>CM021700.1:17247049-17266115 GCA_011074415.1 Stictonetta naevosa | reverse complement strand
TAAAAAGAGATGTTGCTGAGTGTCTCTGCTACCTGCTGTGCAAATTACCCGAAACAAGGAGGAAGCATATCTCAATCCTTCTCTCTGAACAATGTACTCTCTGGAAAGAAACATTTTTATTCTTACGCTACAGAAAACTAAATCCTTGAAAGACCTTAAAAGCTAAGGGTAAGTTTTTGAGCGGAAAAGAAAAGGATTTGGCTCGCTGTGTCATATGGGCATTCTTTCACGGAATAGCCCTGGGCGCACACACACACAGCGTGAATACGGGAGGCGTTTGAGACCCTACCGATCGTTTGTCGCTTGACAAACGTTCAATTAAATCGTTTGACTTAATAGTTTTACCCCCCATTTTTCACAGACCAACCTACAAGGCGTGTGCGGTTATAAAATTAAAGAAGATCTGCCGAAGCCCTAAATCTCCTCATGGTTTTATTACGAGTTCCCCACACCCCGCAGCCCGAGCACACTGTGGCAGGGGGCGACACTCTGTGGTGTTTAACGAAGTTTCCTCGGGGGCCGACATCAGCCTCACGACAAGACACAGCGATACCCCGTGGGGGGCGCCGCCGCCGTGTCGCGATGCGCTCCCGCCCCTCAGCGCTCCTCGCCAGCCCGCCCGCCAATCACACGCCTCCAGCTTGCTCCCTTCCCATTGGCCAACAGCAGCCCTACTGACAGCGGCGGCAGCGAATCGAAACCCGGTAGCTAGACACGGGCAGGCGCTGCAGCCAATAGGATGCGGCAGGGCGGGGCCGAGCCGCCGGTGGGAGCGAGGGGCAGCGATGGCGGCGCTGGCGGTGCTGGCGCTGCTGCTGCTGGCGGCCTGCGGAGGGCCGCGCGCGGCGGGGCAGAAGCGGAAGGAGGTGAGGGGCGGGGAAGTGGGGCAGCCCCTGAGGGGTTCAGGGTTTATTTAGGGGTTTAGATAGCCGTTTCTGGGTGTAGTCGCGAAGATACCTCTGATTTCTCCGTGCTTCCTTCTTACGGTTTAAAGGCTTCCTGTATGTGCATGTTTCAGGGGTAAGCCAAGGGAAAGGTGTTTCGTTGTTTACCAAAACGGGGTTGTTCCTGAGAGCGCTCACAAGGAGGGCAAACGTAGCTTCTGGTAAATGCGGAGTTTCTGTTAATTATGCTTCTTTTATGCCATGATAACACACTCTTTTTTTAAAGGAGAATGTGCTGTGTACTCATGAGTTGTGCAAGCGTGTACAGAATCTTTTTTTTTCTTTTATCTATCCTGAAAATCAAACGTTGAGCTCGTTTCCATAGTGTTTCCAGCACTTGCTCCACGTCATGAGTTCTGAAATCTCCCCCATGTGTGATGCTTCATGTCAAATAAATACTAACAAGACTAGGTTTGGGGTGTTTCGTGTGGCTGAAATAAATCTTATCGTTAGCAGTGTGAGGAAGTACTTCTGCGGTGACAGCCACATTAGTGTGTGCAGCCAATGAACATCATTAATGTGATTGTCAGGAGGCGCTGTGAATGCCTTTGAGACTCTATGAAGCATCCTATCGTGCGGTCATTGTTCTTAATGAATAGTGTGCAGCAGTTTGTCACAGCAAAAATACAAACCCTCAAGTCTGTGCTGTAAGAGATTAGAGGAAATGAAACACACCAAACCCTCAATAATGTTTCTCTGGCTTTGTTTTCAGATGGTACTCTCAGAAAAAGTGAACCAGCTGATGGAGTGGGCTAGTAAAAGATCCGTTATCCGAATGAACGGAGACAAGTTTCGACGCTTTGTGAAGGCACCACCCAGAAATTACTCTGTGATTGTGATGTTCACTGCTCTTCAGCCTCACAGACAATGTGTTGTGTGCAAGTATGGGCATAATTTGTAATCTTGAACTTGAAAGTCATCATATGCGTTGTAGGACATTAAATTTAACAAGAGGGTAAAAATTAGATGTACACAGGAGGAAGATACTAATGCCCATTATAGGAAGGTTATCTTTGAAGTTGGTGGTGGGAATATGTGTGATATGTATGTGGGAAAATAGCATAGTCCTTAATTATTTATTCTCCTCTTAAAATAATTGATGTTATGCAGAGAAAATACTCTTGTTGGTAGGCTTCTGGAGAGAGGGTGGAAACTCAGCTTTCCTGGCGTGAGCTGCTGAGGAAATGTTTGCAGAATTACTGCTGTCCTTGCAGTCTAAAAGTTGCTGTTAATTAACGTTGATTGATGTTTGTTTACACTGATAATATGCTGGATCCTTAAATATATTTGGGCCTTCGTGTATTTATCTGGGGGTGACAAGGTTCAAATAGATATCAGAAGATAACTTTTTTACCATACTAATTAGTTTGCCATCCTCTGACACGGAAGAGTGGATGTGCTTGTGTTTGTTTCAGTGCTCCAAGGATTAGCAAATGGGGTTGCATTTCTGTTTTCCATGGTTAGCACTGCTTCTTGTTATGGACACAATGAAACTTTATATTTACATTTGAAAAAGTGCATATGCTTTGATTGTTAGATGAATACCTGACCTCAATTTTTCTTTTGTTAAACATGAGAAAACAAATGTGCAGGAGTGGGTGAGATGCTCCTGTTAAGGGGGTGGATGGCTGCAGGTCTTAAAACTGTTCTGTAATTTGTGTTTTGAGCTAACACATGATACAGCCTCTCACTTTCTGTGTTTTTACAGGCAGGCTGATGAGGAATACCAGATTCTGGCAAACTCCTGGCGATATTCCAGTGCATTTACCAATAAGATTTTTTTTGCTATGGTCGATTTTGATGAAGGCTCAGATGTGTTTCAGATGGTAAAGTTTTTTTTTTTTTTTTTATCTCTTAGTGTTATTTTTAGCTCATGCATTGGAGAATGAGGGTAAAACCATACAAAATGCATTTGAATGACTAAAGCTGTGTAATATTACAGTGACTAAATTGAAAAGTTAAAAGCTACCACTGTGATACGGAAGAAAATTGAAGAGCAGAGGGCAGCAGTATCTTGGCAGTAGTATTAACAGCGTTGACAAATGTGGAATAGGTGTAAGGAGTGTATTAGCTTATCTGACTCTTCTCTGGGTCTGTCTCCTGTAATACCTTGTCATACAGTGTCATTTTTATTGGAATTCCTCAAAATATAGGGAGAGATAAGATAGAAAACACTGAACTCCTTAGGACTGTATATAAAAGTTTTGGATAACTAGGGGGTGGTTGATCAGGCTTTCGGAATTGTTGATTTCTTTTTTCTTCTACTAAGATTATACAGCAAGATTTTTTAAAAAAATTAGAACAACAATTGTAAGCATGCATGGAATGATAGAATTAATAATTAATCAAAGTTTTGCAAATTGTAACTTTTTTTTAAGGAGATGCTTGCCTCAGTATTTAAAAGTTATTTAATTTGGTGATGGTACTTTGTTAAATGGAAGTTTTAGGAAGGAGACGTGGAATTTTTTAACATTTTTGTTAGATTTTTTTTCCTGGAGTGAATTATTTTTCGATGAAACACTAAGCTATGGCCTTCACATATCAATGTATGTATCTCCTATTTTGTAGGTTCCTCCCCAGATAGTACTATTTATAGAAGAAACAGATTAAAACAAAAACTGAAATGCTATGGGCAAAACAGTGTTGGGGAAGGGTCTTCATTAGGAAAAGATGATGGAACTTCATTTTAAAAACAACTATTTCTATTTTTTTTTTTTACTATAGTCTCCTACTAACTGGATTGGATCTTTTGAAATGCTACAGATCTGAGTACTAATGAAGAAGTGTCGATCACTTTAGAAAGTACGCTCAATTTTTTTTTTAAAAAAAGTCATCTCTTGTTTTTCCCAAAGGCATCCAGGACACCTAGTGGTAGAGATCTAAAAAGTTGTTTCTGATGCTTAAGAGAGGGAAACGGCATGGAACTTATGAGGGAACTTACAGGAGCTTATTGATTACTGTCTTAGATCAAATTATTGCCTGTTCTGTTTTTATGAGGTCTAGAAGTGCGAGTTGCTGTGTGCTGTATACTTTTTTAAAGTCATTATGAAATATGCTTATTGAATAGTCGTTCTTTCTGATTGACTTGATGACTGTTGCACCATGCAGATGAAATGGAAGCATGTTGTGAAGTAGACCTTTCATGGTGCTGTGTCTTCTGTGAATTTTCTAAATACAGCTAAACATGAATTCTGCTCCAACCTTCATTAATTTTCCTGCTAAAGGGAAGCCTAAACGGGGTGACACGTACGAACTTCAGGTGCGCGGCTTTGCAGCTGAGCAGCTTGCTCGTTGGGTGGCTGACAGGACTGATGTCAATGTAAGTGTGTGTATTTATATATGTATACTAAGACCCACCAACAGCTCTGCAGCACTCACTTATTACATGTTCTGGCTACAAAATACCCAGAATATGAAGTAATTGTGTTGATAAGTATACTCTTAGACACTCCACGTGGCTCCTGTCTATAAAACCTTCTATCCCTGTAAGCGTGCGAGGCCAGGTTGGATGGGGCTTTGGGCAGCTTGGTCTAGTGGAAGTTGTCACTGCCTGTGGCAAGGATGTTGGAACTAACATCCTGCCTGCGGTAAGGATGTTGGAACTAAGTGGTCTTTAAGGTCCCCTCCAGCCTCTGATTCTGTGATGCTACATCTTAAAGCTTCCTTACCCCATATTCCAATATTTTGTGTAATTCTCTGTTTAATAACATGGTAAAACTCATCTCCTTCCTTTCTCCCTTTTCTGCTCCTGCTAAAGGAAAACAGCATTTCAAGTAGTAACTAAGGTAATGGTGCATAAACCAGTAAAGGGAGAAGAAGCTTCTACTTCTTTAGTCAGAATTATTATACACAAAGTTGTGGGGATGTTCTTTGTGTTTATATTTTTTTCCACTCTAATGTGTTTTTTGTTACGAGTAAGGATATAATATATAGTGCTGTTAAGGTAAAATAATGGATCTTCTTTGTGTAGATTCGTGTGATAAGACCACCAAACTACGCTGGACCGTTGATGTTAGGACTGCTGCTGGCTGTCATTGGAGGCCTTGTGTATTTGCGTGGAAGCAATCTGGATTTTCTGTACAACAAAACTGGCTGGGCATTTGCTGCCTTGGTGAGTAATTCTAGCTCTTGTCTGCCTGTTGTCATGAGTTTCATAGCAATTCAAATCTTTCAAAGCTATTGTATTTAAAGAAGCTTAAATGTACTAGAAGAAAACGAGGTGCATTTAGCTTCTCTTTTTAGTAGTCTGATACTATAATTTGATCTCAGTCTTTTCAGCTCAGTTCATGCTTGATTACCTGCTTTTAATACTAGTAAAAGATAGGATGATTCTTAGCTTAAGTACTTCTTACTGTGAAAGGAAAAGGAAATTGGGTGGAAAAAAGTCCTTATGGATTATTGTTTCTTTTTTCCTTTTCAGTGTTTTGTATTAGCAATGACGTCAGGCCAGATGTGGAACCACATTAGAGGGCCACCCTATGCTCATAAGAATCCCCATACAGGACAAGTGGTACGTCTCTTTTTATCTACTTTTCTGCATTTTTATTATATTTCTACTGGTTAAATTCGATACTAAATTTGATGCTAAAAGAGGCAAGTCAGAAAGAAGCCAAGAATAGAATCTGCACTCTTACTAAGTCAGTGAGGCTAACCTGACCTGCTGTGAGCAAGGCAACTTAGCTTCAGATTTGCTTCAGAGAGGATCTGCCTTCCCTTAAAATATACCCATGAGAGAGGGGTTTTGTAGGTAATTAGCAGCTCAAGTTACTTTGCTACTAAGCAAACACAAAATACCAATCTTAATCCAAAATGGAATAATCTGTGTCATTGTTGTATGCTAAGGGTTATCTCCAATTCCATCTTGAGAGGAAGGTGATTGCTACAATTTTTAGTTCAGTGATAGATTAATTCTGTAAGACTGGTGTTATTAGTTCTGTGATGTTTCAAGGGTAAGGGCAAACACTGTCTGGGTTTTTTTTTTTATCTATTGCTTTCTGTGTTCAGCAATAAGCTGTTTGGGAGCTAGATTAAGAATAAGCAATTCTTAATCAGACTGGAAATATGATGATTAATTTACTGTCTAGCAGTATGTTCCGCTTCATGTTGGAAAGAACTTGAAGTGCTTTCCATGGAGTAAAGCATTAGTCATCATATGGATGGTACTCTGCAGCAAACAGGACATCCGGGTTCAGAAGTGTTGCCTTGGAGTATATTTTTGCTGTTTTAATACCTAGAGAGTTCGGGGACTTTTTGTGGAGATTTTGATTATTCTAGTGATTGCAAAAAGCTAAGAAGTTAGTTAAATAATGCTGTAGGGTAAAGAGGATAGCATACAGAGTCACCAAAACTGTTTGCTAACAAGATGTTTGGGATAGCGGTTTCCCACCTGCTTCAGAACCTAAGGTAAGCATTTATTTAATCTTTCCTGTTTTTCTCTATCTTCCCCCAAAGTATAAAGGTGTATACATATTTAACAACAAAGTAGTAAGTTTTGGAAGCAGGATGATAAGAATGCTTTTCCTAAGTTTCTGAAGGTAGGTTATTTTAAATGACTTGATCTCTTCCATCTCTTACCATTACTGTTTGTTTTCATGTTTTCTTTGCAGTGTTTATTTATCTGTGATACTTCTCCCGTCTTAAATATAATATATATATATAATACATATATATACATATAGTACCTCTAGTGCTGAAGAGAAATCATTCTAAATTACCAAATGCAAAATAAAGGTGTCTGTTAGGTCTTACACGCTCAACAGTACTATTGTTGAACTTGGCGATTTCATATATTTCATGGTCTTCTCTAGCTCATACACCTGTGTAATGACTTCATGTAAAACATCTTGCTTTGAGATTCTCAAGGTAAACTAATGTCTACTGATCTTAGACTCATGAAATCTTGTTATTGGGGAAAAATCAGTTTTAGCATGTCTTGATACACACCGCCATGCACATAATACAGAAGCACTGCAAGAGTAGTGTGTATGTACCACGAGCATTGCGTCTCTCGAGGTATACATAGTGTATTGGCTCTTCCTGTGTGGTTTACTGGGAATTAATTTAGTGAGATGTCCTTTCATGCCTGGTTAGGTGGGTCTGGCCCTCTGTATTCTTCCACTAAAAGTCAATCTGCTTATGAAATGTGTTTTTCTACTTTGATATTACATCGCAATCATAGTGAAGTAGAGCTTCCTGTAAGGGATTGAACAACAGTAGTCTTCAACTTCCACAAATTTTGAACTTTCTGTTAAGTCAGTTGGTAGACTTGTAACAAAGAAAAAACAAACCTGTCTGAGCCAGCTTAGAGTAGAAGTTCTCATCTTTTGAAATGTTTTATTGGAAGCATTTTTCCTTTTTATTTTGTATTACTACTTCTGTTTACCTTATTCCTAACCCTTTTTGATCTTAATACAAAGGCTGAAGAGTAAAGCTTCAAGGAGGTTGGTAGTGGTGTTCCTTTTACTGTGATGCCATGAAAAAGGTTTAAAATGTTGGGCACTGGAGCCAAGTGAGTAGGGTTCATGTGCAGGTTGAAGAGACTGTCCCAAAACTGAGAAGCGGTGTATGTAGAGTAAAGATCCAAGTCATTGTATGGCTCAGACTTAGAAGGCAGTGGGGTGCTTTGGATATTAATGTGGTGTTTTGCCCTATCAAACAGGCAACTTGGATCATGAAGGTTGTAGCTGCACTTCTGTTATTATAATCTGTATGGTACTTTGGGCTGTTTACATGCAATAGTAGAAGGATTTCTGATGCTGCTGCAAAATAAAATGGTGCACAACCAATAACGCAAATTGGTATGCAACAGATTCACGCTACAACTTCTTTTTTGTCTCCAGAAAGAGACACTGCAAAACCCAGTTCCCAGCTCAATAGCTGTTGTTAATTGTTTCAAAGTTGACTCCAGTCTTTCTAAACTTCAATTGCTCTTTGTCTCTTACAGAGCTATATCCATGGAAGCAGCCAAGCCCAATTTGTTGCAGAAACGCACATTGTTCTTCTGTTTAGTATCCTTCTTCCTGAGATGCAAGTTGGTGGTGACAATTTTTCTGTTAGCTTATGCTGCTGCCTCTTTTATGAGAGCATTTTGTCGAGGCTCATTCCTGTCACCTAATGCTGAGCAGAAGCTTGTAGAGCCTTTCTGTGTTGACAGTTATGCCTTTCTAATGACAGTGATCTTTAAGCTGAATAGAAAAACATTTACTGCTTTCTCTCTAACTTCTTCCTTGCTTAGTGACTGAACTGGATAACATTAAAAATGTGGATCTAGTGGCATTGTAAGGTTCTTCAGGATAGTCCCTGTTCTTTTCTGTGTGTCTTGTCTCTTCAGTCTCACTTACTTCTTGCTTTGGTGTTGAATTCTTTCCTTTGTTACTGGTGTTTCTTCTTTAATTTCTTTGCTTACCTTCTCTGTTTTTAATTTTAGCTCTTCTTAATGCTAACTAGTCAGGATTTTTCCATGCTGGTGTTAAGCCATCAAGAGAGGCAATCAGAGTCTTGCTGGCTGAGTTTTTTTCATTTCTCATTTGTATAAAAATGTTTCTTTTGAGTGTCAGTAGTACTCTGAAATCCAGTGTTCTTTTCTTCTGCTTGCACATGTATGTTTTTGATCCATCATCTGTACCTAGAGTCATCTCTGAATCAAGCCCTTCTTCCTTGTCTTGTCACCTGTATCAGCCTGTGCCTTATTTTGTTTCTTTTATTTAATCCTGTTTTTTGGCCTTGCAGCTCCGGTGTCCCAAATTGTCTACATTTTATGGTACACAAACATACATATCTGCAGACTTACTACAGACACATCAACTGGCTTCTCACTTAAACTGTCTTATTTCAAAACTTCTGTCAAAATACCTGTCCTCTTCAGTGCTCTGCTGTGTCTAACAAGTTCCTTCCCTTGCAAGAGCAAGGTTCTTTAGCTGAGTGACTTCAGCTGCTTTCTTCCTTTTCTCTTAGATCTTAATATCCAAATTTCAGCAAGAGATGCATTTTTGTTGCGTTTTTCCTTTTTAATTCATCAATATAAAGTAAGCAATTGATGCTTAAGTACACTGGTGTGTGTGTGTGGGGGGAAGTTTTCAACTGTGTTCTTTATCAGTTTTTTTTATTATTACTACTGGAAAACTCCATTTAGAAGGGGACTTAAGTTTCTTTTAATTGAAGAATTAGAAAAGACTGAAATCTTTCTAGTTGAAAGTCACCACATTAGATCAAATATTGCATGCATTTTATTCATTCTATTAGCTGAGTAAAGATAGAAGAAGATATATCACTGTATCTTCTGGTTTGTACTTGAAACTTTCTGTCTATTTGCTCTTAGATGTTGTCAATTACTGAGTAACTTTCAACTTGCTTCTTCCCCCCTGACCTGTTGTTGTCCAGAAAGCCTTTGATTTTTCCAGTGAGTGTTAATTTCCCAGGTACGGGGTGGAAGTTAACATAGGAAAGGAGGAGTGAGTGTGTTGTATTAAGTCCAGTGTATTTTGTTGATTTAGCCTTAAACAGTGTCCGTAGATGGTGGTGTTACTTTAGGAATGGTTCTCCTCCATGAAGCTGCTACTTCTGACCTGGATGTGGGGAAAAGAAAAAGTGAGTACTAATACTTGTCTTTCTATCAAGAATTGTTAGATTCCATAAAGATTTTTGATACGATATTTAATAAAAACGCTTTGACACAGTGGGGTTTTTATTGTGAATATCAGCTGTTTTTTGATTATTTTTTATATTTTCCTGTTAGTTTAGAGCAAACAATGTTATTCGGGGTCCTTCAACCTTGCAGTTGTCAGAACAGGAATTATTTCCAGTTTGGAGTACATGGATCTATCTTTTTCCTTTTCCGCTGCTATTAATTATGGGTATTTAATCCAAAAGTGCAGTCAGGTCCCACACAAGTCGTGTATCTGAGGCTCAAGAACTTTTTTTTTCTTTTGCTGCTGTTTGCAGCAGAAGCAGCAGCAGTAGTTTGAGTTCTTCTCAGATTTCATTGGTACACTTGGACTGCTGGTGGGAGAGAAGTGAAACAATTCTGCTTTACTCTAGGAATGCGTACCATAGCATGCATGTGTGCATATACTTCCCACCTTTAAGTACAAGTGAATCCTTGGTTATTTCACCAGCATTTGGAGCTGCTTAGCAAAATTCAAAGTAGTCTGGGGAGAAAGGAAGATGTAAAGATGCCTCGCACCATTTTGTTAGTAAGGGAGAGAAGAACGGACTGATGTTTTTTCTCTTAAACTGGTGGTATAAAATTGACTTGCAGTAGGAATGTGAAAGAAAATTGATGTTGATGTATTTCATAGAACCATTCAGGTTGAAAAAGACCTCTAAGATCATCTAGTTCAACCTTTTAGTCTAGTATTGAAATCCACCACTAAATCATGCTAAGTTCTACATCTACACGTTTCTTGAAAACCTCCAGGGATGGTGACTCAACCTCTTCCCTATTCTAATGCCCTACAAGCCTTTCAGTAAAGAAATTCTTCCTAATACCCAACATAAACCTCCCCTGGTGCAACTCGAGGCCATTTCCCTGTGTCTTTATCACTTGGTGCTTGGGAGAAGAGCCCAATCCCCACCTCGCTACAACCTCCTTCAAGGTAATTGTAAAGTACAGTAAGGTCTTCCCTGAGCCTGCTCTTCTCCAAGCTAAACAGCCCTAGTTCCCTCAGCTGCTCCTCATAAGACTTTTTTTTCTGAACCCTTTGCCAGCTTCGTTGTCCTTTGGACATGCTCCAGTACCTCGATGTCCTTCTTGTAGTGAGGGACTCCAAACAGAACACAGTATTTGAGGCGCAGCCTCACCAGAGTCCAGTACAGAGGAAAAATCGCTTCCCTGCTCCTGCTGGCCACTCTATTTCTGATACAAGGCAGGACTGTTGCCTTCTGACTTCTTTCTAAAGGTCTCATCAGACCAAACTTGAAATATTGCAGAAAGCTGTTAAAAACCCCAGTCACTGTGGTGTTTTTGGAGAGAGCTGTCACTGACATAATCTTACTCTGTGTCTCTTACAGTCATGTGTATAGCTGGTATTGGCTTGGTGGTGTTGTTCTTCAGTTGGCTGCTCTCTGTCTTCAGATCAAAATACCACGGATACCCGTACAGGTACAGCTTTGCTGCTGCTTCGGTTGTTCTCATGTGCATTGCAGTGCATCTCTACATCACTGCAGTCTGCTTTGTAGAGAATGGAGAAAATAAAAATACTGGCATAAAGACTAAGAAGAAAATAATAGAAGTTTTTACCTTTATGAATGAATCTGTTCCTGTGGGCTGGTATTTCCTTGTCTGGTAATGTTGATGTAAGTCAGAAGGGAGAAAGAAGCAAAGCACTATTTTTTTTTTTTTCTGACATCTCGTTTGGTGGGAAATGTTCTTTAAAAATGCTCCACTTGCTTCTCAAAGAGTAGCAATATTGGCTGATACAATGACCAGAAATGCAGTTATTTGGTGGATAACACTGGATAACACAGTCTGGCCAGAGCCAGGATTGCATTACATTCCTTTTCATGCCATTATGCGTTACAAAATATTCCAATTCTCATACTGATATTTAAAGCTGCCTATGTTCCAGGACTGCTTCTATAAGGAGTCTAGCACTCTTCATCGAGTGGTTTATTTATTTATCGATAGGTGCAGGTGTCTTGGGTGTTTTGACCAGGTTTAGCTTTTTTTGAAGGAATCAGTACATTTGAGGGGCCAGCTTCTAACTGTCTCAGCTTCTGCCAGGAGTTTAATGTGTCTGGAAAGCTAATCCTAGTTTCCATAGGCAAACGTGGTCCTGTTTCTCTGAGAAGTTGCCATGACAGGTTACCTTGCAGGTATATGCAGAGAGCATCGGTGGGTTCATAGGAGTGTGTAATACGCAAGGACATGGAAGATGTATTTTCACAAGATTTCTACTTATTACAGATTAACACCAATCACCACAAGCAATCTCATCTAGATTAGATTCAAGCAGTGAGGTTCAGGCAGAAGGCCAGTTGCTAAAATCAAAATCATTCTCATTATTTATTTTCAGTTTCAGTATTTCTTCAGTGATCTTGCTTTCTGAGACTGGGAGTGTACGTTTTGGCTGTAGCCATGGTGAAGCCAGAGGTCTGAAGTTAGTTTATAATTCCTGAAATTATTGGCTGTTATCATAACTGTGAGGTTCAAGGGCAGCTGCTCTAACTCACTGTGAAACATCTTGTGCTCTTGTCTAACAGCCATTAGCAAAGTGCATACGGTTGCGGTGTGTGATGCCAGCCCAATATTTTCATGCCAGTACTGAAATTCTGCTCAAAAAGCCTTTTGTACTTCTCGATGTTCTTCTATTGACTTCTCAAAAGCCTCCATGATGTGTATTAAGGAATCCTACGAATCCACTGTTGCAATCTCTTTATATCCACAGGCTGGGTAACCGCTTAGGCAGAAGTCAGATCATTTGCATTTGCAAATACCTCCTTAATAAGATGTGTTAGTCACTAGGTCTTCTGTAAGACCAGAAGAGAGCTGAGTTTCTTCCTTGTTGAACAACTGATTGGCCTTTATTTTGTTCTATGCTGTGGTCTTACGTACTACTTCTAAGTCTGTAGAAGGCACAGTGTGGTTGCTCTGGCTTTAGAGGTACTAGAAGGCTTGCTTTTAAGTGGTTTTCTCCACAGCTATTTGTATCTTAGCTGCAGCAGGCCCAGTTTTTTGTTCTGATTTTCTAGGTATATGTGAAAGCTAAATAGAATGTTGTATAACTTTGTTTCTTATAAAACTAATAAGCATTCTTTTTTTCCTACAGTTTCCTAATGAGTTAAAGAATTCCAGAATGTAACATCAAAAAGGCGGTGGCTCTGAAATGGCGTAGGATGGAACGGAAGAGCTCAATATGAATGGTTCATGCTACCTCTCTTTACACTGAATGAGATAGTTAAACACTGAACCAAAGACAACATATAGTGCCTTAAATAAAACAAGCAATGTGCTCTGAAGGACAGAGTATTAAGATGCAATCTCTCACATAAGCTTTACATCTTCTGAAACAACTTTGAATCTAACGAAGTTTAGAACTACTATGTTTCCTTAGACTAACCAGAAACAGTACTTTAAATTCAGTTGGATAATCTGTTTTCCATGGTTTAGTTCCTCTCAAATACTTACTTCTTATTCATACGTAACAGGTGACGGTAGCTTTTCTGTCATGCCTTTTCATGGTTGATGAAACCTCCTCACATACCTGCATATCTCTTCCTCTGTCTGTGTGTGACTCTCTGAGCATACTTCAGATTCCAGTATGTGCGTGTCCTAGAGCTGGATCTGAATGTTGAGAAGAGCACTGAACTGCTGTATGATGCAAGAGATCGCTTCACAGATGAAGGAAGAATTCTTCATGTAGAAATGACTCATTAAAACGTAAATTAACATTTCACAGGGTGAGCTACTAATGATTTTTATAGTTGATGTTCAGGACTGGAAAGAAAACAAACTAGGTGTATTTATTTGTCTTTCCCCCACTAAATTATGAAAATGATAAACTCTACTGTTCTTGATTTGATTGAAGTCCCTACTTGTTATAGAGCAACTTGTTTAATTATTAATTAAAAACTTTCTTTGCCAAATACTGAAACTACATCAATTAGCTTCTAAGCACTGGCTTAGAGCTGAAAAAATATTCACATGGCAATCCACGCTCCCCCGCCCCCCTGAAAAAAGCACCTGAAAAGCTGATTACAAAGTTAAATGATTATCTGTCACGTGAATTACAGGTTGCTAACTGGCTTTAAAGTTACTGCTCAAACCACCTGGTGTCAGATTTTGGTCACTATTTAAGCTCTCACGTTCTCTGTTTTCTCCAAGTTTTGTTTCAGCCTTATGTACTTGGGAGGATGTGGGAGTGGGCAGAGCTATCTAATTTCAGGAGAAATATTGTTACTCCAGGAAAGATTTGTTAGCCTTACAGTTGAATGGATGTGCTTTTTGTGCTCTCATCTCACAAAGGTGCTTTGTCTTGAGGATTCTCGAACAGAATACCTTGTGCCTCAGCCCCCACTGTTGTGTAATTCAGCATCTGTACTACAGGCAATCTGTGGCCTTTTTCAGTAATACTCCCTCTTGTAGACTATGGTGGCCTTGGAGGTTTCTAGTCAGAGAAAAATGTCTTCTGCTTCTGCCTATCTCCTGTCTCAAGGGGATACAGGATTTGGCCACTTAAGATTTAAGCTCAAAAAGGACTATATTGTTAAAAGTAGAATGTTTTTCTTATGCAATTTTGCTAAATTAACACAGAGCTCAAGTGCCTTAACTTTGCTAATTTAGTTGTTTGACATGACAACTTGTTGGTGAGATGCATTTTTTTGATGCCATACAGAATGCAAAGTCTTAGTGGAACGGATAAAATGTGTGCTTGGCTGGATTTTGGACAACTTTTAATAAATTTTTATAAACCTAATTGATGTTCCTCTGTCTCTTTAATTTCATCATAAAACAAAAAACAGCATCCATTTTCTTCTACTGTTGCTTCGATGTGTTAATAAGCGTTTGTATATAGTAAATAACCTGAATATGGCTGAGTAGACTAGATTAACAGTGCATTGTATTATGTTATGGTTTTTATGTTACGGTGTTTGGGCAGGAAACTACAGCCCAAAGTGACATTACTAGAGGTCTTTTTGTGTGGTCAACTAATGCCGTAAAGATTGCCTGCTCTTTTACTTGTCTTTGACAGCTGTCCTGAGGTAAGTCTTGGAGCCCTAGACAGATAATGTTTGCAAAGGTGGAATCTAATGAGCACTGTGGATTTGCCTGGAACAATTCTGGGCTGCTATAGCTGTTGTTTGCTTTTCTGCCCTTTCGGTATTTTGAGAGTGCTTCCAATAAACCTTTAGGTTGGTTGGTCATACTTCAGTTGTTAGCTGTGCAGGCAAAAGTGATTTACAATCTCATTGTAAAGAAGTAATGCTGTCTTCTTAAGATTTCAGATTTTTTTTTTTTTTTCTGTGATCTGTCTTGTATTCTATTTCTTTAAAAAGCATTCAGTCATATATGGACCAACTTTAAACAGTTGTGCATCATGTTGTTGGGTGGTGGGGATATGTTGGACTTCATTTAAGGTGGTATACCTATTAAGAGTTTTATGGATTTTCTTCTATTCTCATGTTGATGTATGAAATTAAAATGATGCTTACTTTTTCCCAACAGTTTTTCTGTCCTCTAGGCTGAAGATGAAACGCAAGGAGAAGGGGACAGGTGCAATAGTTGAGAAGATGACTGAGTGCTTACACAAACCTGTAGCAGACTTAAGAGAGCGTTCAATCCTAGAAAAAAAAACTACTTGGCTTGTATAGCAAGTGAGGCAATAGCCAACTATATTTGGGACACGGTGATTATTTTTGCCCATCAGCACACACATCTTGCCTGTCTGGCTAGTATAACACATTTCTAGACCAATAGGACAAAGGTGGAAGAAGCAATGCATTAGAAAACTGAAATGCCAAAACTGGGTGTTTGAGGCCGTCTCCTCTACCAAATGAGCCATTAAACAGCTCAGAAACAACTGAAAGCTCACCTTTTAGAGAACATTATTATAATAAAAGCAGAAAATGGTATAGTCTGTATTTGCAAATGGATTGTGCAGCTTTGTTAATGTGGCTGGCCGTGAAGATTGTTGCTTTTTCTACTTTTGAGAAGATGCTGTGGTGTATTTTGTAGTATTTTGAGAACAGCTAAAATTAAAGCAGTTCTCTGACAAAGCCCAAAGCAAGTGAGTAAATCAAACTGGATTAATCTAGATAATGTATTTTGTTAATCCACGGATTACAGGAAGCTCCTGTTTTAAAACCATACTAGTGTTCAGAGAACATCTTTGTAGTGGTGCCTGATAACCATTCCTCCAATCTGGCCTTTTACTAAGGAGCTTCAGAAGCGCATGCCGTTCAGGGGCATGACTGTCTACAGTCCTACAATAAGATGGAAAATATGCTTAGGTTTGTATGCTGTGTATGGTTTGGTGCTCATCATCCCACGGCTGCTGATGTCTGTGTGGCTAGATGTACATAAGCAATCACATGATTAAGGTATGCATTTAAACATGAGTGTAAGAATGTGTTAAACCTTTTGGCAGGTAACAGGACAGCCATCCGTGTTTGGGGATTACAAGACGATGGCTGCTGAGGGTTTTTTAGAAGTGCTGAAGAAGGTCTATTGTTCTACTTCCTAAATGCTTAGGAATGTCCAGAGAAAATGAGATGCCTGAATTTCGTATGTTGGATATGCTGCTCTATCATATTACACTAGATCATCTTGTATACAAACTGTGGGAAGAAAATAATCTGTAGTTCTACATGGTTTATTAGCTATGGTTTCTGATAGTGCATTTTAAAAAATAACAGGTCTTTACCCAAAAATCACATGGTGAATGTGTGTATGTGGTTTTTAAGAGGTTAGAGTTTCATCTGCCATGAGAAATTAATTCCCACAAATGATTTAGAAAAGTACTGGCACTTGACTTCTCTATTGTACCCTGATATTTACTGCTTTCTCATGTTGAAAAGCTTCAACTATTGAATACAAACTACTACTGAACTGGTTCCACACCACCACTGTGAACTTTATTAATGGGAAAGGAATAACAGCAAAAGAAAGAACAAACTCAGGCTCTTGAGTAAGCAGTCATTTGTTTTCATTTCTTATCATGCTTATTCTCTAATGAATAGAGAATGAGTTTCATTGCACATTATCTATATTATTCAAAAGCTCGGATCTTGAGCATTCCTATAAAATGAATTCAAGCAATGTCACACTGTTCTTGATTAATTGTGCTACTTTTATAATGGAGAAGAATCTGAAAAAAATGTATACGTAGTTCGTATTTCTAGGTCACAACCACATACAGTTAAAATATTCTCTTGTCAGTTGATAAGTACACACATCTTTCAGCCATTTTTCCATAAAAGTAGGCTAATATCTACTTAAGAAAACTAATTACTACTATTGTGACAGAAATCAGTGATGAGGCTCAACAGCGGTCCTTGGTTTCTCTTGCTAGCTAAGCTCTGAATCTTTATTCCTCCAAGTACATTGGAGCAGCAGTGCCTATTAGAGCCTCTGGGGAAGCGGTCCTCTGTGCAAGGCAGTCTTCAATGTAGGCATGCTAGGTGTGCAGAATGGTTTTTAGAGATGCACACAATATTTATCCACATCTGGATTTTGTTGTTTTTCTGCAACCTGTTTTTGACAACTTGATAGAATCAGAATTTGTCTTTCGGAGTAGTTGTTGGGAGATTCTTACTTTATCTGGCCCTTGTCTCACACTATGGTTCCCTTGTAATGTGTGTGTTTAGGTAGAAGTTAGGAATTCAAGGCAAATTTATTTTTAAACTGCTTTTTATATACCTCCTGCCATCTCCCAAGGATATAGATATAGATGTATTTACTACTTTAGTGTTGTTTCTGTGTAATTCTAAATCAATAGTCTGCCATAAAGAAGACTGAATCCCTTGAAAGTAAGTGTTTTGTCTTATTTTAATCACACAATTGAGATATTGATGCAGAGCTAAGAATAGGTAATGCTTCCAGTTTAATCTGCTGGGTGGCTAAAAATTACGATGGCTTTTGGCATTTTTCTTGAGTGAGTTTGTTGCAGTCAGAGCTAACGCTGACTTGTTTTTCCTTCTAAGACTTAGATTAAAAGGCAAGTGATGCTTTGGTCTTTTAGAATGGCAGTATTGACCGTGAGATAGCTTTTGTTACCAAAAGCTATTATTAAATCTGCTGTTTGGCATTAATAAAAATCAGCAAATACAGGGTGCAGTTCTTGGGTAAAAAGCTAAGTTTTAAAGCAAATTCTAGACCAGTTTGTAGAATTTCTCTGGGATTTACAGGCTTGTATGTGGCTGAGAAGTCTGTGAATGCTATTTATTCTATTGCCATTGCCTTTTAGAATAAAATATGTACTAAGGAGAAGTTATGCTTCAGATGACGAGGCTTCCCTAAAGATTTTTTTCCTCATTTTGCACATTGCAATATGAAACGAGGTGAAACTTTTTATTATTTCTGCAGGGAAAAAAAAAAGCTATCAGAGCTGGTTATCTTCGTAAGAGGTGACTAATTGCCACCCATTTGTAATTCTGACCCTTACTGGACTTGGTATGGGTGCTCCCTTCTGTTTTGGGCAGCTGGGGAGTTGAGTTCACCTGGAAGCTGCAACCAGGGGCGTCCATTTGCCTTCTCAAGAGATGCTGCCAAGTAAGCACTGCCGTGTTTGCGTCTCTGAAGAACTCTGTGGAAAACATGATGGTTCTAGCAGGGCTGGGCTGACACGAGGCTGTAGCAGGCTCCCTTGGGTGCTGTTCAACACCTCCAGCCTCAATTGCCCTCAGCACGGCGCCCGGTGGCCCTAGCATGCTGTCTTTGTGCAGTGCTGGGAGAACGAGGTGGGTGGCCCCAGTTTCTTCTGGACCCCTGTCCTGGGCAGCTCGGTGTTGGCCGGCTGGTCCTGGGCGAGGGCTTGGGGTGGCTCTAGGGCTGTTCAGCCGCTGGGCTGGGCTCAGCACCCCACTCCTGCCATCTCTCCAGCCGAGGGCAGGGCCCCAGCCCAGGGCCACCGCCCCCTGCCGGCCGCCCTCGTCACTGCACTTTGTTTCCAAATGACGTCACGCCCCTCCCTGCATGACGTCAGCCCCCCCCCTCCGCTGATGTAACCCTCCCCGCCGCCAATCAGAGCGGGGAAGCCGGGACCGTGACGTGAGCGACCCTAGCAACAGCCCCCTCCGCCGCCGCCCAATTGGAAAATCGCTGGGGGCGGCAAAGAGCCAATGGGAGGCGGCGAAAGGGGAAGGCGGCAGGAGGCAGGTCTCCCTCAGCCTCCCTCCGACAAGATGGCGGCGGGGCTGGCGATGGCGGTCCTAATGGCTTTGTCTCCTTCCAGCGCCTGAGCCCGGGCCCGGCCCGGCCTGGCCGCCCCGAGCAGCGGCGGCGGAGACATGACCGCGGAGCCCATGAGGTACGGCTGCCCGCCGGCCCCCGCCGTGGCGAGAGAACGGCCCTGAAGGAATCGAGGCGGGGGGGGGGGAATCCGCGCCCCGCTCCCGCCTCATGCGCGGCCCCCGCCGCCGGGCGGCCTCGGCGGCGCCACCGCCCGGCCCGGCCCGGGGCTCGGCGG
>CM021700.1:17144960-17246649 GCA_011074415.1 Stictonetta naevosa | reverse complement strand
AGGGGCTCGGCGGCTTCTCGGCCCGCCTGGGGCGGGGCTGCGCTCGGCCCGGCCCGGCCCGGGGCTGGCTGAGGCCGGGCAGGGGGAGGGGATGGCGGCGGCGGGGGGCCGGGGGAGGGGACGGCGGCACCACTTGGCGGGCCCTCAGGCGGCGGCGGGGTGCGCCCCGGGGAGCGGCCCCCTGGGGTAGGGCTGTCGCGGGGTGCTCCCTCACACGCCTCCCTCCATCCCCGAGGTGCTTCCCCCTCAAGG
Source organism: Stictonetta naevosa (assembly GCA_011074415.1). Classification (NCBI taxonomy): domain Eukaryota; kingdom Metazoa; phylum Chordata; class Aves; order Anseriformes; family Anatidae; genus Stictonetta; species Stictonetta naevosa. The sequence continues at coordinate 17,246,397 of CM021700.1, read as the reverse complement.
TGTTTTTCCCCCGAGGCGTGTCCCCGCCGAGGTGTTTCCCCCTCCCGGGGGCTCCCCAAGCTAAATAAGCTTTCCAAACTAACCAGACCTCCCAAGCCACCGTTGACGGGGGACTGCATAAAGTATAGCAGCTGCCCAAGCCCCTGTTAAAAAAGAGACGCCATATTAAAGTGTGAACGGAGTTGGCTTTGTATGGTTTCGGTTTATCCACGTCTCTCAGGGGTCTCTGCTCGGCGCTGTCTGTCGCACGCGAGTGTGCAAAGCGCCTGAGGTTGTGTAAACAAGGGGTGAGGTGCTGTGTAAACAAGGAGTGTCGCCGCTGAGCCCTCGCAAACGTTAAGTGTTTCTTCCATATTACAACGTTAGAGTGAGCATCACACATCCTAGGTACTGCAACTCGGGTAAACTTTCTCATGTGTGTGTATTTGTGTATCTTTGCCCATCTCAGACTCGAGTAGTTCACAACCACCATTTAGTTTCTGCCAAAACTTAGGCGGACAGTAGTTTTTTACTCTTGGGTACAACTTGGTTTTAAAGCCTTACAACTTCAGAGGAAATTATATATGTGTACTTAACAGAAAACGTTAACAAGATGATCATCATCGTTGCTGACGTTGATCACATGCTAGATGCAATTCATAAGCATTACAAATATGCATTATTTGGTGCACGACTTCCCAACAGCGAAGTTTGTTCGGCATGTTTTCTTCATTTGATAAGACAGGGATTGCCCATCTCTCCCTCTCCTTATTACTCGTCTTCTTACCCCATGTTCTTAAAGTACTTTGACAGCTTAAACCAGTTTTGTGTTGGATCAATTATTTTATGTGTAGACTGAAATATTAGTTGATGGATTTTGCTTCTTTCATCTCCAAGCCTTGAAAATCAAGCGTAGAGTTTGATTTCTCTGTAGCAAAAAGAACTTGCCTACTTATATTTATTGACTACTTTACAGTCATAATTAGTATTGCATGTTCTGAAAAACGCTCTTCCGTTTGGACCTCTCTGCTTTTTATTCTATCATCACTGTTGTATTTTTTTTCCTATTTTCCCATATTCTTTTTTCTTGTCTTTATCAACCATCATGAATGTTTTATACTTAACTCTTTCCATGCCCTTATATTGTCATTAACACAAGAACTAGCATGAATGCTAAGAGGCTGCTTTATTTTATGCTTCAGTGGAATTAAGACGATACAGAAGCTTTTACCTTTTCCACTCAATTTTTCAGATTACCTGCAGACAGAAAGGTAACTGGGATTGTTGCAGAGTTTGTTTTGTAACCTCAAAGATCAAAAAGTATGTACAAGGTAGATTTGAGATTGAATCTGTCCCATGTAGTAAGTGGGCCCTCTGACAAACTATTCAGCAGTAGTATGGCATCATATTTTTTGGTGCTCCAGAGTTTTTTTTTCTGTTCGTGAACTCAGTTCTCAGTCAGTCCAAATGTTTTTTGGTAATCTTTATCCCACACGGAGCTCATCTTGAAGAGTTTGTTTTTACTGTGTAAGTTCTGTGTTAGGAAGTAGGCACGATGTTGTCGGGTGCCATAGGGTTTGTGAGCTGATGAACACATTGCAAGGGCTTTTTCTTATTTATGTCAATTCAAGTTCTAATAATATTGGAGTTGGAGAGAATGAGAGGGAAAAGAAGAAGCACCATGAATGAGTCCTTGATGTGGTAATGTCTTGATGGAGAAGCAAAGGTGCTCTCCCTGCCTTTTGTTCACACACAGACACACGGATGCACACGCATACTTCTTTGCTCCCATTTCCAGCAAGACCTCGCACACGCGCACATACTTTGCTCCCATTTCCAGCGAGACCTGTTGGCCTGGCAGCTGCTGCGGTGCTGTCAACCTGCACTGTATCCCTACACGTTCATTTCAGCTTCTGGTATCTGCTTGTTTAAGAAGTGTGCAGAAACACAGCTAGGGGATTGGTGGTGGAATTGTTTAGAGGATATGCAGGCAGTAGAGTTTTGAAAATCTCCCATTACTTCTGGAAGATAGACTTCTCCTGTTCAAAAGGAAAGTAATTGTTCTGTACTAGTTCACTGAACTTGGAGCATTCAAGTTACAACGTAGGGAATAACCTTATCTAATTTTAAGAACCAAGGAATCTTCTGCATCCAAATGAGAAGTTTGGAATGCTGAAAAACATGAAGAAAACTGGAGTAACTGACTAAGAAACATAAAAATTCCTGCTTCTGTAAACGTTGATGAAGATACTTGGTCCAAAGTTGTATATAGAACTTGATTTTGTTTTATTAAGAGTGGAGGAATTTTTGTCATACTGACCTGACCTGTTCCTACCATTTCGTAGATCATACTGTATAAGCACAACAATAGAAAAACAAGAAATTTTGGATCTTAGTTGCTTGAACTATGAAGGAGGCAGCGTAGTGGTACCAAGTAATAAGCTGGTAAAATAAACTTCATGTCAACTGCTTATGCGTCAGACTTTCCAACTTGCAGTATGGTTTTAAGTTTTTGAGTCACTGGAATGTCTTTGTCCTGAGTGCCTGTCACTGCAGGGTTGTATGAGGCGTGCTATTTAATGCCGTAGTAAATTAGTCCAGGGTAATCATCCACGTTCTCTAAAGGTACAGTGGAAGTTAGTAGTCTTCCACACAGCCCTGTGAAATAGGCATAAGCAGATCCTTTGCTCTTCAAGAATCAAAATGTTAGGCTGGCTGTCATCTTCTCTCCTAGATGTCCCTGAGCCAATGCGTTCACACTGCTGAAGTGAAATCCCTCTGAGGGAGAATCTTCTGCAGTGGCTGTGTTGTTTCTGCTTCAGTATAGCCCCATCTCATAGGGTTTTGTGAACTTTATCTCGTGGTCTCTATAGGGGTTGACTGAAGGTACCTTCATTTTTTGTGGAATAATTTGCCGTGACATAGGGATACCTTGACACTATTGTAACTTGAAATTCCCATTTTCATTACAGATGAGTATAAGATTCCACGTGCACTCGCGACCTCTGCCAGAAGGGAGGAAGAGTTGGTGCTTTTTGCTTGCATGTAACCTGCCAAAAGAAAATGTCAAAACATAAAATAATACTAACATGTTGTGTTCTCCATAAAAACAAATGCCTGTGACAGATGTTGTTTCTAGATGGGATCACTAGATATGCCCTGTATAAACAGGGAAGCCTAGGGATAGTGCTGAACCTCAGGAAATCATGTTTCGTATCGCTGGAGTTTGTGCCCATAGGTGGTTTGGAAGTACGAACTGGTTCATGGATAGGTCACTGCAGGTTGTTCTAGTGGTGAGTCAGGAGGGAAAAGATGAAATTGACAAAAGTCAGTGGTGAATATAGTAGAAGGTTTTATATTGACTTTCAGAGATGGTAGGTAAAGCTCTCTAATTTACTAAAGAAAGAGTACTAAGCTGTCATAATTAGTTACAAAAACTAGCCCCAGGCAGTTGTCATGCAAGATGGATGATGGATTGATCGATGTTGTTTTTTTAATTATTATTATTTTTAAAGAAAAGGAGTGAAACTGAAAATCAAGACCTTGATTTCCCAGGTTGTTGCCAAGCGTCAACTTCAGTGCAGTTTAGGCAGTTTATTTGTCTGAAAGCTGCACAGTTGTAGGAATTTGTCTCAACACATCCAACAGTAGAAGTCTTGTGGGGTGGATACATTGATCATGTAAAGCGAAACAAAAACTTTGGCAATAAATTCAGCATTGTTAGTGCGGCAAACTGAGATGACTGTTATCTTGGAAAATAAAAAAATTGTGTTTTGGGAATATTATAACCCTTAAAACCTGATAAGAAACCCGATGGGGATTATCTGGAAGACTTTAAGGAACACGCTTTATTTCTTATAGTTTGCAGTGAATAAGGTCTCACTGAGAGTCTTTGACAAATTCCAGAAAATGGAAGACAAATGAAACAAAGGAGGAGGCAATTCTAGAATTAGAGGGACGTGATATCATGGAATGGAACCCTTCTTTTCCTTTGAATGAAACATACTTCCACTGTTTTAGCAGTACTTTGTCTTGTAGGCTAAGTACATGCTAGCTTCAGCTTCCTTTCCTGAATTAATGCATGAAGATACTCAGTTTGCCGTGATTTTTGTCTCATAAAGGTGAAAACACAATATTTAGGTTTTCAAAGGCTTGACCTCAGTCAGTGGTTTTTAAGTTTGCAGACTATTTAACCATGGAAGTTACAGACTTCCGTACAGCAGTCAAGCCCATTAACAAAGGAGACGTGTGTGTGTATTTAAAAAAAAACCAAACTGCACTTTTCACCGTAGCGTGATAACTCAGCCAAATCATGTTACAATTGTTTGGATACCGTCTAAAGAAAAAGAAATTGTGTAATTTTCCTTGAATGTGATAAAGGGTCTCTTAGCGACTTCAAACCGTTCCCCTTGTGTGTCTGGAGAGAACTAATTCTGTTTACTTGTCTGAGCCTGTTGTGCTGTGCTGACACTCCAGAGTTCTTTCATCCATATCATCAAGTGTCTTGAACTCTGCTAGGTATCACTTGATTAAGCCCCTGTGGATCAGAGTCAGTTCTAACCCAAGTAAGAGGGAACCTGCAATAATGAAGCCTTAAGAACAGAAGCTGCGAGTTCAGTGAAGTGCTGGTGGTCGCATCTCCTTTCTTTCCTGCAGTGTTCAGGTATCTCCTGGCTGTGTTTGATCCAGTAAGTGCAGCGTGGCGCGGTTCTGTCTGACCCCAAGGGAACTCCTTTGCTGTGAGGAAGGTCAAACGCTGGAATTGGTTGTCGAGAGGTTGTGGAGTCTCTGTCTGGAGGTGTCCGGAGCCCGGCTGGATGTGTTTGTGGGCAGCCTGCTGGCGGGGCTGGGGCTAGCTGATCTCGCGAGCTCCCTCCCAGCCTAGAGGTTGCTCTGCTTCTTAGTCTCCCTTACCTGACCAGCTCTAGTCTAGCACGGTAGCTCAAGTTCACATATTGCTGCCACTGAAGTTTATAAATCTCAGTCACCTGCACCTGCAGAAACATTTGTACAGTGAGCAGTGATTAGGGAAACAAATTCAGCAGAAGGAACAGATACTTCTACTCTGGATTGGTTTCAGTGTGTGGATCACACCAATTACTGTGCTGAAGTGGAGGGGGAAGGAGAGAGGTGAGTGTGGCACCAGGTGTTTGTGGATGGGCGCTGAGGGTGTGCGTCCTTGTGCAGTGGGGCTGGGTCATGTCAGCCCGAACACACTGCGAGAACTCTGGCTGTGAAGCTGCACTTGTTTTGGTGTGACTAGTGTATCAATATGAGTATTTTGCAAAATAGTAATCTGATTTAACCTATACTATATCATTTTGCTTTGCTCTTGGAAAACCATTGCTAAGTTTAAAAACAAAACCACAAAACCCAATAAAAGATAATAGTGCTTTATAGCCCTGCCCTTGTAAAACACATGCTCTTGTTCAAGTGATACAACAACAGGCTGTTTTATTTTCTGGTTATGTGGTTTTTCAGAGCGAAGTAGTCTTTTTATGGCACTTCAGGTGTGTTCACTCCTTTTCTGATTAGGGAGCAGCTTCTTCTGTACATTTTTATCATCTTTCTCCTTCAACAGTTTTGAGCCATTTCATTCCTGGGTATTCAGCCACAATGTTGATGCGTTTTGTATGAAACTGCTGCATAGGCTCTGCCGTTTTAACTGAAATCATGGTGTTGGGGCACATCTAACACCTCTCCTTTCCTTCAGGAAAATCCTTTATGAAGGTCTGCAGGTGACAGAATAGTGGCCTGATTATATTCAGACTTAGGTAGTAGGACAGCAAATTACACTTTTTAGGGGGGGAAGGGATGACTCCTAACAGTTTTGGAACTGCATGTTTAACTAAATGCATCAATTTCGGCTTTCTTTATGATAAAGCAGTTATTTTTAAAGATGGTCCTGGTAGTAGTGCCTTAGAAATAGGAAAGGTTAGGAAAAATGGGTTCTGATCTCTTTGAGAGCTTTGGATGCATTTCTACTAGGACTTGACATCAGAAGTGCCTTTGGTTCCGTTGGGTCAGCAGCACCAAACCTTGTTGTTACCTAACACATGCAGTCTGTTTTGCCTTTTCTCTTCCCATTGTCTTAAAACATGCGGACTTCTGCTGTGGGTTGTCGTGGTTGTCATTCACATACAGTACTGTTTGAAGGCGAGGATGCTAGTTTACAGTTCAGGGGTTTAAAAGAACATCTGGTTTTAATTTTCTGTATTTTTTAAGGATTGTTTAGTTTAGTCCGCTTAATAGTTGTTGCTCTGCAGTGTTTCTTTTCAGCTTCCAAAGTGAAAAATAATTGGGATTTCACTTGAAGGAACTGTAAAGATGGATTAAAAAACTCGTGCCCTTGAACTACTTCTAAGGTGTAAACAAAGATTTCAGACAAGTGCTGAGTTTGAGGCAGTTGAGAATTCTCAAAGGAAAAAATCTGCAAGACATATTTGTAAACAAACTGAGATAGATACAAAGCTGGGAAGTGCTCCTGTACCACTGACTGCCAGAGCCATTTGAAATTCAGATGAGCAGCACTTAGGCTAAAAGTTGGTGGGATGCTGTGGAATAATGGGGAATTCAGTTGTTGAAAGGAAAATAGTTTTAAAATGTTCTTCTAGATCTTGTCGGTAGATGGGGCATTCCCCACCTTTGCTTTCAAGGTGCCTGAGGAGAGCAGACAAAACGAATGCACTAACAAGTTTTCTAATGGGGTAAGCGCAGGGGGACGGTGGGTGACAGTCAGATGGAATCAGGTGTGATGTGTCTACGTTAGCGTGATGAGGATGCCACACTTCCACCTCTTCCCCATGCCCCCACTTCCTTTTTCTTCTCCGCTCTTCTGCTCATTTGGAGCATCATTTAGCCTCCTGCACAGTTTGCCTGATGCAGACTTTGTTCTCACACTAAGGGCCAGGCCTGCGCTGGTTAAGCGTACAGCACTCGCTTGGAGTTTAGGTGAGAAATTGTGCTCTTGACGATAACTTCTCAAGGTCACAAATCAGGTTCACGGCCAACCAATAATAGTAGGACACCTTTCGTTCCTGTTCTAATTAGGCTGAGCAGTGTTGAAATAGCTCTGGACTGGTGGTGAAGCAGTTTCTTTACATGTGAGCCTGGAAGCTCTAGGAAATAGCGCAGGCACAGTCGATTCACGGTAGAGGGAGACTGCTTCCCTTAGTGCTCCTGAGGTGCTCTGAAGTTTTTAGGTTGCTGTGTATTTTTTTAATACACATTTTAGCTGCTGGGATGAATTTACTGTGTCAATTTATGACAGCACATTATAAAAAATGAGGATTTTGTGCAAAAGCATTGCCCTAAATCACAATTTCTTTATGTTGAAGTGTATTAAGTGTAAGGCCTGTACTTAAATTTGACGTATTACTGCTAATACAGGCTTATGGTACAAAATGCTGAATAATCTAGAGGAAAAGCAAGCTGAGGAGGCTTTTTAGTATTAGTTTGTAGATTTTTTGCTGTGTCAGCACGAATGTTTTTGCTCGGAAAACAATACTTACAGGCTAGTTAGGATAAGAGACAATAGCTGGCTGCTGATCATGTTCCAAGTTGTTGGTCACAAAGATGCATGCACAGTGTTCTGAGTGTTTTATATTGAGGAAAATAATGTAACTTGGCTATAGTGATCATTCTGTTTTCTAAGATGTTATGACCAAAACAAGTTATTTATAAACTAAAAGAGCACATGCTTTATAAACTAAATTCCACGTGCTTTTTTTATTAGTACCAAAGACTAACTTTGAGTTGCCTTTATTTATATGCATTAATTCTTCACTGAGATAGGAAATAAAATTTCTTTACACGCTTCTACTATCAAATAATCCTGAGCAACTCTTTCATTTTTTTTTTAAACTAATGTGAACAAATTATCATTTAAGCTCCTTTCTAAAGAGCATGCAGTCTCTTAAAGCTGAAGTGTGTGTACCATTGTCATCTTCTGCAGTGTTTTCCAGGTGTGCCCTCCATCTATGACAAGAAGGGAAGCACAGGTTCCAGGACTGGCAGTTGTGTAGCAGTGTGAGTCTGGTAGTTAGAGCTGACAACTTTTAAATAGACTGAGAGACCAATTTTAAGATGCACTTGAGAATAACCCAGGCTTTGTTACTGTCTTTCAGTTTAGCTCAAGCGATTGATGGTATATAGTCCAAAATTACAGTCTCAAAAGAAAACTGTCCTCGTTCACAAAAATCTTCTCATGACAAAATGCAGTTTTGTTTTGAGTCCTTCAGAAAATCATTTTAAACTTTTTTTTTTAAGATGGATGCTTAATGCTGTTGTACAGACAGTTACTTTTCACTGTTTTAAGTAGTTATTTGAATTAATATGATGCTGCCCTTTACACGTTGCTCAAGGGATCTCTCACCTGCATGTTTATTTTTTATGAAACGAGTGATTTTCCTCAGCAATAGTAATTAATTTGAGAATCAGGAGTTAATAAATTTATTGATGTGTTCAGAAAAAACAGTAGAGATGCTAAAGGTGAGAGGATTGAGTTTCTGATAAATATTCATAAGATCCTACAAACAGTAGAACAGGGACAGAAAATCTTATTTCCTCTTACTATCAGAAGACTTTTGGAAATAACAAGGAGATTAGAAAACAGTAAAGAGAAGCCTCTATCCTTTAACTGGGTTAACTTATGAAGAAGATAGTGCAGCTCAGCAGTTTGGGAAGCCGTATCTAATAGCAGATAAGGTATGATGACTCAGACATATCGGCTGGCAGATTTCGGAGAATTGATAGCAGCTGGGAGGGAAGCAGAGACAAGCAGCCGAGAGTGGTGACTTCTGATAGCAGTGGCCTGGGGAATGGCTGCCCTTGGCCCTGGTCTGGTACTTGCAGTTAGAAAAACACACTTGTCTTGGGAAATCGTAGAAGCTGTGGGTGGAAAAAAAAGAGTCTGAAATAAGCACCATGAAATGCGAGGGAATAAAGTGCTCATCATGAGGAGGTGTTCCTGTTCAACAGAAACATAGGGGAAAAGTGGGGCCTTTTTACTGCATTAAGTAGAGATACATGACTAGTGGTTCCTGGTGTCGGAAACTGCCTAGTGAAAATTCTCAGGGTAGTACACTTCATAAATTAATTATGAATACTGGTACAAAAAGATCATGACATGATCTGATCGTACCTGGTTGGTTTTCGACAGAACTGATATAGGATACAGCGTGCGTGTGTGCGCGCGTAAATGTCTGAGGTTGATTTATTATAAGGTTTGTGTAAGCATGTCGATCTGTCACACTTAATGGACCTGTTATTTACATTGTAGATTAAAAAAAATATATTATTTGTAGAGTTTTATATCCCCAGAGGTTATTATTTTTTAAATAATTAAGTCAAGATTTTATTTTTTTACTTGTTCAGCTTTGTACCTCCTTAGATTCTTCTTACAAAGTAGAATCTTAAATCAGTTTTTCCACTATGTTCATGTCATAGTAGCATTGCCACTCAGATTTTCTTGAATTTTTAAATCATGTTTATCTGTCTTAAAACAGTTTAAAATATATATATTGTTTCTGTTAACACGTCCTTAGTGCTTTGTCAGAAAGGCTGCACCTGTGTGTTTGTTATTTTTTTTTAACACAGTGTTTTATAAAACTACGTCTTTTTTAAATTTTCTTTGATATTCTCGTTGTGGAACCAAATGTTTAGGCAATAATTGTGTTTCTCCTATAGGTATGTATTAATCGGGACTTAGAAACTCTTCTTTCAGGCATGCTGGACTAGTGTGAGATCTGTAGGTAACTTCAAGTTTTACTTGTATTTTGACAGTGAAAGCAAGTTGAACACATTGGTGCAGAAACTCCATGACTTCTTGGCTCACTCATCGGAAGAATCTGAGGACGCAAATTCTCCTCCAGCATTATCTAAAAACAAAACCATAGGTAAAAAAACATACATATGATTCTGAAGTCAAAGAGCTATGTGTTGTGATTTCATTATATCACACTTCGCTGGGGCAATTATGCCAAGTCCTAATGTGATTTAATCAAGTGGTGGTATCTTGATAAATGTGTCTAGCCTTTGATGCAATATTTCCTTCAGTTATGAATGTTTTCTCAATGTGAATAGAGCTGATACTGGTGGTATTCTACCTTCTATGAAACATGAGAAACAAGGCAAACATGCATGTGTTTGCTGTGGTAGGGGTTCCATGTTCTGTTTTCCTCAAGGTTTAAGGGCAGTATTTTATTTCTTCTGCTGAAGTAAAGCTTTTGTGGTCCGTGTAGTTGAGGAAAGAAGTTCTTGAGGTTATGCTTCCATAATTACTTAAAAACTATTTCTACATTTAATCTGGAAACATTAGAAAACCAAAAAAAAACGGAGTGCTATAGTATGGCAAATTTGGTGTTAGAAATTTTTACTTACAGGTTCAAAATTAGTAACAAATTGTAAATGTTTTATTTTGATTACAGTCATTAAAAAAAAAAGTGAAACTATTTCATAACAGTACCAAGTACAGTTTGTTTCCAAATTTAACTGGGACTGGGTTGACAGGTACACAACTTCTCAGACTCTGCTGTTCCATGAGCTAAAAATTGTGCTGAAATGATAGGGTTCAGGAGAATGAGAATGTATTGGCTGTGCTATGGAGTTTATTTTCAAACTGTTGTCACAAGTAATAAACCTGTGTGTGAGGTTTTTCATTCAGTGTTTTATCTTGAGAGTCTACTGCCGTGTGGTGCTTGCTATCTGCTTTGTGTCAACGTCCAGTTAAATGTTAACATTGGAGAAAGTATCCCACGAGTAATTTCTTAAACAGAATAATAAATTAAACTGATGGAGGTGTACATATTTCCAAGTGAGATTTAGCTGTGGAGCATACTGTTTTGAAAGAAATCTTTTCCCTTTATTCCCTTTATGTGGTTATGAAGTAGAATTTGGCTACTTGCCTCAAAATACAGATTTACTTTGAGACAGAGGTAGGCTGACTAATTAATAGCAGACATGCTTCAGTGTTGTTCTTGAGATTTTATTCTTTAAAAAGAGAACATATTAAAGTTGAAAAGTCAAGAATGAAATATTAGGAAATGCCAGAATTAACTGTGCAAAGTTACTTCCCCTCCCAGCTTTCTGTGCATAATTTTAATGTCTCTAGGAACTACAATATCTATCTATCTATATCTCTATATGCATATAGATATATATGTGTATATATATATATTTACCACAAAATACTTATTCAGTGTAAATACTGGACAAGATTGGGGCCAAATCAATTGTTTATAGTCAGGGATCTCATTGTGTTCCAGAATTTGGAGGATATATAAATTATTAACTGGAGTGTTGTAAGGAGAGAGGTGATGATGATGATGATGGTTAGCTGTGGCTCGAGGAAGCTGGAGTATGTCCCTGCCGCACACACGTCAATTGAACACAGGTCAATTGAAATATGAAACAGATGCTCGTTGAGTGCTTGATCTTGTGCACTGCTGTGGAGTTAACTGTACCGTAATGCTTAGGTTGTAAGAGTGATAAGTGCAATTACACTGATATGATCCTGATTCTGGCTTTTCTTAATTTTTGAGCACTTGATTTTACAGCCTTAATAATGTTTCTTTATCCTCTCTGCATTCGAATCGGATGTCTCCCTCTACATTTCGTGGGTGCCAGCAGGAGGATCACTGAGAGCGTAGGAGAGACTGACTTCCTGCTCTTGTTTCAAGTGACCAGCCCTGGAGCAGCAGGCACAGGGGAAATCCTGTGCTCCCCTAGCCCTGGAGTGGATGGAGCATGTGCAGTTTGGTCAGCGCTAGGAGCTGGGAGGGGACGCAGCATGCTCGGTCATAATGTGGGGATGGCGCATGTACAGTCCGCTCACATGTAGAAGCTGAGATGAGGAAGCATGTTCAGTTGCTTTCGGGAGCAGCGCATGGGCAGTGAGAAGGCAGAATCTGCAGGCTTTATCTACCAGAATCAAAGAAACCTGTACTAAGCATATACAAACTGTGTTATCTTCAATAGATTTAGTACTTGGGCAAAATTGGTCAAAAGTAGAAGTGACGTAGGGTCCCATCTCCAAAGGAAATGGAACCCTTCTGCCAGATTTCATGTTCTCCCCTCAAAATGGGGGAAAGCCACTTCCATACAGGAGATTTTATGTATTTAAAGGGGGCTGGGGCAGAAGCTTTGTTTATCTGTTTTGATTCCCCTCTCCAGCTTTGCATGCAGAAACAGATAATTTAGGCTAAATTGTTTGGGTACATTTTAGCCAAAGTCAAATACTCAGCATGAAATTTTCTATTTATTTATTTAATATAAAATACTATAGTTTTATTTTTCACCCAAGAGTAAAGGATCAGGAAATAGTGAGTTGCAATGCCAGCAGTGTCATGCTATTACCACAAATGGTAATGATACTCATCCTGTAATTACACTATCACTATACTTGCATATTTCTTAGTAGTGCATCTATTAAAATAGTGCTATTACTATGTTTTTGAGCAATTTTGTATGAGTATCATTAAACCACTGAACTGGAAACTCCCCTCCATCACCAGGACTGGTGGATGGAACAGATAGTCATAAGTTGCCTGTCTTTAGGTTTTATATTCCACAGCTACTAAGATCAAGAAATGAGAATTCTCTGTCATACACTGATTTTTGTGTGCAGTTCCATGATCCTAGACTTAAGATGGTGTTTTTAATGTCAAAATGTGTAAGAACTTAACTTCTTAGAGATTAAAAAAAAAAAATACACCGACTCTATTATCCTTGCATATACAGTTGCACTCTCATTTCTTCAACAATGGGAAGGCTCCCTTTCAGTCCAGCACCAACTTAAAAAACTGAAAGTAATTCCTGTATGGTTTCTGTGAAATTTATGCCATGCAGTCAGCTGTGTTTTGCTGTTGTGCAAAGTTTTGTGAAAGTTCCTCAGTTATCTTTATTCACGCTGATGAAATATAAACAACGCTATGAGATACAATGTGAAGAACTGCTAATATTTCTTGTGTTTCAGTGGATTCCTTTCCTTTCTCTCTGTAGGTAAAAGTAGAGAACCTGGGAGTAGTCCAACATCAATGGAGAACAACAGAGAAGAGGTAGGAATAAAAATGCTTTTGAAGTTTAGTTTTGTGACTAGTACAGAATGTATGGTGTGTAGGAAACAGAGTTCACTTGGTTGCTGTTTGCAATAAATGCTCAAAGAATGTTGTCAGAACCATATGCAGTAAATATTCTGTCTGCTGAATAGAAACTTCAGTTGTAAAATATTAATTTAAATTAATAAATTAATAAATTAATAAATTAATTTCTTTTAATTTAAAAGAAAATTTAAAATTCTGAATGATAATGTGATTTAGGCAGATGCAAGCCATCTTGCTTCTCCCTCATCCCCTTCTTTAAATTATTGAAATAGACAAGTTTACTTGGATGATTTCACTGTTTTTTCTGATGTACAATAATTCCTGGGTACAATGTCTCTAATGTACTTCAGAGAGTTAACTTATGATTACCTAAAGCGTACAATTGAGTTTTTGCCAGGAAGCAGTGTTGTTAATTTATTCAGACGGAGTGTATTGCAAAGTGACTTCTTCTTTTTAAAGAAATTCAGTTAATATTTTTTCTCCTTAATTCTGTTCTTTGAATTGTTTGTAAACAGACTCCTATTTAATTTTTGCTTAAAAGAATTGGTCTCCCTTGTTTACGCTCACACCATATTACTCAGATAACAATAGATGCTCATAGAGCTGCATAAGCTGCTGCAGCACTGAGGTGCTGTGAGGAATCCCAGTGACTTGTATAAAAAGTGAAAATGTGCAGCAGTATGGAGACAGACAGGTGTGTGTGCTCAGTGTCGTTTCACACCATGAGGTGAGTTAGACCATTCTTCTGTGCGTTAATCGTGGGAGAGTTAACGTTGCGGTGAAGATGCACAGACTCAGAGGCCCCAGACCTGTTTGTGATTCGGAATGGTCATTGATCTGACCTATTCTTTTCCCTGCTCCAGAAAGCTGAGAACTCGCAGCATGGTGGTGGGAGCTGACAATTGCAAGGGCAAAATTTCCTCAGTTTCATGGAGAGTGCTTGAGATGTGCAGTGTCTTTCTGTGAATGCCTCAATTTACAAAAGCACTCTCTCTTAATTTCTCTCAAGATACATGGTTAGCGAGGTTTGTGAGCATTAGGTTAGTGACTTAGTGCTTGGTGACACCTATTTTAAAACATGTTTGTAAAGGTATTACGACTCCTTGGAGTCTTAAGTCTGCTTAAACTAAATCTAGGGGTTTTGGTTAACTGAACTGGCTTGACTATTGACATTGTGTCACTTTTTATTAATACTTCTGTTGATTTATTTTACTTTGTAAGAGCTGGTGACTTCTGAGATGTTTCAGTGGTGTTTGAGTTAATGGAAGAAGCTCGTGTTGTTGACAGGTGTCTTGGTCACAGTGCATTGAGGTTTTTTTTTCTTGTTTTTAGGGCAGCAGCTCTTCAGAAAGAATGAAATCCTTAGGATCATCACGTTCAAAAAGGTTGGTTCAGAAAAGAAAAGGAAATAAATTACTTTTAATCATGTGAAAGTATTGCCGAGTCTTTGTACTATGCCAGATGCTTTTGGTGTATACCAGTTTAGGTCCACTATGTTAACAGAGTTCTGGTAAAACAAATGCCTTATAGCATATTTACAATTCAAATAGTCTTTCAAGGTCCAGAAGCTAAGATCATAAAGCTAATTTTTTTCAATTTATAATGAGATGACAAGATTATCCCGCAGCTTGAGGACAAAGGGGCTTATACAATTACTTTACTCTTGCTCTTTCAACACATGGGATTCTCCCAAAAACATAAGCTAGGGCATATGGAAAAAAAGCTTTATGTACCTTATTAAGGGACTGTAAAATCAAAATGTGCTAATAAGTTGTCCTGTGCAGCAGCTGCCATTTTCTGCATCTCTGCATAATTCTTTTTTGCTATTTGATGTAAAGAAAGTATGGAGTTAACTGTTTACAGTTTGAAGAAGACAAATTATATGTGACCTAAATAACAGCAGGCTTATTCTAATAGAACTTTTCATTTTTTATGCTCAGCTGATACTCATTCAGGTTATGTCCTTCATGATTGTTTCCTTCATGATTTTTTTTTTATTATCATAGTATGCTGTGTAGATAGGTAAGCTCTTCTAAGTGCACAATATTAACATCTTCCTTTTTAATGCTCTTCACTTAAGCAGTATGTATCTCTTTTCAGTCTCATATTTATCCAAGTTTATTTATTGTATCATATCTGTTGGAATTAAATGACACTCTTCATTCTCCCTTTTTGTATTTGACTTGATTCTGTATTTGCAAGTGTGGTTTCATATTTGACTTTAATTTCTCCCTCATCTTCTGAATGCAGTCTCCTGACAAACTTTTTTGTTTATATAACTTCGGTAGTTTTGTTGTTGCTTCCTGTCTATCATTAAATGTAACATCCCTCATACACGTACCACACTGTGCCTGATACTGAGATACAGCATCCTGCACTGACCTAAGTAGTCTGTGTTACCTCCGGTAATACCTAGGTATTACTGCAAATTATTGAAATTACGCTTATTTTTTTTCCTGCCCTGACATAGTGTATTCCTTCATGTTAAGGTGGTAGTTCTGAGTTACTTTTGTGTGAAATTCTGGAGACTGATTGCTACATTCAACAGTCAGCTTTTTAATTTCTTTCTGCATTTCCTTTATTTCATTGCAAGTGTCTCTTCTGCCAAGCTGCTTTTTGTCATTTGCTACTATCTGTGTGTTCTCTTCGGGCTGCCTCTTAAACTTGGAACCATGTATAACATTTCTGAGTAGACATCCACTTGGGTTTCATTCTGGCTTTGTTTTTATTTGTAAAAATATGACTTCCTGTATACCTTTTTAAAAGCATGTGAAACCTTGATATGGCCAAAAAACCATACAGCAAATAATGTGAAACAAAAATCCTTTATTAGTGTATCTTTTTATTTTGCATAGAAGGGAAGAGTTCCTTGTCCTAATAAGAAAATTACTGTACAGCTTCCTTACTATAATAACTCAGAGCATCCCCCCTTGTGTTTTAAATGAATTAAAATAGAGGTTTTCCCAATTAGCGTGGTGTTCTCCTTGCAAAGCGTCAGGCTTACCTGTATCACAGAATGTTATCTTTGTCACAGCTTTTTTTTTTTTTCTGTCTGTGCAGGAAACCTACAATTGTAACAAAATATGTCGGATCAGATGATGAACAAATCTTAGATGAGACTGTAAATGAAGATAATTCAAATGAAAACTCAGAAAATGATGTTGATATGAAAAGCTTGCCTAAAGGTAGTTCACGTCTTTCTTTGTATCTGAATTCAGCAAATTAGCGAAGATTATGATGCAGCGTAAATATTTAATTAGAATGCACAAGTATTAGTAAAATACCTTACCTAGGTCTTGTTGGCTTTTATATATAAACATAAACATTCACATATGCGTGCACACCCCCTGCCCTACCCCTGCACAAACACTTAGAAGAGGAAGTTCTATTTCCAAGCACCTTTAATATTGAACCCAGCATACTGTAATACGTGGATATACCAGGATGTGCTGATGGCTTAATTTCAGATGTCTGTGAACATGTGTACAAAACCACCATGTAGCAGAGAAAATATTTCTGTTCTTGGGTAGAAGTCTCAAACTCTGTCACTTGCAAGTCTTACTTATTTTACTGTTTTGTCTTTGGAGGTTATTGAGAAATAGATCAACAGAAGTGAAACTGAATGTGGGGAGGAAGATTTAATTATTAGATCTATTTTTAAGCACCCTTTTAAATAGTTGTTACTATAAGCCTACATCCTATTCTTCTTAACTGTAGTGTGATTTTGATTAATCTTCTCCATTTCTTACCTCTGAAAGTTACCGGAAATGTTGGAGGGACTGCTACTGTTTACTCCATGAGTAGCAGTCATTAAAACAGTCACTTGAAAATAACTGTTTTCAGAATGTTGGATTATTTCCAGTGTCCTCACACCAAAAGTATTAAAACTGAGCTCTAAGTAGGAAAGATGTTTTTTAATTCACATAATTTTGATTATTACTGTTCGTTTAAATAAAAAGTGATTTTCTGAATTTTACTAGGGTGAAAAAGGTGTTATTCTATTGTTCTTTTATTTATTTCATGCTGAAATAAATTAACATGAGGGAAACTGGGTAGAAGGGGGAAGAGAGAGAGAAGAGTAGTTACTTTTAGGCTTCTACTAGATTTAAGTGGCGTAAGCCAAGCTCTTTAGTTGCAGCATTGCACGGCAAATTCCTGTACTAAAAAATTCCCAGCAGTATGATAATCCACTTCTGCACATATCCCATCAGGGCAGAGAGCATACAACTTGCTCCTCATAGCCTGTTCAGTCTTTGGCTTTGTCCTACAATTACAAAATGGACATAGTTTGAAGTGTGTGGTGTTTAATTTTTTGTGCTGTGAACACCTGTGCATTTGAAACTGTCAACAAATTGCACTTTTTTTTAAAAGATACTATGTTGGCATTTATTTAAACAAGACTCTTGCACTTCATTTGGATGTGTAATGGTTTCCAATTTCTAAATGGAATTATTCTAGGTACAGTGGTTGTACAGCCTGAGCCAGTGCTGAATGAAGACAAAGATGATTTTAAAGGGCCTGAATTTAGAAGCAGAAATACCGTTAAAATGAAACCTGAAGCTCCCAAAAAGCGTGGAGGTAAATACAATTTAAAACATTTATTAAAACGGGTTTAAATTGCTGCTTATGACCACATTTGGTACATCTAAAAATTGTTCGTATATCTAATAAATTATCCTAAAAATACCTCCACTCTTCTGGCTTTTTGCTCATTAAGGATTCTAGCTGGCTGAAATTAGCCTCCATTGCTGCCCCTGCAATGCAGCAGTGAAAGCTAAGATTAGTTCTCATTACACTTCTTTTTTCCAATAGCTATAGGATGCATCATTAGGTACTCCATATGGACCCTTCTTGCTTTGTATTGAGAACAGTTGTTTGCTTGCAAGCAGGTGTTAATGGTTCCTTTTTTAAGGAATTATATTGGAACAGCATTGGTAAGGGAATGGTGACTGACTCACCAAGAAAATGATTGTGTTTGAGCAGGGGCCTGTATAGACATAGCTACTAATCAGTGAGCTAACAAGAAAGCTGAAGCCTCTGAGAGAATTCAAAGGCTTTTTCTTGTTTATTTTTTTTAAACTTGGGGGAAATTCCCCATCGGTGGGCCCTTCTGAAGATTATTTTTGAGAAGCTGCTTTGCTAGCTTGGTTTTTCATAACCTCTACTAAAACTTAGGAGAAGTTAGGTAGCTTCTAAGGATAACAGATTCATCTCTTTCATATTTTTCCAAAACTTAAGGGGGCGAGGGGGGAGTTACGTACAAACTAGCCAATAAGAAGTCAGGTATTTTCTTTAATACTCCTAGCAGTATCTTAGTTCACCCACCAGCAGCAGTACCCAGGACCCTAACTTTTCCCATTGTGTCATTGGAGATACTTACTCTCTTTTAAAGTCGTTATAATTTTGTAAGTGTTATTTCTGTCATATGTGGTTGAAGAGAAATAAAACACAACTGTGAGGAAATTTGCTTGCGCATACGCAGGAGCTTGTGCATGTGTTTAATCACATCTTGAGCACTAATGCTTTCTCTATTTATCTTTGAAAGTTCAGTTGTATTAATGGAAGACATCCTACTTAGCATGTAGGGAAATACTTTTTACATTTGTGTTTATAACAATTTACAGAGGTCCAACTGAAATCTTCGGGGCTATAATATCAGAAAGCTAGGTCATGTGCTTGAGCTTTGTGGACCGTGTGCACATCCTCAGGATAATTCATAACTTGCCCTTCCAGCTTTATTTTTCTAACCCTAGAGAGTTTGAGGGCTCTCATTTGTGTATGTGGACTGGTTACTCATGTGCTGGTGCCTTGCAGAAGATAATTGTTTTGGAAGGAATAGCAAGAGTTTTAGACCATGTCTTTACCCAGGGCAAGCTCAGCTATATCTGTGTCACAGCTGGTAATCTTAGTATGACTTATTTTTAAAGCTGTCCCATATATGTGTTAAGCTCCTGTTGACTTTGAATGAAATGGAATAGGTAGTGCCTTCTCCTTTGTTGTCCCCATTTCCAGAACAGGAAGAGTAACCAGGAGAGAGTTGTGGCTACAGCCTACCTCAAGAACAGCTAGATTAGGAATGTATCTAAACACTTGTGCAGAAAAGATAGCGTAGATCCATTTATTCTGCACCTGCTGCATGCAGCAGTTAAATGATGTGGCCCTCTACCTTTCTCTTGCTGCCACAATGAGGTGCCTGGCCTGTGCACATACAAGATTAATCATTACAGATTAAAGCAGGCAAGCATGTAGTCCCAGCTGCTTGACATCCTGAATTCTATGCACAGCATGAGTATGTAAACAATAAAAAAAAAAAAAATAATAGAAAAAAAGCCAATGCATCTTGTTTTTTGCAGACTGCATCCACACATTTACATTAGGAGTTACATGTCTAGTTTACGTTAGAAATGTCAGTAGTAATGGAACTCTCTTGCCTTTCTAGCATCCATATGGTCTTACCTAGTACTCTTAAGAGGCATTGTGTCAGTCCTTATTTGCAACTTTTGTTGTCTGCAGAATGGTTATGGTTGTGTTTTTACTAACAAACTCATAGTTAGGAATGTTTTTTTAAGTAGTTTCTCAGTATTAATGAATAAATAGTTACTTCATTTCTTCGGACCTCCATCATTTGTAGTAGTAATGTGGTTTACAAAGGTTTGCCTGAAAGATACCTTTTTTTTTTTCTAGTGCTAACTTGCAGATTTTAGGAAAAAGGCAGTATTTTTTTCCCCTCAAATTTGTAGAGAAGGTGGAAGTGGCTTGGGACTTGACAGCGAATAGCTTGTTCTCCCTCCATTTCTTACACCCATTAAGGACAGTGATGTTTGAAAAAGTCTAGGTAGGCTGCTGTGCTGCTTGATATAAGAGAAGGTGATCTATTTTTCTGAGTAGTACAATATGATGAATGTGTGTATTTGAGATTTGCCAGCAGCATTTGGAACAGGCACTTGAGCTTTTGAGGTCATGTGGGATGTTTTTGAAAATCTACAAGCTCTGCAGTGCATGCGTGATTGCATGCATTGAAGTTAAAATCAACAAATTTTGCATTCATAATTTCAGACCTGGTATTTTCACTGAATTATAAGGATGTATTAGCTGTTCTCACTGGACAGTAATCTATTTGAGATTGTGCTTCAGGAGCTAATAGCTAGTAGCTTGTATTATGTGTATGTTCACTCAGTTCCTTAACCTTGTTCTGTTGGTGCTTGGTTCTTAGTCTGTGTAGCAGTTTGTGTTTTTTTTTTTTTTTTTTTTTTTTTATAGTCTGTACTCAGACTATAACCATTAAGTTAAATATTTGAGGCAATTTCCTTGTGCTACTTACTGAACATAACAGCAAATGACAAGTCACAGTTAAACCTGTATCAAACCTCTGTCTACTTGATCCCAAATTAAGTTTTTGACAGCATATTAATTTAATGTATAAGCATTCTCAAATGATTTTCCTCCTTGGAAGCATCAGTGCTGTTGAAAAGTAAAGGGTCTTATTAGTTGGTTTAATAGCCTGGCAGAGAGCAAGCCTTCTAACCCTAAATTCACCACCTTTGAAAGTGAGTTGAGTATAGAAAGCATAGAGATGCTTTCTTGACCAAATGTATACATGGCACCAGAGTAGTATAGAACTACTGAAACAGTTAGCAAGATGTTGAGAACATACGTATTACAGCAAAACTGTACTTCAAAAACAAGAAATCAAGAAGGGAAAAAAAATTGAAAGAGGATTTTTCAGACATTGTTTGTAAGTGTTACATATACCTCCTGTAATGGTTTCCAGTCTTCTTCATTGAGAAACTAAAGCTGTGTGTGAAAGAACCATCATAATACAAACTGTGTTCATAAAATTCCATTTAAAGAATAAAAGAGGAAGGTTATACAGGATATCAGGGCTGCTTTGAAAGATTTTTAGTGATGACTTGCATATTTAGGTGTGTTCTCAGGAGATGATCAGTTAATTCAAATTAGGTCTCCCAAAGGAAAAGATGTATCTTGATCCCAAGTGGAGTATAATAATTAGAGGAAAATTCTTTCAGTCTTTAACTGGTGAGCAGTGCAGAAACATCTCTCTGACACTGGGTGGTAAAGAACGTAACAGGCCAAAACACTGTAAGAAAATGAAATAGATACATACAGATTTCTTTTAAAAAATTAATAAAAAGAATTAATGTGTGGTTTATAATCCTCTCTATAGAGGAAGGACTACATGGAATTGTAAGCTGTACAGCTTGTGGGCAACAGGTGAACCATTTTCAAAAGGATTCAATCTATAGACATCCTACACTGAAAGTTCTTATTTGTAAGGTATGTGGTAAACAGTTATACAGTTTGTACTGTTTTTGTTTGAAATGTCGTGTTAGTTGATTTGGGTGGGATTTTTGTGGGAGTAGTTCTTGATTTTTAGCTCAAAAGCCTTTCAGTCATCAACTGTTATAATGAAGGAAACTAAAGCAGAAAGCAACAAAAAATATTTTGTATACCCCAGTTAAACTCATTGTGATTTCTTTGTAAGTTATTTTTACAGTTTTAAGACTAGAGTATTAGTGATGTTAAATGGTCTGTCTGAAATTTCTGATACTTATAAGAACAAATTCAATTGTGGATCTCCTGGTAAAGCGCACTGTATGTAAAACAACATTAGAGTAACAAGTAGAAAGGTAGCTTCAAAGCCATCTCAGTTTCACTGACATACAGATCCAGGACTGTCATAATTTATGGCAACCTCTGTAACGATTATCTGGTCTATAGCCCTAAGCTAACACCTGGATCTTCAGCTACATAGCTTATGGTGGCTTCAGTTAGGTTGTAAGTTGCCAGCAATGCAAGAGATGAGCAGGGGAGGAAAGAAACTGGCTTTGCCTCCTGTTGAGGAGACCTGCCTTTGGATTTTCAAGGAGACAGAGATCTCTCTATTACGTCTCTATATCTGTAGAGATTCTATATTTATAAAGATAACTCTGAAGATAGAGATACAAATTTGTGCATATTTAGCATTCCCCTTCTCTCCTCCTGCATCTCCCGCAGGTCCCAAATAATGTTAGGCATTTGGCTGACATACTGTCTCAGACATGTCCATATAGTCTAATATTCTGTCTCATTTCTTCTACTTATCCTGGCTGGTTTCTTTTATAAAGCATGCTTCAGGAAAATTAGCTTTCAGGATGACTGTTTTCAATCTCCATTAGAGTCCTAACTCTTGTTCCAAGACGTGAGAATCATTGATATGTAACTGTACATGTTCGTGTGATATGTGCAAGTATCCAGTTCAGTTTTGAAACTTGTTTAGGTTGTTGGGTTCCCTAACAGCTCTTGACTGAGATCTGCTAATTAATGATGTCATTTGTTGTTTCCCACAAATTTTCTGTATCTTTTCTTAAATGAACATGGCCATACGTTAATGTGTGAGAGAGGAATGGAAGTCCATGACCTTCATATTCTGTGTCTTCCATGTATTCTTTCCTCCTGCTTAGGTAAAAAGCCCTAGACTTTTCAGTTTTATTTCAGAAACTATTTTCCTTTGACTCTAAGTATACTGCCAAGAGTCTAAACAACAGCTTATATCGTTGGCTTTTTTTGGTGTTTGGGTGGTGTATAACTCTGTATTCCAGATTAAGGGACATCACTTCAGGTGCGGAAGTCTCTTCTGCATTCTGAATTCACTGGGTGTAAGGGCAGAATTTAGCTGATAGCTTGGATTAATCCCTAGAAGTAGAAGTAGACCTTCAAGTTTAGGAGAACTTCCTTTTCCAATGACTGGAAAATGACTTGAAAAATTTGTTTTAAAAACTTCAGAACCTGAAGCCACTGCTAGCTGAGTTGCGTGTATTATTTTCCTGTTGTTAGCAGTTTTTCAATTAAAATGCTTCTCTGCACCTGGAAATTGAAGCCTTTAATGTTAACATCGGGATGAATACTGAAGACCTTTTTATTTAAAATATTACGGGATCGATCAGTAAATAACATAGAGCTGAAAACTAATTTACGTAGGATTAAGTGTATCAGGGAGATGTGGTTTTCTTTACTGTGTTGTTGATGTCCCTAGGATATAGGCAGAAAATCTTTCCTAAATTGGAAGACAAACATTCAGTTCATGTTCTAGAATATGCAAATATGCAGCCATCAAACAAAAGCCTGTTAAGTAACTTTAAAACAAACCTGGAGCTATCTAAATAAGTCATGATTTAGGACCTGTTGTAGCTATGATTTTTTTTCTTTTTAGATTAATAATGAACATTAAAACGTTAGAATGCTGAATACCTTTCAGTTGGTGCTTTTAATAGGCTGCTCCTAGTGCATGTTGAAATCATGTGGCTTACTGGAGTGCATTTGAGATTGAATGAAAAATTCCTTATTCTGTCTTTCATTATAGACTTGCTACAAGTATTACATGAGCGATGACATAAGCCGTGATTCAGATGGAATGGACGAACAGTGTAGGTAGGTATATAGAAACTGAGTAACACCCCCAGCTCTTGTTTTCTTTCTCTTGCATTAACGAAATTGACGGATAAAGCCTAGTACAAAAGAGCTTTAATTAACAGTTGTTTCTTACCAAGACAGTTTTTGCAAATATTTCAGTTACTTTTAATAATGAACAAGAAAACATTTTATAAAGAAATCTAGTAGTATACACTTGCAAGACAACACATTTTTAACTAAATAGCATTTACCATACAAATACTTTAATTCAAAGCTGGGGATAGGATATGGCATTTTAAGCCTTGTGAGACACAGTAACTTTATTTTTCCAGATGCATCTCCCACTTTTGAAATTAAGTATTTTTATTGTCTACCTGCCACATATTTAAATGAGTAATCCAGTCAAAATTGTGCAGTTTGTGCTGCTCGTGAGCTTTCATATCAGTCACTTTTCAGGTCTTCATTGAAGACCATGCAATCTATATGTAGCTGATTTTTTTTTACCTATGTATGTGCACTAGTAATATACCAGTTAAGTCTAGAAAGATATTTAGGCTGATTATTATGCTCTAAAACAGAAGAGCAAAACTTCTCATAAAGAACATGGAAAATCAAATTTAATTAGTGTTGTTGTTGTGATTAAGATGAGTGCTGAAAGTGTTTGGATACTTCTGGCCCTTTCAGCTTTTTGAACTGTTAGTTGAACACTTTAACATTCTGACTTTCTAATTCAGTTGAATGCTTTTCAGTCACGTGTTTCTTAATGTTTATCACCTGAATTTTTAAAGTGTAGATTCATTATCAAATAATGAAAAATACGTAAACTTCTCAAATATGTGGCCTTGATTATATGGAGATCAGACTTTCATATTTCTAACGTCTCGTTTCAGGTGGTGTGCTGAAGGTGGAAACTTGATTTGCTGTGACTTTTGCCATAACGCCTTCTGTAAAAAGTGCATTTTGCGCAACCTGGGTCGAAAGGAGCTATCAACTATACTGGATGAAAACAATCAGTGGCACTGCTATATTTGCCATCCAGAGCCTCTATTGGACTTGGTCACTGCTTGTGACAGTGTCTTTGAAAACTTGGAACAGTTACTGCAGCAAAACAAAAAAAAGATCAAAGTGGAAAGTGAAAAAAGTAAAATATATGACCACACAGTCAAATTTTCTCCAAAGAGAAATAATTCAAATTGCAATGGTGAAGAAAAAAAACTAGATGATTCATATTCAGGTTCACTGACATACTCTTACAAAGCACTAATGGTGCCAAAAGACATGCTTAAAAAAACAAAAAAACTGATTGAGACTACAGCAAATATGAATTCTAGTTTTGTAAGCTTTTTGAAAAAGGCTGCAGAAAATTTAGAAATAAGCCCAGCTGTGCAGCTTCGTCAGCTAAAAGCTTTTAAATCTGTTCTGGGTGACATCAAAAAATGTCACCTGGCACTAGAAGAAGGTCTGAACCTGGAGATTCAAGCTTTGGATGTTAAAATCAAAGAGAAAAATACCAAAGAGAAAAAAACTGACGCTAGATCAGAAAAAAATGAGGTGAAGAAAGATGAAGGAAAGGAACATGCGGCATTAAAAGAGGATGACACTGTAAAGAAGCAGAAAAAAGTTGTATCGGAACAGCCTGACAATGAGCCAATGGATCAAAGCGTTCCAACAATGGAACAAAGAGATAACAAACGTGCAACTGGCGAAGAGAAAAAGTCTGGCAGAAATGAAGAACCTCAGTATGAACCTAATAGTACGGAGGCTTTAGACATGGATATAGTGTCTGTTCCCTCATCTGTTCCTGAAGATATTTTTGAGACTCTAGAATCTGCTATGGAAATTCAGACTACAGCGGTTGAGCAAGGCAGTGGAAATGCAGGAACAGATCACGAGACTCTAAATTCAAATATGAAATCAAACACTCCTTTGAAAGATACCAAAAGTGGAACTAAGCTAAAAGCTTCAGCTAAGGGAACAAAGGAACTGATTGTAAAACTGACTCCTGTTTCCCTTTCGGAGTCTCCAGTTAAAGATGAAGACAGCAGTCTCGAGAAGGGAAGTAAGGATGTTGATGCAGTACCTACAACAGAAAAACGTGACTCTGTAAAACAAAATCATAATGGTGGCAGTGAACGTTCCACAGAGAATGAAACCGTCTCACTTGCAGAGGAATCTGATCTCAGGAGATCACCCCGTGTGAAGACCACACCTCTGAGGCGCCAAACAGACATGAATCCTTTAACGTCAAATTCAGAAGAAGATAGCAATGACACGTGTAATGAAAAACGTAAGAGAAAATCAACAAAACAACCAAGGAGGAAAAAAGATAAAAGAAACTCTTCTGACAGTACTGTTGATGGTCCTAGGCCTAATAAGCTTTCTAAATCAAAAAAGCCAGAGATATTAGATAATAGCTCAGATTCTGATGAGATGCCAGCTGTTCTTAAAGAAGTAGCTATGATGAGTCGGAGTTCTTCAGATATTGATAGCAATAGCGAAGCAGTAGCAAATGATAAGAAGCCTTTAAATGTTCTGAAGAAAGAACCGGTAAAGGATGAAAATGGAAAACGAAAAAGAAAAAGTTCCAGTTCTGGTTCAGATTTAGATGCTAAAAGGGGCAAATCTGCCAAAAATTCTGCTGCTGCAAAAAAGAAACGACAGAACTATTCAGATTCTTCAAACTATGATTCTGAGTTAGAAAAAGAGATAAAAAGCTTGAGTAAAATTGAGTCTGCAAAAAAAGCTAAGAAAAAATACTCCAGAAAAGACGACAGTTATGATTCCTCAGAGGAAGAGCAGAGGAAGAAAGTTAGCAAGAGAAAGACAAATCTGAAGAAACAGAGAGGTAAATCTTCTGAAGATGATGCTGCTGAAAAGTCACCCCCAAAGAAGGAGATCAATCATTCTTCTGAAGATAAAAAAATTAGTGTGGGGTCGGATGTTAAGGAAGGGGTAAACACAGACTTGGAAGAAAAAGCTGTAAAGGGAAAGCAAGATGAGTCTTCTGATGTTGAGAAGTCTTTACTGGAGAAAGAGGAGAGCTCTCCTAAAGGTGTAAGGCTAAGTGAAGTTAAGAAAAAAAAGGATTTGAGGAAAAAAAAGGCACTGGAAGATTCCTCTTCAGAGAGTGCTGAGAAACATGCAAAAAAAGAACAGAATTTGGATTCTCCAAAAGAGAAATTCAAGAACAAAAAAAGATTAGAAAGAAAAGAGAAGAAATCTGAAAATTTGAAAAAGAAAAGCATCAAGAAAGAACACGATGATTCCTCTTCTGATGTTGAAAAGTTGTCCCCAGAGAAAGGAAGTTGCAATTCTTCTGAAAATGACAAAACTAAAAATGAAACAACAGCTAAAGAAAAGAAAAGGATGAATTTAAGAGAGAGAGTATCTAAAAGAGTACAGATCGATTTGTCTTCCGATGCTGAGAAATCTCCCCTGAAAGAGGAGAGTTCTTCTGAAGATGCTGTGCGGAATAAAAACCGAAGTGAAACTAAAGAAAAGAAAAAAATAAGTCACAAAAAGAAAATCACCAAGAAAGAACAGAATGACTCATCCTCTTCTGATGAGGAGTCTTACGAAAACAATAAGAAAAAGATTAAAAGAGGGTCAGTGAAAGAAAGTAAAAAGAATAACTTAAAAGAGAAAAAGAAAATGTCAAAAAAGGTTGTTGTCACTTCTTCATCCTCATCTGATAAGGAAGAAAATGATGAGCAGAATTCAACAGGTGATGGAAGCAGTGATGAGCAGAAAATTATGCCAGTGACTGAAAATATAATGCTGTCTGCTGGCACAGGATTTTGTCAGTCATCAGGTGTGCAAAGATTTTAATCTGCGCCTATTATTAACATATGAATGGAGGAAATTTGTAAGAGTTGGGTAACGTTTTACTAATCTAGCAGTGAAAATATTCATGAGCAAGCAAATATTTAAAAGTTTGTAGCTAGTTTGGTTTTCTGATGCTGATTTTAGAAGCACCGTTACAATTTATTGTGGTGTTTGTCACTTCTGGAGTAAAGGATGTCAATGGATATCTTCAGGAAATGGAGAGACTTGAGAAGCTATAGTCATAGTCTAACCCCAGCAGGTGTTACCTTGCCGCATGGTTTTCAAAAGCCTATCTGTTCTCTATGGTTGCCCCAGTACCGTTGTGCAGAAGCTAGTTTTAGGCAAGGAGGTATCTATTGAACTGCAATGACATTTGGTTATGCCGTGGAGATGACTCAAACTTGCGGCGTTAGAGTATACATCTGAAAAAACATGTGGATTGTTCCTCATGAGACCCATGGGGCATTAGAGCACCTGTTAGCAGAAGTGTCACCAATTAATGTTTTCCTAGCAGGTTTAATAGTAATAATTGTTTTTTTTCCTGCCAAGATAAACTGCTTCTTCACCAATGTCTAATGTCTTTAGGAAATCAATAGAAATTCAGAACTGCTGGATTTGAGTGCTTAGTTTTAGAGAACATAAAAAGGAAGGGTAGTTCTCACGTTGCTGAACACCACAGCTGTTTTAGGAAATTAATCTGCAACTAAAAAAAATGTAATCTCTTTGTTATTTTGATTACAATGACAGGGGAGTTGTTTTCTACTTGCTTCTGATGATGTTTCATAGAACTTTCTGTATGTGGCTTCACTGTAACTGTTGGCTCAGATACTTCCAGTCATTGGTGAAACTGCAACTAAACAATGGATAAAACAGCAATATATTTGTGAAGGTAGCAGAAGGGACATTGTGGCATTTTGGCTTTCCCGGAAAATCTCTGTAGACAGACACTTCTAAGTACTACTGCTGAGTGTAAAAGGAATTTATTTTTGTGAGGATAATTTCTAGGGAGAGAAAAATTAAAATTTTATACATAAGACATCATGTTCTTTTTTTCCTACCAGCTTGACGCCCACCCATTTCTTCATGGGGTTATGTTGCAATTTAGTTTCTGGGAAGCTGTTAATTTTTAAAGATGGAAAGGTTGCTTTTCATGTGCTTCTTTGGATTTATGACCCTGTAAGAAAGCAAAGCTTGATTAATAGTGTTTTGCATCATTGTAGAATAACAGATGGAAAATAACTTTATTAATCTGCATGTTATACTGCCCTGTACTGAGCTTGTATTTCAGGGTCTTCTGATGGAGTAAGTTGAGTTGAATCTCTGCATATAGTACTGGGATTTTCAGGGATTTTCCTTGACAGCTTCCGAAATGATAATTCCCCATTGACACCACTGCTGAGGAAGATTGCAAACAGTGAACTCTTTGCGTAGTAATGGACTAGCACTCCCTATAGATACACAATTGATTGTACTCTGACAGTAACCCATATGCAGCAGTTCTCAGCATCGCTGGAACATCATCAAGTAGGCTGAGGGTTAACAGCTTACAAATGAGAAAAATGAGACGGTGATGTGGGATGACTGATAGGAGAGTTAGTCTGAGAGGGAACTGAGTGGTTTAGCCTGGAGAGTCAATGCTAAAGCTGGGGAATCTTCACTGCTGCCTTCTGACTTCCCTATGGGTGCTATAGAGAAGGCTGAGCCAGATGTACAGCGAAAGGATGGGAGGCTAGATACAAGATGCAAGTAGCAAGGAGAATTCCAATTAGACACTAAGAAAAAGTTCTTCACACGGAGGATGGGCAAAGCCTGAAAGTGGTTGCCCTATCAAATTTTGGAATCCCCAGCCTTGTAGGTACTCAAGACTTGACAAAGCCCAGAGAAAGTTGGTCTTGCTTTGCAGTTTGCTCTGCTTTGGGGAAGGGAGTTGGAGATGATGATTTTCAGAGGTCTCCTCCAGCCTTGTTTGGTGTATCATTCTATGAGAAGCCAACTTGATTAGATTGCTTTATGAGGAGGCAAGCTTGCACTTACTCCCAGTTTACTTTAGGTTTACTTCTGTGTTTGAACAAGCTCAAGTTGTTGAGTGAATGAGACTTAGAGTCTGTTTTAACCATCAGGATACTTCTATTTATCCAAGCCTGAGACTCAGGGACTTCT
Source organism: Stictonetta naevosa (assembly GCA_011074415.1). Lineage (NCBI taxonomy): Eukaryota > Metazoa > Chordata > Aves > Anseriformes > Anatidae > Stictonetta > Stictonetta naevosa. The sequence goes on along the minus strand of CM021700.1, from coordinate 17,216,923 downwards.
CTGATCACTTCTTAACCAGATGTCAGACAGGACCATGTAGTACTAATTCCAGGACAAGGATGTGTTGAAACAACTCAGAGCAAGCCTTTTGCAGCCTAATTTTGGTCTGCTCCTGACAGGTAGAAAATGCACTGTAGAAATGAACAAGGGGATCTCAGTTGATTAGGATGTTAAGGTTTCTTTTTTCCCAAATACTTAATATTACTATCTAGAAGATTTGACTTGCATGCAGGTCAGAGAAAAGAAAGTGGGAGGGCCTGGGAGTGTGCTAGAAATAGTGTGCTATCTGAATTTCTTTCAGTTCAGCTAGGAGAGTGCGGAGCAATGAGGTGTCATGTTGTGCTAGTCTTTCCCAGTTTGTGTTGCATTCAGTGTCCTGTGCTGCTACTTTTGACATGCTTTGCATCTGAGATGATAACCATGTTGTACAGCTGAGTTCTGATGTTTAGTCTTTTGATAGAAAAGAAGAACAGGCAAAGATTATTGTTCTCAGATAATTCTTAATAGCAGCAAGGCAGATCAGAAGTTTAGTAAGCGATTTGCATTATAGTATATATTCTATATAGTATATATATATATTCTTTTCAGCTTCTGCAAGTTCAGTGGAAGAGCTCCTGAAATGGAGCTAGTAACTTCTTGCAGTTCGGAAATGAAGTTCTGTAACTGGAGTATCCAATATTAATATGTTTTAGTGTAAAAACAATAAATAAATTCATAGTATATAATGAGGAAACAATTGCATGTTGTGTGTAGTAGCAAAGATAACATGGACAAAAGGGCTACTTGAAAGGCTAGGTACTTGTACTAATAAAAGTACTTATTTGTATTGTCCAGATAGCTTTTTGGTTATATAGTGAAAAAGTTGTGGTGTTAATAAGCTATTTGTATATGGGAATTCTTGATCATAGAATTATAGAATGTTTTGGGTTGAAAGGGACCTTACAGATGCTCTAGTTCCAGCCTGGCTACCATGGGATGCATCGATGGAAATAATAGTTCATCTGCTGTGTTATTTATTGCTACTTTTGCATGTATCAAGTGTTTTCTTATTTTGTTTGCTTTTTTCCCCTTCCTCCCCCAGGAGATGAGGGAGACCCTAAATCAAGGGCTGTTCCAATGGAGGAGGAGGAAGATGATGATGATGACGATCCTGAGAATAGGTATGGTTCCATCCATAAGGACTTAAAAAAGATTATAACACACCCTAGGCGTGGGCGCAAACCGGCGCAACGGAAGAGCAAGCAGGTTGTAAAAACCAGGACTGCCTGCCTTGTAAAGACTCGCTCACAGGCTTCCCGCAAGTTTGAACAAGGGGCCAGAAAACAGAGGCCAAAATCCAGAAACGCAAAGAAAGTATTTAGAAGTGTTAGCTAACACACCTTGCATAGGGTGTGTTATAAATGCACTGCAGCACTGTCCATTTTATGTTCCCATTGAAAAATGTGGGTTTTGTGACAAGTGTTTTCATTCAGGCAGGTCTAAAACCTACTTCTGACAAATGTGAATTTCAGCTAGTGAGTAGAAGGTAAAAATTTGCATCTGTGCAATATGCAGTGCTGAGATCCTTACAGATCAAACTTGGTTATTGCTTTTCCCTAATTTACCTTTTTTATTTGAAACGTCTTTTCTCAATAAAGAGAAAACTGTAGAGAAAGCAGTATTACAGATACTTTCAGCTGTTAATTAAAATGAGTTTTTAATCCATTAAAGAAAAACTGAAGTCACTGATGTGTTAGCTAAGGACCTGATTCTACAAGCACTTGTGCATAGGGTATCAAAGAGACTAAGTATGCATATAAATTTTTAGTCTTGCATAAGTGTTCTCAGATGTGTGGCTTATGTATTGCTTCAGTTTGAGTTCAATAAAAACAAATTATGTAATATATAGTTAGTTTATTAAGACATGTCATGTTTTACCAATACCATTGTAGTTATCAAAATTAGCCTGGCTAGAAAATGTAAAAGCTTCATTTCCTAACGAGTGAATGCACAACATAAAGTATTGCTCAGTTACAAGCTAGAGTTTGATTTTTGAACTTACTGTAGTTAGACTAAAGAGCTGTTCAACAAATTTTTATACAGTATTTCAGAAACTGATTTTTTTTGCCATATAGCATGTATGGGACCAGCTTTGTAGCTTTGCACAATTGCTGATGGAGTCTTTTTCTGCTTCTGAGCCTTACTAGTTTAGAACACGGTATCTTTGTTTCACGGAGTTGTATCTTTTGGTATATGGCTGAAGTAAATTTTAAAAACACTGGTTTATATCCTTTACGGACCTCAGTTTGGCATCAAAATGGTGCTGATGATGTAGTTTCAGTCATCAAATTTAATCAATTTAACTTTTAAAGAAAGATGCTCTTTAGGGTCTTGACAGCACAGGGTCATAAGCAGAACGTGTAAGCAATGGTAATACAAGTTTTTTTTTTTTTTTTTTAATGATTCTTTAATTTCAGTCCTATTTAGTTTTTTTTTACTTTTTTTTTCTTTTTTTTTTTCTTGTTTCTTAAGTGTTTCTGGTGGATAACTAAGCCAATACACTTTGTCAAAGTTCAGTGTTCACAGTACAAATGCTACTGACAGACCTTCACCATTAGTTTAAGAGTTAACCCAGCTGATAACAAACAAATCAGTACTACCAAATTAGGTTCTAAAAATCAGTTTCTGTAATTTCTTTTAAAGCTGCATATTTGTTTAAGTTTATATTTAGGGAATATTTTGAATATATATTTATGATACGGGGAGGTATTTTGTCAATAAACCGTTTTGTCAACCTTCAGACATGTTAACTGGTAACTGCAGTCTAATTTTACATTCAGCATGCAATGTACTTAGCACCAAAATCAGAAAGATAAAATGTAAAAAGATGGAACAAATTTCCAGAAGTTAAAAGCTTGTTCTTCTGTTTACTCAACACAAAGTGTTTAAATAGTTTACCTACTATTCAGATAAGTTGCCTATTTTCTTCCAGGCCAAAGAGGGTATGTAGTACCTACTGGGTATTTGTAGCGTGGGAGCTTTCATGTTTGCAAGTCTCTAGTTTAGATGTTCTGTTATTTGCATACCTTTGGATGTGCATGACATGAATATTAAATAGTCTTGAAATCAATTTTGCCAAAATGCAATATCCAAGTGGGTCGTAATATGACAGACAGTGCTGTATGCTTTCATCTTATGTTGTGTAATTATCTATTACTGGTCCTTCTGATCTTTTAAATGGTACTGTTTCATATGTTTGCAGTAGTTTTGTTTATTAAGAAGTAAATAGTGTATTTAATGCAGAATGCCTTTAAGTATGTGATGGATGCAATAAATTTTTGTAAAACATTTTTCTTGTCCAAGCATTTAATTTAATACAACTCTGACAGCTTGAAAATCAGACTGTTTCAACAAAGACAGTACAGAATTTAGAAGAAGGTGTTTGGCAGTTTTGACTTTTTTAAAACATGTGTGACATTATATCCAAACATTCATGTCCCAAAATATGTTTTAAATGGATCTAAATTTCCACTAATGTACCAGCAGCCCATTTAAAGCAGGAATGCTCTAGTTGAAAGAAAGGTGGCTTTTATTGGCCACATGATGTGGCTTTTTTCTTTTTTGTCCTCAAAGGCTTATTTTGGGCAACTTTATTTCTACATATAATTAGTAGGTATTTATGAACACTACGTGTGAGTTGATATCTAATTGGTAATAATACATCACATTTAAATAATATTTTAAACTTGAAAATTATTGTTTCATCAAGGTTTTTGACAAGCTACGACTCCATCATATTGGCACTCTAAAATTCATAAACAAGAATGGTGCAAATTATCCTGTGGACTTAACTCCACGTCATGAGAGGCTGCACCTACTATTCCATTTTTGCTGAAATGTCTGAAGGGTCATTTAAGGTAGTCCTGTGCTGTGAATAAGCAACTCCTAGGTAACTTCCTATGTGCCTCTTTTTTTCAAATGGTATTTTCCTTTAGTGTAAGTTAGAAAATACATGGTAACCAATTCATTTATAAACTTGTATTTTCAGTATCGCTCTTATAAAAGCGTAGTGTAATTAAATAATGATTTATATAAAGTTAAACATACGTAATTTTATTCTAGAGATGGTGTATATGTCCTGGTGGGATTATAGCCCCATTCTTTAAGGCACTGCGTAAAGTTGGAAAAATGTCCTTTTTACAAATTTACAATATGTTTAGATAAAAATGGAGTGGGTCTAGGCAACAGGACATGCTCAAGATTGCAGTAGCACTGTGGCAGAAAGGAATGAAAAACAGGGGTTTTCGCTACCTAAAGTCCTGTGCTGGAGGTCATGCAGCTGCGTGCTTTTTCTCATTTAATGTTCTTTGTAGTGTTCAAATCTGGTTGGCCAAGAATATGTTCTAAATCCTTGACACAAGGAAATACTACGGTATCTTTTGTTTTTTATGGGTTTCTCTGGGAGAATGGGAAGGGAGGAGTTCTCACACTACCATGACTTTTTTTTTCTTGCTACTTGCAGTTTGATGTTCTGCAAATGTTAAATCAAGAGCATTCCATTTCCTTGCTTGGAAACCTGGTCACTTTAAATGGTTTTACATCTTAAAATAGAAATGTGCTATATTATTCTGAGTGACATATTTTAACTTGAAAACAAATTTCTAGAGTTCAGTATTCAATTTCCTCTGTATCATTTAAGCCATTTGTTACATCAGTCATTTGTAAGGTGAATTTACAAGGGTTAATCTCTTTGGTTCTAATATTGCTTACACGTTTAATTCTAATCAGTTCTGTGGTTACATTAAAAGTAGGAATCTTTTAAATTCTGAACATGTCTGAACAATGTGTTACAGTTTTTGCCCAACATCATATCAGCATTGAAGAGAATGCAGGTGTTTTTGCTAAGCAAACAGTTCCATTTCCATTTGATTCAAAGGGGTTGAATCTTTATCCTAGCTAAAAATATGTATCTCAGAGTATAAAAGCATTAACTTTTAAATCAAGATTATGATAATTAATTAGAAACTAATAAGCCTGCCCAGTCAGAAGAGGTCAACATGATCGGTGGTTATGAGGATGATCAGTAGGTAAAGAGCAGCATCTTTTGTTTATGGACACTATATTTTATGCACGGTTTTTTTGGGTGAATGATGCATTTGTGGTTAATTTTTTTCTTAAACATTTAGCGGAAGTAAAGAGCAAATAAAAATGCCCGTCTTCTCTTGTTAAGAACGAAAGTCGATCTTTGTTTAACAATAAATGATTTTTTAAAGGTGACTTGTATGAAAGGTAAGTATCATTATCCACATTCAAGGTTTGTTAATTTTGCTAATACAATCGAGCATGACATATGAAGTTAGTCAGAGGCAGTGTTACTAGGCTGTACTTTCAGGATTTCGTTTGAAAATTTTGCAATTCTTTTTAGTTTTGCTGCTTTTTATCCTCTAGCCAAACAAAACTTTGGTGATATTCTTGGTGGTTTTTAAATGAGAAAATTGACCAAACTGCTTCTGTTTCCATTTCCTGGAGTAGGATTCGGTGTTGATAGTTTATGTGAAAAGCTTTCTAAAAACGCCAACCGGTGGCATTTCAAGCAATTTCAACAGAAAGTTCTTCAAACCTTTAAAAGATGGAAGAAACATAGTCTTAATTTGTTATATTCACATGTTGTGGTGATTATTTTAAAAATAAAAAGGCAGTCCCTTTTCCAAATCCTCTGGAAGGACCTAATGCAAAAACTTTCAGAAGAGGATGTTATGTAGCTATGGACTTCAGTAAGTGTTCATAGGGTTTACAATGTGATCTGTTGATATATTGTAGAATTAAAAGCTTACCAAGAACATTGCATTTTAAAGTTTTAATCAACTATTGCAATTACTTCTTTGCAAGCCATTCCTACAAAAAGGAGGGGGAGGCGCAGAGGGGTGTTTTGGATGCTGGATGGTTTGTGACTCATTGAGCAATCCTAAATGGTTTTGTGCTGTTTACTAAACCATTTTACTTCCATCTTTTAATAACAGCTAAGTATACATGAGCCTTAAAATCTTTCCAGAGAATATACTATTAAGCTAAAAACAGAAAATAGCATTAGAAGCATATGGAAGGATGCCTTGGGAAAACTCCCTTTGACGGTTTTTGTTCTAGGGTTATGGTACGTGCTGCAAAATAAAATACAAAATTCTTTAAAACGGATTTTATTGTCCTCCCATAACAGTAACAACTTCAGTTTTCTAATGCCTAAGAAACTGTATTTAAGAGATCGCTGTTCCTCCAGCAGCTCCAAGTGAAGTCTTGATGGTGGCAAATTATAATATTTCTAATATTAATACGGGGAAGTCCTGCTTTTATTCTTTCAGGACTTTTCCCTGTGGAAGTAAGTGTTATCAGATAATTCTGCTATTTTCCTATGTGTTTAATACATCATTTTATAGTTTCCCTTGGATGTGTATTCACACTGATTTTTTTTGTTTGGTTTTTAATGTTGCAAGAGCACATAAACCATTTTTCCATCGTAACTTTTTGCATATTAGCAGGAAAACATTCTTGTGCTGAGATGAATGAAACGCTGGGAATCTGAGCAGTTTGTGGAACAGGAAATAAGATTATTATTTTCCTTGAAAGTTCAGGTCCCATAATGTTTGATAAATCTCTTGTGTCATGCATATATATTTCTTGCTATATTTACTGTAAGGCAAGTGCTTGTAGTTAAATGAGGGATTCAGTGTGTTTTTTTCCCCCCAGGCACTTATTAGCTGTTCATATTCAGACATCATGAGTTGCATCCATTACTACAGCATCTCTTTTGCAATATAGTTGTCCTACGCTTATTATGGTAACCCAACTGAAGGCTAATTATGTAGATGTAGGATAATATATATATATTTCAAAACCTGTCAATTAATGCATATCACAGCAATCCTTTCTCTGTGCTTAAAATGTGCGTTCAGTGCTGCATTGTCTTTAAAACTAGTGCTGTTTAATGGTGTAAATTCAGTGCCTCGGGAAATTAAGGCATTTGAATCCCATTGATGTGAATCAATCAAGAATGATAACTTGACAGGGGGAAATGATTTGAGTACTAAGATTTGATCTTCACCTTCTTGTTACGATTAGAATTCACATAGGTGCCTGTCCCAGCAGAGATTAGAAGAGATGAGAATGGAAAAAATAGAGCAAATAGACCATGAATACAATGAAATGTTTGTTTCTACGCTTTATAACTATCTGCAGCCTTACTGTGAAGTATTTAACTTTTAACAAGCATGATACAGATCTGCTTTCTAAAAGCAAGTTAACACAATGTATTTATTTAACATGAGTTTTTGCTTTTATATCCTGTCTTATCACAGTGACTTTTCATCGTATGTTTTTTTATTCAGCTTTCAAACCTTTTTGTGAAGTTCTGAATGGTATAGGATTACATTTATCGTTCATAGATTTGCTTGAACAATGGAATACATAGTTTTTTCTGTTTTACTTCAAAGAATTGCCAAGAAAATGCTTTTAGAAGAAATCAAAGCCAATCTTTCCTCTGATGAGGATGCATCTTCAGATGAAGAGTCGGATGAAGGAAAAAAGAAAACTGGAAAGCAAAATGAAAACACAGCAGATGATGGTGAGCACCAAACGCATCTGGAAAAAAGTGGTGCTGTAGTGCCTGTCGTAATTTCAAAGGTCACTTGAGAAATTATTAAAATGTTTTCAATTTTCAACAACAAAAAACTGATGTTGCTTTCTGGTAGACATATAAAAGCCAGCGTACATGATCATGAGGATTATCATCCCTTTTACGGTTCTGAAAGTGGTTTTATTTTATTTTTTTATTTTTTAATAGTCTTATTTTATAGCCAGTTAAGAAATTCCGTGGGTTTGTGAGGAATATTCTGTGAAGAACAGTAAGATAGGCTAATACACAGGAGTGGTTTGGCTAACAGATGTAGTCATTGCAACAGACGCTTAAGTGCTCAGGCAATGTAAAATATGGTTTGAGGGAACAACTCTATGTTGTTGTCTGTATCTTCCTGGAAAAGCAGAGAAATTAACCTGAATTTATTCTGATGTTAATTCTTGCCAAATTTAAGAAAAAAATGACCACTGTGCGTGTTGTACTGACTCTTATCTCTGACAGAAGAGAATGAAAAGGAGGAGGATAATTCCGAATCAGATTCAGAGGAAGAAGACTCAAAGAAGCCCAGATACAGACACAGGCTGCTGAGGCACAAGCTGACAGTGAGTGATGGAGAATCTGGTGAAGAAAAAAAGGGGAAACCTAAAGACACAAAAGAAGGAAAGCGCAGAAATAGAAGGAAAGGTACACAATCCAAATGTTTCTGTCAAAAAAGTACTTCTATGAAATAACCCTGAAGCATGTCAAAATGTAGAATTGAAACTGTTAATTTTTAATCTCTGTATAAGCTTCCTTGTGTATTAAATCTGGATTTATTTTTCTGTTTGATAAACATTAAAATGTTAAACGTGAATCCAGCAGGTTACAGCTCTTTACTACTGCATCCTTTGAATTGGATTAATCCTGTTGAGTCTTACGATATTAATCCTTAATAACAGAGTGAAACCCAGTAGATCTCACTTGTGAAAATCTATCTTGCCTTTTATGTGATTTCTCCTTTCCTTGGCCCTTGTGTCATCAAAGAATTTCACCTGGTTTAAATGTTGTGAGCTTTAGCTGAACGCCAGATGGCACTGTGAAGGGATGCCGGCCTTAGCTTTCTCATTTTCCTTGTTGCATGCAAGAGCAAAGAATTTGTCCACCACTAACATCTTGAGTCAGTTCTAAACTTGATATGCCTGAAGAAACTTCAAGCCATAAACACAGTAATATAATTGCCCACCTTGTTAGTAAACTGTTTGTCTGCATTATGTGTGAAGTGTGATTATAAAATGACATCTGAAACATCTGAAAGGAAAGCTTTTATTTAACTAAAAATAATATTTTGTTTTCTTAAGTTCAGTGCTCTTCCCCATTATGTTCTGTCCTCTTCAGTCACTGTCTCTGAAGCTTTCCAATACAATTCTGTTTGCTTATAAATCATGCTTAGATATTTTCATTCAAAAAACTCAGTCTTGTTGGCCTAATATGCTATCAGGACTCAGCTTTTCTGCTCTGTAGCCCTTATATTGCTGATGCTGCTTCTTGGTATGTTCAATGGGTCCAGTACTGTCTGAAATGAACTTGCAGAGTGCTTGTTGACCTCAAACACTTTGTATGATTAGAAAAAGTCATGTTGCTTGCTTTGCAATAATATTCAACATGAAATCATACTTCATTTTTAAAGTGAGCAGCGATGATTCAAACGAATCGGAGTTTCACGAATCTGCCGTTAGTGAAGAAGTCAGCGAGTCTGAAGATGACCAGCGTCCAAGAACAAGGTATAAATAAAACTTGGCTATTCTTACCTTGTGTTTGGGTTTTGTTTTTGTTTTTCAGCCCTGCTGTCTAGGCAGTGAGACAGTAAAACGTAAAGATGTCTGGTAACTTTGGAGACATTGGATCAGTCCTTAAAACCTTTGATTCTTGTATATAATTTTGTTATCTCTTAATTAAATTTGCAGCAAATGTGAAAATTTTGCATTTGCACCACAGCATTTGGAACATAGCAATTTGATAAGCTGGTAGGAAAAATGTAGCAAAACAAATAGCATTTTTGTGCCAATTATGTCATTTGGGGAATGGTGGGTTACAGTAGCAAACTGATATTTAATGAATCTGACCTTCTTCAGAGTCGTCTGGAATAGTCTGTTACTGTTTGTGTCCAGTGAGATGAGGGGGAGGAGAGGATTTGGAAGTAAAGCCCCGACTGCACAAAAGGAGTATATGTTCTGTTGATCAGCAGTGTAGTCCATGTAATCTTTTTATCATTGTTTGTCAATGAGGCAATCTATTATTATTGTTTGTCAGTAAGACTGCCTTTATTATAGATCTGCCAAGAAAGCTGAGGCAGAAGAAAATCAGCGCAGTTACAAACAGAAAAAGAAACGGAGGCGTATAAAGGTTCAAGAGGATTCTTCAAGTGAAAACAACAACAAGGTACTGTATTGTGTTTTGAATTAATAAATGGGAAAAGGAGTTCCTGTTTTGTATGCTAATTGTTCAGGGATGTAGGTATCTCAAACAGCTCTGTACAAAGCACAGTAAAAAGTTAAAACTTCTCAACGTTAACTGTTAAAATTTGTAAACCAGCACTGCTATGGGCAAAAACCCCATTTCTCGTTTCCTGTTTAGCTGTTAATTTGGAAACAAAAAGCAAAACATCTTTCAAGTAAATGGAATTAAAAAAAATAAATATAGAAGATGACACGTAGTAGTTTAAGCTTTTTCTAGTAATAAGTTTTCTTTTCCTATGTAGTGTAGGTGCTAGCTGATCTAGCAGCACTAAAACAGAAGAACAGTTATTTATTAAGTCATTATTTGATACCATATGATAACAGTACCTTCAGTACTGCTTTTGCACAGCTGGGTTTATCTTTAATATCGCAGAATACCTTGTAGGTAAGGTGCAACTTCTGTTGTCATGCTGACTACCCATTTTAAAAAACAAACAAAAACCAGAATCTTTTTTCCTATGAGCTAAACTCTACCAGCGTGTATTGAAATTACTGAGAGCTTATCTGAAAATCAAGGATTTCATGGTCTGTGTCATAATTTTCTTGTTAATACTTTAATTTGTAATAGAGTAATTCTGAGGATGAAGAAAACGACGATTCAAAATCTCCTGGAAAAGGCAGGAAGAAAATAAGGAAGATTATTAAAGATGATAAGCTTAGAACAGAAACGCAAAATGCACTTAAAGAGGAAGAAGAAAGAAGAAAACGGATAGCAGAAAGAGAACGGGAGAGAGAGAAGTTGAGAGAGGTACGTTCTGTTTTCATTGCAAAATGGTAGGAAATTGAATTGCTGATTACATTTAAGATGTCATATTTCTACCTCAATTTAATTTGATAAGTAATGTTTAAAGTACTTATATGTAGACTTGTAAGCCATAAGTTCAGTTTGTAGTTTGCAGGTAACATTGCTGTTTTATTTAAGCCTACTGAGATCTTTAGAAAGCTGTTCCAGTTGCCTATTGCTTTACTTTTCCATGGGAAAAAGCAATCCCCCAAAGCAAGCTGATGATGCGTGGTAAAGGATTAAAGGTTTCTCTTTACTTAAATAATGACATCCGTTTTTGCTAAAGCTAGTGTTTGTCAAATGCTTGGCATTATTCACTTGTATTCCTATGATGTACTCTTTCTGCTTATAGGTGATAGAGATAGAAGATGCTTCACCTCTGAAATGTCCCATTACAACGAAGCTGGTTTTAGATGAAGATGAAGAAACAAAAGAACCATTAGTGCAGGTTCACAGGAATATAGTTACCAGACTGAAACCACACCAAGTAGATGGTAAGAAGAGATTTAAAACTTTTTTTTCCCAATTTTATTTTTTTACACTGGCACAGTGTCATGTGCAATCTGAATTAGAATCATAAGAGAAACTCCATGGCAGGCAAATACCAAAGCATTGTGTTTAATGTTCTATTTTGGAAGATCTGAACAAATGAGATCACGAATAAATACATAATTCTATTCTGCAAGCAAAGAGGCGTAGATATTTCAAGTTGGAAGAGTCTTCAGAATCATACAGCTCTCTGCACTGAGGCAGAATCAAATATAAATCAACCATTCTGCTGAGGAGAATCTGTTTGATTCTTACAGTTTTCAGTGAGGATTTAAAAATCTCACAGTATTTTCCTGGCTTTCTCATCCAGAATCTTTTTTCTGGTACTTGACATGACTTGACTGCAAATTAACCCAACTTCTTTTCGTTTTCTACTTTTAGTGAAGAAGGAGAAGAGAATGACCAATCATAGCTTCCTTCATAACTCATTATGTTCCTCTAAATTCCAGAAAGTTCATAATATATATTTTCATTTTAGTAAGAATCTTCTGGGCTTATTACAGCTCTTAAAGGGAGGTGCCCTGAACCAGACACAATAGTTGAAGCTTCATCTCTGCTGAGTATAGCATTGTAGAATAAAATTCCCCAGTAAATACGTGGCATAGAAGAAGAAATCACCCAGCAGACCTTCATATCAACACATTTTGTTATTAGGATTATATTTTCCCTCCCTTTTTAACTGTCATAGTTCTTACTTGAATATTCTTTCTTTAAGCATAGAGCTTTACATCTGATCTCTTCTTGCAAATTACCAAGATCATTTGCCACTGCTGTTCTATTTCCTCTCTTCTCCCTGCCCCCAAGGTTGAAGCCATCTGCAGTCTGCACAGTAGTACTCTTTAATCCAGTTGCCACATCTTCAGAGAAAACTGTGAATATAATTGATTTCAAGGCAAAGCTCATCTCGCATGCTACCCATCTGACAGAAATTAATCAATAATTACCCTGAGTACTGCTTTTGTAAGATTTATCATGATCTTACAGTGACTGCTTTTATCAGGTGAACTTTAATAAAATGGATGATTAATAAGTAATTTTTCAACATATTTTTTTTCAGGTGTTCAGTTCATGTGGGATTGCTGTTGTGAATCTGTTAAAAAGACAAAGACGTCTCCTGGTTCAGGATGCATTCTTGCTCACTGTATGGGTCTGGGGAAAACATTACAGGTAAGGAACAAAAGTCTTCTTGTTTTCTGGTCTGTAGCTTGCTCTCAAATCTGATCCAACAAAAGGCAATTTTAATGACTTTTAGAACATAGTAAAATTTACTAGGCAGTGACTTGATGAGGGTTGCTGGAGAAAAGGATTTGTAAAAAGATTTTCATAAAGAAGTTGTGTTTGGTAGTATGTAGGTGTGCAAGTTCTGATAAGCATTTCTGCTTCCTCCACTTAAAAAAATAAATCTGGAATTAAATAAGGTAATTGACTTAAATTGTCAGTTAAAAACTCATATGTAATTGTAAATGATGTGTAGCTCGCTCACAACCCAGAATAACAAAATACAGCTGGTAGGAAACAGTTTCAGTAACCTCTGTTTCTAAGCCAATTTAATAACCTTAAGCAGGTTTTGTTCGTTACTGTCGTCTTCATTCTTCTTCATTCATGTGTTGCCCTTTAAATTGTTTCTTTTCCTCAGTGGTTTTTGGATTTTGGATTTTTTGCATTGATAAAGTAGATATTTATTTATCTGTTCATTGGGTTTTGTTTTTTGGTTTTATGCCAGGCTTTTACTGTCTAAACTCAGATGCCTTGTGCTATAACATAAACAATGTTTTGTTACAATTTAGACTCTTCTGGATTGGAGAAGGGGAACACAGCTTTTTCTTTTTTTTTTTTCTTTCATTTTTTTTTTTCAGTAATCTTTCATACGTACATTCTTATTTCTGGGTTGTTGTGCATCACAAACATGTAAGACCAGGAACTTTCATTGCCATAGCAGTAAAAAGATACAATACACTTTAAAGACTTTTTTTCTTCTTTATTTGTTTTCTTTGGCTTTACAGTTCTTTGCTTTCTCAGATCTTCAGGTTCAAGCCTTCAGTGTCATTTCAGTGCATTTCTTCTCCTTTTTGCCGCTGAAGACTGCTTCTTAAAACTCTTTAAAACAGAATACTGTTGCATTTCTTTAAAAAGATTTCCATTTTGTTACAGTTGGCTTTTCTGCCTTATTAAAAGTTGCACGGTGAACAGCTTCCCATTTCTATTAAGTCTTTAAAACCTGAAGCTCAATCCTCATCTTAAAATGTTTCTTTTGAAACTGATCACCCAAGCAGCTGTTGTAAAACAACACTGGTAGCTCTTTTTCTCGAGTCTCTTAGAAGATGCTTATGCCCTTTGTCAGGTTACCTTGACCTTCAAAAGGAAGAAAAGATACAGAACAGTTTTCTTGAATTCCCCACATCTCGGTGTTCATGCTGCTACTTTTTCAGGGGAACTGGGAGTGTTGAATTCTGTTTCTTTTTGCTTGTTTCCAAGTATCTGTCTTCATGAATTTTGGTTTTGCATTTAGCCATATTTAGCATCATTCTGAGCGGAGAACTGGGGCAAGTTGCTTGTCTTGCTGCCGTGTTGCCCAGTCTGTTCCCAAAAATTCCTTTAGCAGAAGTCATTTGACAGAAGAACCTTTCCCTTTTATTTTGGGGAGGAGAAATGGAAAATTGAGAGAGCTCTCAAAAAGAAAGGAGGCTAACAGTCTTATCAGTGCTTAAAAAGGCTGAGTGCTTACATCGATAGGTGGAAAAGATGGTGCCTTTAGGTGGTGTCATCACTTGCCTTCAAAAAGGAAACTGTTTAATGCCTCTTGACCTGCAGGAAGATGACCATTAGTGTGTATATCCAAAAAAAGTCTGCCACTTACTCTTAGCCGAAGATCACTGCTGATAAAAAGCAGGGCCGCTGTGGACTTGTTGTCATTGGCTTTCATTGACGCTGTGTTTCCTCACTTATGGAGGAGGGATGTATTCCCACGTCTTTACCAGGACAACTGGCTGCTGAAATGAGTCGTTGTGAACATTTTTGATCTTTAGCTTGAGGTGAATCATTAGAAATCTAATTTGCTACTTCTGCGGACACAGGAGTTGATCAGAATTGACTTCAGCTTGGGTTCAAATAGGGCCTTCCTCCACCAGGAGCAGTCCTTAGCTGTAAAATCACTTGAGAGGAGATCTGCCAGGTGCCTCTGCTGAGTTTGAGTCTAGCTGATGTAGCAGCCAGCACTTGCGCAGCGCTTCATTCCGAATTCCCTCTTCAAATGCTCTGAGTCTGGATGCACTTCAGTCGTTCTTTGGAGTTCAGTCTCTTTGGCGTGGTGATGATGGTTCTCAAAGAGGTTGTTTTCTTCCTACAGTGAGGATGGGATCCTCAAAGCGTCTGTGAGGAAATGCCCTTTCACTGGCCTCTTCTGTCTTGGTCAGTTGTGGTGAAAGCTTCCCCCATTGGATTGGGAAGCCCTCTCACCTGACCTGAAGGCTCAAGATCTGTTAATTCCTAGAGAGGTCAGTATACCCACGTACTGGAATTCCGTGCTGTATGAAAGATGTCTCCACGTTTTTGTGCCATAGCTGGATTCATCCGCAGGTGGCAACTGCCAGTGTTACAACCTTGGTAGCAACTTAGCAAACCAAACGCTGTACAGTGCTGATGACAGCTGGTCTTTGACACCTTTATGTTTGGCTTATGAGGCTTGTCAGTAGTTTTTATTTGCCGTACTAGGTGATATTGGGCATAGTCAGCACATGTGGACACTGCTAGACCATAGGCTTGGCTTGACTTGATGTCCTCCTTTATTAGAGTCTTGAGATGTGTTCCAAGACAAAATCTTCAGAGAGGTATCTCCAAATCTAGCAGGGGGTATCTGTTGTTTTTTGCTGTCATTAGCTATGCCTTACTGGGTCAGATGCTTCCTGCTGCTTGTGTCTTCCCTCTAATCCAGTCTGTGGGGGGATTCTTCCATTTCTGCATGTGCAATTGAGCCTTCAGGATTCTTCAGCAAGTGAAGTGACATAGGAAATACCTAATCCTGCCCTCCTCTGATCTAGTTGAGATGAATTTTATTTCAGACTTGTTGATCATGAAAATCTTTTTTCACAATCTGGGAATTGTAGGGTATAGTCACAGAGTGCTTAGTTGGCTCCCTCACATTCTTTAGATTCCTGGGATTCCTTTGTAAAGAAGTGAGTCAGAGAAAGTTTAGCTTTTTTGTTGTTGTTGTTGTTTGTTTGTCTGGTTTGTTTTTTTGAGTAATACGAAGCTGCAGGTGAATCGAGAAACTGCAGTAATTCCCTGGATGCCTCTATGATGTTCTGCTTAGGTAAAACAAGCTGCAGTCTTAATTGTGATGCACAGCACACAGAAAGTATGGTGTGTGTGGTTTGGTTTCTTGTTTTTGTTTTTTTAGAACTCCAGCTGCAGCATACCTCTTTGCTTTGTTGATGGAAGCTGAGGCAGGAGAC
Organism: Stictonetta naevosa; assembly: GCA_011074415.1. Lineage (NCBI taxonomy): Eukaryota > Metazoa > Chordata > Aves > Anseriformes > Anatidae > Stictonetta > Stictonetta naevosa. The sequence goes on along the minus strand of CM021700.1, from coordinate 17,201,038 downwards.
CTCACCTGTTAAAACAATCCAGAATCCCATAGAAGAGAATTTTCATACGTACCTTGAAGAGTGTATTTTTACATGCTTAATTCCGATTTACACATTACAGTTCCTCAGGAGTTAGATCCCAGCTTTTCCTGGAGATTTGGAAAGTAGTGCAGAACTTTTCATTGTGGCAATGGAACCCAGATTACTTTGTACATTTATACTTGATATACTTTAAACTTCAGTAAATAGCTTGAAACGTTTCACACTGGCAGCTATTTTTATATGTGATTGCAATCATGATAGTGGCTGCGTTGTGGCTTCTTGATAATCAAATGTTTTTATGGATCCTGTTTGTAGCTAAATAATCTTTTTTATTTTCCCTTACGTGGTTATTTGCCAGTCCTCCCACTGTACTCAATATTGCCATTTGTTGTTTAGCTCTTAATAGGACTTTCCTGAAGAGTCTTCATGGGTAGTTTCTTTCTGCATCTGAACATAAGATGCTTTTGTGTTGATAGCGAAACCACTAGTAATTATTTTGGTATTGGAGCATCTAAAAACAGTTTGGTGCCCAATGCTCAAATCTTAGCTATGCAGTTTAAAATGACTTTGATGCGGTGTATTGAAACAGGGTTGTAAGATAAAAAGTTTTGATCCAGAAAGAAATTCCTGGATGTTGTGTGGCTGTGGGTTGCAGGGCAGCCTTCACCATTAAATGGCCGTGTGAGAGCTGGGATGTTCTGGGATCTCTGGCTGCTCTGCTCCTGACTTCAAACGTGCTACCTCCAGTCCTGGTTTCATTTGCTATTGCTCAAAAACAGGCAGCCCAACAGAAATACTCTTGAATGGCAGGAAAAGAGTTATTTTAATATTTTTCTTTTTCCCAAGCCTCAAGAAGGTATTACAATCAGTAGCATATACCCAGGCTGGCTTTAGGGTGAATATCAGAAAGCATTTGAATAACCTGCTTCAGAGCTCATTTGCCAGAGCAAAACCTGGGTTTGAATCCTGAAAGAAAAAATAATAAATCCCATGCAGAATTTGCCAGTATGTTGGAAAAAGAAACACGTGGAAAACATAATGTAAGACTGAAGGTCACTTTCAAGATATCTGACACAGCTATCAAGTCCATAGAGGTGAATTTATTTAAGGTTTGGGGTTTCTACTGGGGGAAGGCTTACAAATTACCTAATAGAAATTCTTAGTTTATGAAAATGATTTATGAAATGTAAAGGGAGGTTTACAGTTCAACTATTCAAATAGTTCAGCTATACAATTTTAAACGATATCGCTATATGAAGGATTTAAGCAGCTGTGCAACCCAAATTAATAATGATATGAAATCAAAATACACATTGAATTTTAAGCATCAAGTTGTTTAACAAACAGAAAAAGTATGTGTGAGCAAGATTGCGGTTGGTAGGTTTTATATGTGAATGAATATGTACCTGCGTGTTTCTTTCCTGTCCTTCAATGCTCTACATTTAATTTGGCATTTTCTTTGTTGTTCCTCTTGCAGGTCGTAAGTTTTCTTCACACGGTCTTGCTTTGTGACAAGCTGGATTTCCGGACGGCTCTGGTAGTGTGTCCGCTGAACACTGCCTTGAACTGGTTGAATGAGTTTGAAAAATGGCAAGAAGGTTTAGAAGACGATGAGAAATTAGAGGTATTATAAGGCTTAATAAGAGTTCTTAAAAATGAAATAACTGAATGATTTGCATAATTGGGAAGCTCCACTACTTAAAATACAGGCTAAGGAATGCACTTTGTTTGAAAAAATCACTAGCATTAATATGCCTTAAGGTATTTAAGTTAAACCACTACTTTGGAATTTTAAGAGGAATTGAAGCATGTTTTTTTCCCATTTGAAAGGTCTGTGAACTAGCAACTGTGAAACGCCCCCAAGAGAGAAGCTATATGCTCCAGCGTTGGCAAGATGAGGGAGGTGTGATGATAATAGGCTACGAGATGTATCGTAATCTTGCACAAGGCAGGAATGTGAAGAGTAGAAAACTTAAAGAAATATTTAATAAAGCTTTAGTTGATCCAGGTAAGTGGAAAATTAATGAAGGTATGCATTATATGTAATTAATTTTTATGTTTGAGAATATGAGCTAAGTAATCACGGAAATGGCAATCTGTTGGGCAGATGATTTTAAACAGGCAAGATTTATCACATTTTTTTTCCCTTGTGCTGAATTACAGAGGTGGTTGTTCAGAAGCTGCACAGTGCTTTTGTAAATAGCCTGTCTGTAAGGGTCTTTTGTATTAGGTCCAATATGGAAATGGCCACAGGAACACATACTGGGAACTTTCTCTCATGAGTATCTTTTTTGCAAGCATTGCTTTCTTAGCATGGTAATTTCAAGTGTGAATTGGTTACTGTAATCTGAAAATTTATTACAATCACAAACTACTTGATCTTCACTAGAATTCTACAGGTACAGGAGCAACCACACATAAAGAATAGTTGAAAACATACCTCAGAAGTGTGAAGAAATTAGTATTAATTAAGTGCTAATCAGTTGATTGCAGATAAAGCACTTTTTCATATTTTTTTCCAGTCTGTGAAATGAATGTTTGGTTTTAAGTTCAGCTGAATGGGGCAAACTTCTATAAAATGTGTATATAAGGACTTGAAAATACTGTTGATAAAAACCAGTCTTAGTGGGTGATCATCAAAAACAAGTATTTGGGATTAGCAAGTTTCACCAAAATGGCAAAATTTTCTTCCAAGTTCTGACCTACTAACTGATATGAGAACTACATAAGATTATTCACAGCACAATATATTGTTAAGTACCCTATTTAAAAGATACCTTTGCCATAACTTTGATATTGTACTTAGAGTTGATTAAATTTGGGAATGCTGATGTGGTAGGTAAGGGAAATGATGTATTTGATTCTTGAGGTAGATGTTCTTGAGGTTTAGTTATCTGATTGGACTTTAAGTTATGTGACTGTTAGTGTATGGTTGATTTTATTTTATTTAAGCATTCTGATTTCATGTGAAATACAACATTGGTCTGGCTTGTACTTGGTCTTGGTGAGTGATTTTTACAAACTTCACAAATGGGGAAAACCACTTTGTGATTATTGTTGCAGAACTTCAAAAAATGCATTCTCATAATGATGAGATAAAATAGAAGTTGACTCTAGAGAAAAGGTTTAATTGATTAGGGTCCTGATTGTATGCTGTAGTCATAAAAGACACTCAAAATCAGACAGCTCTATGCATAACCTGACCATGAAAGGTTGTTTCCTAGCTCTCTGTTATATATATATATATATATATATATATATATATATTTTAGCAATACAGTTGAGCAAATTCAGTCTCTGTGATTCTTAAATAAAATAATTACTCATTCTTGTGTTTTGTAAGCTAATGTTCAGCTTATGATGAATTGGTTTCCTTCTTAGTCTGGAAGTTTGTCAGTTCACTATTAGTATGTCTCATTGGCTGTTATTACCTGAGTAATTATTACTGTATTACTACCTCCCTGCTATTTCTGCAGGTTCCTGCCTCTTCCATTGCAGTGAAAGTGGCATTTCCCTGTTATGAATTGGTTCAGGAACATAAAATAAGCCAAAAGTAAACTTTTAAAAATGATTAGTTTTTATGTATTTTACTTCTCTGAATTGGCTCATATACCTGGTTGACAGATAGTGAAGAAGGACGGTGATGCTGGGCCTTTCGGAAAGGGTCTGAGCAACAGCAACTCGAGATCGGCTTCATCTGTCATAGAGCCCTAACCCAAACAGTTGTTCAGAGCCCTGTTGTTCGCATACTACTGATGTGATCTCTGAGTTTATAGCCAATATATTATTGTTAAAGTCCCCTGCATTTTGCTTTTTTTAAAAAACAAAACAAAACTATAGTGTTGCTTTTTGAGCTTCAAAAGGGGTTAGCATTAGCTGTTATTGCTAATATTTAGTGTATTTGTAAATGGTAACATATTTGCTGAAGACTTAAAATGCTCTTCTGATTAAGTTGCAAAACAGAATGGTGGTTTTCATTCACATTAAAAATAGTGTAGTTAACTAGAAATAAGTTGAGCCTTTTTAAAACTGTAAGTGGTTAGAGCTGAGCTTAAGTGTGACTCATGAGTTGAATGGGCAGAAAGCATTTCTGATATTTTGCAGCTCTTGTCGAGGTGGTTTAAAACAGAGCAATGAAAAGCTATTTTTCATATCAGTAACCTGGAATTCTGGAATTTTTCTGAAAGACATGTATGTCTTGAGATTGAGATGAGGAAGGAAACAAAACAAGTTGGAGTAGTAGTTCCAAAGGAAGAATTTAGGACTATTTCCAAGAAAACATAGAAAATTATTTCATATTAGCCTACTGATGGCTATACAAGTCAAAGCTGACTAGGTGTGATAAATCCACACATACTGCTTTTGTGGACAAATCATCGCTTAACTTTGTAGTCTTCAGGCAGGATTACAAGGTCAGTGCTCTGGCTTCTAAAATCTTTCAAGGCTGCTGATAATATTGAATTTTGGTTAAAAAAAAGAAATGAAGAAAAATGGAAGTGAATCAAATTATATGAAACCTGAAGCCGGGTGAAAACGTCATTTAAAAATATTGACAAAAATTGAGCAAATCAACAAAGAAATTAATTTACTACTTAAACTGATCTTCTTCTGAGTTGGGAAACCTCAGAATAATGACAACTTGTCAGAGATAGGAAGTAAGTAGTTTAAAGAAATACTTTGAGATAATTGAAAACATTGCTGGGTGCTGCCATCTAGGTCAGAGAGCTGTGGCCAGACGGGTAGTAATGAAGGTGATTTTCCCTTATAAGCTGGTTGGGAGATAAAATGGATAAAATGCTACAAAACACCTTGCCTCTACAGGCCGTGAAAGCTACCTCTGACTGTGAATAGTGCAGTTGTTTTAGAAATCAGAAATTGACTCTTCAATAAGTCTTATGATCTGGTTGTTTTGAACTTCATATTGCAAGCTGGTAGTAGCAATTCTCAGATTTCCATTCCTTTATTTTAAATTGTCTCTCTAAAATCTCATCCGAAGTTACCTGCTTTTTTCTTGTTTTCACTGGATTACCTTTTCAAAAATTGTCTGATAAGCATCTTTCTATGTGATGGTTTCCACAGGTTGAAACATCTGGCTCTGTTAGCAGGTTTTTACTGACACATGTTGATAATGTGCTTTGGTAGCTCTTAGTTGGCCTTTCTCTGTACTGAGCTTTTGTCCCTTCAGAGATGAAAATCCCCTCTGCTGCTTACGTTCCTGCTGAGCCTTCCTGAGGTGGGGAAGAGAAAGTATGAGCTAGTGTCTAGCTGTGGTAACAGTAGCCTGATCATGGCTTTGTACTTCGTTGGTTGTGTTCAGGTGTATTTATATTCAATTAAAATTTTGTTTGTAATGATGAATGAAAAAAAAAAACCTCACATCTCCGTCTAATTTCACCCCAAAATCATGGAAGAATTGAAGGATCTCTTGTCCCGCTATATTTCTGTTGACTTTAGCAAAGAATAGAGGAGTTGAGATACTCTTATAGTAACTGACTTCTGTAGGTTATTTTTCTTGTGGAAAGTGTAAGGGAGCCATGGTGTAAGGTTTCTTACTTACTTGTCTTTACACTAATGTTGCCCCTTCCTTCATGGGTTCGTATTTATGTAACTTTAAAACCATCAGACCGTGGAGGGAGGTGGCATGCTCACCATGGAATTTTATACGGAGGAGACCTTGTGCCTTGTGTGACGTACCATGTCCCATCTCTTCCGAGTCGTTTTTGGGTTTTACATCCTGCTCGTGGGGGTGGTCCTCTACTCTTTCCAAGCCTATTTAGACACCTAAGGACAACATGATAGAGCAACATTTGTGATTAGGTTAACTTGTAATGGTTTAATCATAATCCACAAATTGCAGCACACTGCGCCTTGTAGGTTTTGACTAATTTCATATGAACCCGGAAACCTTGGTTTGGCCTCTTCTTGGGTTATTTGGTTGGTGGCGTGGGGCCAGGCCGTTAGGAGCACTAACCTTGCAATAACTCAGTAGTTATTTTTATGTTGCCTCATATCTTTCTCCATTTAAACTAAATACAAACAGACAGTAATGTTCTTGTGTTGTTATCCATTACTTTTTGGACACGTAGGGATTGCCTAAACTGATGAGAAGAATCTTGCAACAGCCAATATTTGTTTCTTGCTATCTGTGAATCACGGCCCTGGCAGTGAGCATACTGCCAGTAGAAGTTATAAATCTGCATGCTGGATTACTGCTGGGACTGCAGATAGGACAAGCTTTGTCTCTGGGAGCATTTTTAAAATTAAAAGTTGCAAATTTGGTATGTGAGTGATAATTTAATGGTTTGTGTCTGGTTAAAATGAATACTGCTAGGGAAGATGTGTTCTGTAGTAGAAGCCTATGTAGTGCTGTATGCTGCAGGAGAGGGGACCGGAGAGGGAAGGTTTAGCCAAAGTTTATGGGTGGGGAAATAGTGTGAGAAGTGATTTCATTAATTAACTAGCTCTGCCACGTGAAATAATAGAAGGATTGTATACTGCTGCAGAGTAAGACATTATTTCCCATAATGCTTCGTATCACACAGCATTTTATCAGCTATTAATAGCTGCTGTGCTGTGCTTGCAGCATTTCAGTAATTGTGTTGTTTTTTTCTTGTTACTGCTAATGTGGGTTACTTAAGCAGGCTTAAGTTCTTGTAGACCTCGGAGTAAAAGGAGAACAGTGTGTGTTTCTGTATACCTATGTATCTACTATCACTGAGTGTTTTATTTGTGCCAGTGTATTAATGTGTCCAAGCACAGCAAGAAAGAAGTTGAAGACTATGACCTTTGAAGAAAGATTGAAAGAGTAAGGCTTTCTAGCCTAGAAAATAAGCTTACTAACCGGACAAACTTACCACCATGTAAAAGCTGGTTAGTGAGAGACTTTGGGTGGGATTTTACATGAGATGGAGAAAGGAAAAGACAGAATTTATATGGAGTTGCATCAGAGATCATTTAGATTATGCTTTACACACAGTGTTTTAGGAGAAGAGAGAGGTCACAGAGTTTTACTTCTTTTGGGGAGGATACATCGTACTCTTATATCTGTTATCTCAGATGAAGAAAATGGACTAAACAATCCCTTGAGGTCACTGTTTTACATTCCCTTATGATGTTTTGATAAATGCTCTGTCTGTAATGATTTTTAAGAACAAGAAAAAAAGATGTATGAAAATCCATGTCACTGAATTGTAGCCAAGATGTGAGTTCAATATCAGTGCTACATGACTGCCAAACAAACCACAAAAATTATACTAAGATAGTTTTTTCATATTTCTGCAATCATTCACTTAGTCTAAGCAACACTGATCTTTTTTAAAATAACTGCCTTGCTCATGTTAAAATCATAGTCTTTGAAATGGATTTCTGGATTTATTGGCACAATTTTGCTTGCCTAACCATCATTAAAATTTCATTATCCTTTTTTCTAATGTGCTTTGATTGTAAATGCAATGTTCCAGACCAAATCCATTTCTGAGAATGCTGTATTAATGTGCAAGCTGTCAGATCCGGTGGGGAAGATGCTGCAAGTCTTTACAAATGCTTCAGTTCCGGCAAGCTCCTTACTCTTCAGGAAAGCCCCGAGGTAGTTCAGAATGAGGACTACAGAAAGGATGCGTCAGTAAGAGGTGCTTGCCTAAAACTGAAGAAGGTCTTCCTGTGTAGCCTCTCAGCACTGTCCTTGTTGGGGAAGGTACAGAAGCTGTGAAGTAGTATGGGGAAATGTTTCTGGGGAAGGTGTGAGAATTCACAAATCACTAGACTTGGGCAAGTCAAATGTGTTGGGAATTCATGTAGGTACTGGATTTTCATGATTGCCTTCTAGACTTGGTTAAAAGACTTACTCTTTCTGCTTAGAAAAAAACACCTTCTTGATTCCTTTCCTACTAACGTGTAAGATTGAAATCAGCTTGACATTTTAAATGGCACAATTGAGATGATTGGCATTAAATCATGCGGTTGGTCAAAGGTGTGGTTGGACTGTTGATTTGATGACTCCGCTAGAATTGATTTTCTTTACAAATCAGTTTAATGTTCATCTGAAGAAAACATCAGTAAGTTACAAGAGATTAAATTGGTAATGCTGATAAATTCTTCTTTGCCATCTCAAATGCCAGCTTTTTTAGAGCTGAATAGATAACCCAGCTGATGGCTTTGGTTAGTATTTTTCAGAGGTGTGTAAACTTGAGTTCAGCTGATCTCGTGGTTGACAGTACAGGAATTGAGGTCAGTTTTAGATCTGGTAAGGCATTCATTCAGTCACCAGTAGGATCCGAGAACATCCTCCATATGTCCTTCCAAGGAAATACTTTCCAGAATTTGACCCAATTCTGATAAATGTTAGGATGTGCAAGTATATTCTGCCAAAATTGGTATTTTTTGTAAACCCCAAATTCTGACTCCTAAGAATTCTGCCGGAGTTGCTTCGCGTATGGTGCAAACATCTTACGGCGTGGTTTTGTCGTTCCTTGTGCAACTCCTCTAAATTTCTAGTCTGGAATTCCTGGTTTTATCTTTGGTAAAAGCTGAGGAAATTTCTGCAGTGACTTGTAGCTACAGGGTGGTATTTCAGTTGTCTCTAATTCAAATCAGATTTGATTGTGTTCATAAATCTTAGCTAAGACTTTGAATCGTGCTGTTTACCTGTGTTGATACGAATCTGTTGCCTTGCACAAAAATTGCTGGCTACCTGATCTTTTGGGTTTTAATTGCCTAGGCACCAGTAGATGGCAGCATAAGCTGAATTTAGGGAACAGGTTTAAGAAGTTTTGACAGAGTGAATGAAAATACACGGATGCGCTAGTTCTGTGGATAGACAATTTTTATAGGAATATGTTCGAAAGTTGTATTTCACCCTGCCTTGAAAATGTTACAAATAATGGTCCACAGTTTACCAGAATGTCTACTGTAAATGCTTGTGTAAAAACTGAAAAAGGACCTTAATGGTGCTTTAAAATAAGTAAATAAAGCCCATAATAAACATTAGTAGAACAAATTTCAGTTTCTGTAGGCTGCCAGTTTCTTTGTGGTTATAAAAGATGGGAGAGATCTAATGCTCTTATTTCTTTCTAGGCCCTGACTTTGTTGTTTGTGACGAAGGGCACATATTAAAAAATGAAGCATCTGCTGTTTCTAAGGCAATGAATTCTATTCGATCCAGGAGGAGAATAATCCTTACAGGAACACCACTGCAAAATAATCTTATAGAATGTGAGTAGCTTTCTTGTTTAAGACAGCTTTATTTCTTTGAATGTACTCTTGCTTTTCAGCAATGTATTTAGTAGAGATAGAGTTAGTTTGATTACAATGTGACGTGATGAAGCTGTTTGCTATGTTTCTACAACAACACAAATATACCAAGTTTTTTTGTTTTGTTTTTCATTTTGCATATTTAATTAATGTCTCGAGATGCATTTCTGTGATAGCTTAAGCCAAATTAAGCTCAAGCTGTTGGGAGCCTGGCCTTTCCTCCATCCCTTTCCTTGGCGTGGCCTTGCATACATCTGGTTCCACAGGGAGGCAGTGTGAGGAGTATCAGACCATGAATGCTGAATAGCTTTCTGACAGTTCAGTTCCTTGGTGTGGCTCACCAAAGGATCAGATGAGTCTCAACATGTCCAAAGGGAAAGGGAGGGAATATTTAGAGGGGAAATGGGTGGACCAGGTCTAGCAGGAGCATAAATTTAAATTGTTTTAAACTATTATAGAGCAGTGTTCTTAGAAAACTTGTTAAAACAGTAATTTATTTTACTGCCTCAGGAATTTCATTTTTATATTGGCTTGCAATATTTGCTCCTGTTCGTTAATAATGCAGTAATATTTCTTTCTTTTGATTAATGCTTTTGAATCTGTTTCCAAATATTTACAAATACGATTTGTCATTTAATTGCTTTGGTGTACAGAAGCTCTCAAACTTTGTTTAGCATCTAAGATGAGGTAGTGTTAAATCTGACATTAGGTTTAGAAGTTACCTTTTTGCCTACAATGCGTATCAATTTAAGATGCCTTTTTCTGAAAATGCTGGGTTTGTGGTTTTTTGTTTTTTTTTTTTTTTTTCCTTAAGAGAAAGCACTTACTTTAGATATGACACATTCATTTTGTGTTAGAATTAATCCTAGTACTGTACTTTCACTTTTCAACAACTGGAGCTTGATCTTTTTGTTCCAGATCACTGCATGGTTAACTTTATTAAGGAGAATTTGCTTGGTTCCATTAAAGAATTCCGAAATCGATTCATAAATCCAATTCAGAACGGTCAGTGTGCAGACTCCACTCTGGTAGATGTCAGAGTAATGAAGAAGCGTGCACATATTCTCTATGAGATGTTAGCTGGATGCGTTCAGGTGAGAACAGTTTTTACTATAATTACCTGAATTAGCTGCAGGGATGGGAGTGAGTTATTTCATCTTGTTCTGATAAAAGCACATGTTACTTTTGACTTAAATACTTCCACAGGTTACTAGATTTCTGCATTATTCACTGCAGCTAGAAAACCTTTCTTTAAAAAAATCATAGTTTTTATCCTGATACCAGTATCTCCTAAGCAGGATGTATACAGATATTAGAGAACACTTTTTCTGTTAGGAGAGTAAAAAAAAAAAATGTGATAGAGTAGGATGCCAGTTACTTGGAAATAATCTTTTAATTTCATGTATACATTTAAAGAATACATGCTTGAAAATTCATCTGCCTAAAAACTGCAGAGAAGGTTGGTGATCCATAGTTTGTCATTTGGTTCTGGATTCCTATTTTTTGATTTGAGAGAATCAGAACAATTGGGAAGAGGAAAGAAGGAAGTTTAAATGGGTTTAAAAAGGGTGAAGAACTTAAAAAACTTTTAAATGAGAAGAAAAACAAAACAACAAACAAACCTTAACCTCCCTAAATTTCCTGAATGATGGATGGCCTCCATCTCTTGAGTTTACCTGCTGTAGTATTGCACCTCATGTGCCGTCAGCACAGTGTTACTGCTGTTCCCCTCTATAAACCTGGGCACCAGGAGAGGAGTGGTGCTTTGTAGGCTCCCAGGGCCTCTTCCTGGCTGTGCTTCTGCAGACCTGCCTGTCCCTGTTCTGGCACAGCCTTGCTTGGGCAAGGGCAGGGACACAGCACCCTCTGTTCATGTCAGAGCTGAGTCTGTGCCCTTCATATACGGTCATCTGGTATTTTTTTCCATGTGTTGTTGATCATCGGTTAAGTAGTCCCAGTGGGCTTGAGTTAGGTTGGATGGTCATAGTGGGATAGTCCCATGAGCAGATAGCTCTCTTTGAAAGGAATAAAAAAGTTTATGGCAGTATGTAGGGCTGGTAAAGAAAGGACTTCATGTCATAGGATGGGTATCTTGGAAGTATGAATAGTAGCAAGAGGATAGCACACAACCCTACCCCTCTGTACAGCAGTACAGGAACACAAACTATTCCCCATTACAGTCTGCTCATGTTATAAAAGAGGTAGCATGAAAACTCCAATTATTGTAAATAAACATATGAAAACATTTAATTTCCTCAAACACTTTCTGGAATCAATACTTACGAGCTGTTATGGATAAATTAGTCCTGCAACAAAATCAGTCCTGTTAGCTGAGGACCTTATTGTTCTGCGCTTGGGGACACCGATGGTGAGCAAATCCTGAGTCCCTCAAAAGCTGGGCACTCCACACTCACGCAGCATCAGACAGGGCCTGATGGATAATCCCACAGCATGCTGCACAAAGCGGGTCCTGTCCACAGAGAGAAACTCTCGTTTTATCTATTGTGTAATTTCTCTGCAAGAAAACAACTCTATTCCTAAGGAATGTTCGCATGGGAGCTTCTCGCTACGCTTCCAGATAAAAGCAAGGCCATGCAGGTGGTGTAATCGCTGGTGCCAGGTGGGAGCTGCCTGCAGGCTCTGCTGTTTGCAGCAAGCTGGCTGGGGTTATCCTGCAGCCTAGGGGTTTGTGCCGCACGGCAAAAGCCCGAAAGCCACACTGGGCAAGCGGCGCAGCACAGGCTCGAGCCCCCCTGGGGCTGCTCCATGGGTCCCCAGCTCCTGAGCAGTGTCTCGGTCAGGATCAATGCACCCTGTGCTGTTTGGATGAAAGTGCAGATGGAGAGATACAGAGTCTAGTGTAGTAGTGGAAAAGGTGAAGATGAGTAGATTTTGTTTTGCAGTCAACTTTGCGAGGACTTGGAAACGGGACATGTGGGGTGATGGGCCATCTTGTAACTAGACAGCTCCATTTATTGTGTAAGGTGGGCCTTACAGCGCCTGCACAGGGATTTATGTATTTATTTATTCTTTTTTGTGGTAGGAGAGGATGTGAATCATTGTAATTTATGCGTGGTGCCTTGCCATTGGAGATACCTGAAGTTCTTAAGCTCTCAGTAGTCGTTTTCATGTTTATAGTAACTAAAATCTTGCCTTTAAAATTACAGAGGAAAGATTACACAGCGTTAACAAAGTTCCTCCCACCAAAATATGAGTATGTTCTAGAAGTTAGAATGACACCTATTCAGTGCAAACTCTACCAATATTACTTGGATCATTTGACAGGTATGTGCCTACGGTTGTCTCAGGTAATGAGATTAATGGTTATTTACTGAGGGGCTTTTGCTATGGTTGGAAGGGTTGTTAGATATATAAAATCAGCCCTATAGGCATATTTTTCTGCTTCCTATAAGGTTGACCTTAGCTCTGAAACTTGAATTACAGCAAAATGTTTGGTTGTGCATAAATATTCTTGGTTGGAATAGTTATATATGTATCTCAACAGCAGTCCTCCTTCAGGTCGTGGTTCATCTCTTTTTTCTTTTTTTCCTATCCTAGACATAAAATGTAATTTATTTAATATTTTATTCATGTAAGAAACAAAATATTTGCATTAAGATTGGAGGGAGAGAAATTAAAATTGAGCTGCACTGCTGTAAGCACACTGCCAAGCCTTGCAACTTCTTTTTTAATTGTTATAGCTGAAATTGTCATTTGTCAAAATAGTCTCTTTTGTGGAACTGTCTCTTCTGTTGTTCTCTAAACCCCTCACGTCTGGTTTTCACAATGACCATTCTCACTTCTTTCCAATTAATGTAAACTTGGTTAACTGTAAAAGCAAGCTGTACAAGGGGGAAAAAGAAATGTACGACTGGGGGCTACTCTGCTGTTCACTCTCATGAGAGAGAAAACTCTGCAGATTGTAATTTCAGTGTTTCAAGGTGTCAAAATGTCAACACTTCTATATGGTAGTGCCACACAGGACTGCTGGAGTGGGAATCTCAAGGAAGTCTTAAATGAGCTTTTCTGTACCGCTGGGCATTGTGCTGCCAGATTCCTCAGCAGCAGCGTCTGGAACAGTCTAGTTTGTTTATATACCACATAGAATAATTGCCTTAATGATTGTGCATTGAATTACATTGTCATGTTTAAGGTGCTCTGATAGGCCTTTGTTAAACCTTGAAACATATATTCCCTTTCTGCAGTTGCTACAAAATGTATTACGTAGGCTGTTGTGCCAGTTTAGCACTATTAGTATCCTTTTTTCTTTATTTTTTTTTTTGCACCTGTTAAGCCACCTGCCTTAATGCCCGCCTGTTGCTGCTGCCGGAATTTTTAAACTATATCTTTCTATTCTGGTTACTCTCCCAAATTTAATTACAGAGATTAATTGCATCTCAAATCAAGCTGTGATTTACAGCAGTATGAAGTTCACTGTGTTGTCTTAATTACTTTAGATTCTGGTTAGTGCAGTTTCTATCACCTAGCCGAACTGCCAGCTAGATTTCCTTTCTACACCTGCATTGTGCGATGCTTTCATTTGGTGTAAGTTACAGAAGTAGAAGGCTTTAGAGGATCAGTGAAAGCAATCTCACTTCCACTGATAATCTCCAGTAATAATTGCACATCTACATGCAGATTGCTCCTTTTAACCTTTCATTCGAAGGGAGTAAAAACGTCTTGCTTTATGTATAATTTTTTTTAAAAAAAAGGAAGTAAAAGCTTCTTAGATTAATAGTACTTCAAAACAGTACACAAGCAAGCCCAAACTTTTATGCAGTGCTCACACCTAATGAGCTCTATATTGCAGTCTGTCCTGTATTGCTGCATTGACTCTTCTTTACAGAAATGTGCTGAAGCGCTGCTTATTAGCATTCCATGTCCTTCATCATTCTAAATGCCTTCCAAAAGCAAGTAGCCTAAAATGATAAGCATTAGTTATTTACTCTGCAAGCATGCATCCAAATGGTTTAGGTTAAATCGTCCTAGCTCTTCATGGTGTCTTGTAACTTTCAAGAGTTACAGTAGTTTTGTAGGTTTCCTTTGGCCTATTTCTAATACAAAGCGGGACTGGTTTTGCAATTTCAGACTCTGCAACCCTGACTTTGTTGGCCTGGCATGCTTTTAGATGGCGAAGTAAATCTTTTATGGATCATTGATTAACATAAGAGCTAGTGCTGTGTGTTTACAACTGCTTTACTTGGTGCAGAAATCTTTGCAGACACTGGCTTTCAGTGCTTCCTTTTTTAATAAAGCAGGCAGCTGATAGGAGGAAGAAACCTCTAATCTGGTGTCCCTTAAAGCTAAGGGAAAGATTTCCTCAGGGAAAAAGCCTGATATAATGAGCTTCACGTTTGTTCTGTTGTTGGAACAGTTAACTTATGATTGGGTTGTGTGTGTAACTAACTAAGAAAACACACTACCTAACAGGTAGTTTAATCTGTCCAAACTGAGAGGGCTCAACACAATTATTTGAGCTGAAATCTGCAGCTGTCACAACGGGCTGCACAGTTTCATGAGTTACTAGCCCTTGGTGAGCTGCTTCGACACCCTGAGCTAGTAGAAAGCATCGTTTACTTTCTCTCTCTTCTTCTGGGGTTAGTGTCCTGCCACTGTGGTGAGCTCAATGAGATCATCTGGTACTTAGGGCCAGAGACAACACGAGAGAGAGGAAAACGAGAGGGGAAGGCAGGAAGAACTGCCTCTTCCAGAGAAAAAAAGCTGTGCAAGCTAACCGTGGCCCAGGTCTTCAGAGGAAATCTCTGAAATGGTTACTGATGCCTGCATGAGTTCTTTGGATTACCTTTGTATTTAAAGAGTTCCACTGAGGAAAACGTGCTCTCTGATTTTCATTAAATGAAAAGTGAGTCTTGCTGCTGAAGACGAATATAGAAGGGAAGTTGCTGCTTCTCTGCAAATGTTTAAAGTTTTCTTGTGCCCTGTAACAGAGGCATATACCAAAATACACATTTTAGATGCAGTATTCTGAGGTTGTCATTTTTAAATTCATTTAATGAACATGTTTGTATATGAACACTTCTGTAATAATATACGAACACATATCACGTATGAACGCTTCTGTAATACAGAAAATTAAGAAGTCTGTAGGAGTTGTTAACTGAGGATGTTTCTCTGCCATAATAGCTCAAGTTTAGCCAAGTTGAGCCTAAGAATTTGTATTCCTTATAAATGAATTTCCCAACATCATAGGGGAGTACAAGTTAGTTCTAAAGCTGTGTTTTATGATTAAAACATAACAAGAAGTCGCTTTGTTGATTACTTGTGCTCTGTATACATATATTTGTTTGTCTCAACCTGTTGAGCAAATGCACTGAACAAGCTTTACGCCTGCCTCGTCGTAACATTTCATAAACATTTTGTAATTTTGATGCAGCAAATACTATTTTCTGCTAGGTATACATACCTTAAATTATGGATACAACTCATATGAAAGCCAATCAATTTCAAGAACCTGAAGTTATTGTACTGTTTAACGAGTCATTGAGACTACAACAAATGTTCAACTCTGCACAATTTTTTACTTTGCTCTAATTTGTGCTTGAACAACGCAAATAGGCTGGGCATTTTTACATTTTTTATTGTAGCAAATTAATGCAGAGTTGCAAGTTTTTTTAAAAAAGTAGCTTGGAATAATAAGTCAAATTCATTGAAAATTAAGTGCAAATTTTATTTTGTTTTGTAGCTTGGGCTGCTCTTTAAGAGCTGATTTTACAGTTAAATGCATAGACATGACTCCTTTAGAGAGGATTTGGATTCTTTCCTATACTGGGAAGAAATGTGCTTTTATGTAAAAATGAAATTGTGTTTCTTATTGTCAAGAAAAAGGGGAAAATCTAATTTTGACAGCTTTTAACTAGGAGAAAAATGCCTGTGACTGAGTAATTTGATATCTTTTACAACAGACGTTACAATATGATGTGCATCTGGAAAGAACACTCAGTACTTCACTACCAAATTGTTCAAAGGGGGAATGTTATGTGGCTAACTTACTGCAAGGTTTCATTCTCATACCTGAACTTTATTGTCAGGTGTAGGTAGTAGCAACGAAGGTGGACGAGGCAAAGCTGGAGCTAAACTGTTCCAGGATTTCCAGATGTTGAGCAGAATCTGGACTCACCCCTGGTGTTTGCAGCTGGACTATATTAGCAAAGAAAATAAGGTAAATTAGATGTATCAAAATACTCTCTGTTGGGAAATTTCTCAAACAAGTTATGCTAAATGCTAGGTAAAATTTCATCAAATTAATGGAAACCTTTGTTGCTGTGGGGTAATCGTGCTGCTGGTTTTGTCATATTTTTAGTTTCTGGATATGTTGTCACTCTTAAAACATTTTAAAAGGCCATGCTGTTGCAGAACTTAACATTCTTCAAATGAAGAATAAGCAGATTGGCTAGAGGTTTAATAAGAGCTTCTGGATGAGCATAATTAATAAAATTTCTGTTTTTTTTTCTCTTTTGAGGGCTATTTTGATGAAGACAGTCTGGATGACTTCATAGCTTCAGATTCTGATGAAACTTCAATGAGTTTAAGCTCTGATGATTATGCAAAGTAATTGAGCTTTTATTTGTTGTTTGTTGTTGGATTTATTTCCCTAACAGAACTTAAGTGATTTCTATAAAGTAAATGGTTTTACATATATATATATATATATATATCTGTTAGAATATATCCTCTAGCAATATGATCTTGAAAACTAATAATGGGATGTACGATGTTATCTTCATAGGAAAAAAAAATCCAAGGGGAAAAAAGCGAAGAAAGAGTGTAGCTCAAGTGGGAGTGGCAGTGATAATGATGTAGAAGTCATAAAAGTGTGGAATTCAAGATCTCGTGGAGGTGGAGAAGGAAATGCAGAAGAACTTGTAAACAATCCTCCGTCTGTTACAAAATCAGATGAAGGTGAGTATAGTATACAAGTAAATCAAATATGATGCAGCTTGAAATTTGGAAAATGTGTTTTGAGAGTGCTGCTGTCGAGAGTTCTGCTTTGTTGCAAAATGACAAATTTCTTAAATCTGTGAAGTGTTTCTATGCTCACAGCTCCTGCTGTTCCTAATAATCTCCTACAGGAAAAATAAAGGGCATCAGTTTAGAAGTGAGGGGTCTTGTGACAGAGAAGTTGAACAGATATTTTTTTCATTCATAAGTACAAAATGGTGTAAGGTTAACAGAGAACTATGATGCTTTTCATCTTTATTTTAGTATGTTGGTGAAAAGTGAATGGAATGATTAATGGATATGTATGCCCTTTTTTGTTGCACCTGGAATTTGAAATAAATAACTAAGCAAGCAGGTATAATGCAGAGGCATAAGAAACCTTTTTAAAGACTTGTTATTCAAGCTATGTATATCTATACATTTCACTTTCTTTTATTTTCCCTTTAATAATCTACTTCTAAAATTGGATCTAGTATCATAAAGCTATTTTTCTGGCACTATCATTTATCATGTGTTTAACAGATGTATCAATACCTAATCACCTTCCCTAAATAAATGTTTTCTGGGGGAGATAATTTATTTTTTGTCCCCTATTCCTGCAGCAAACATATCAAAAATGTGTGAGGGGGAGAGAATGAGTGTGTGTGCATAAAATACGTACACGTACAGATTAAGTGTATTAAATTCATTACTAGCATTACAGGAAGCATGAGTTTCTGTCTGTGGAGCACTGAAATTTTTACATCTCTCTCATGCAACCTTGTTCAATTTAATGTAGGTAGCGAATTTCTAAACAGATTTTGGTGCTGTACAAGATGAGGTTTGGGGGAAAACTTGGTATTTCATTTCAGCTGTTGAAGGCCTTTCTGCAAAGCTTAGGGGTGAGGATAGAAATAGGTGGTGTGCATAAGATTTTCCTATGTCACACCAGACTAAATCTTTTAACTTGTTCATTGTGCGATCTGGTATTGAAAAATACATTCTTTAAAAGCATGTGTGAAAGACGGCTCGACTGTGAATTTTGTCAAGATCGGTTCTGTCTTGCACCTGAAATTTATTGGTGTGTCACAATTGATTTGCTGTGCATAGTCTTCAAATGGAAGCGTTTTGAATTATTCATGAGATAGAACAGTTTTCTCCTATGTAAGTAAATATGTCAGTAAGATACAAGTTTTTACGTGAAAAAACATAGCATTAATACATCCAATCAATTTTTATCACTCTAATGCAAAGAAGGTTAAACTGCAGTGTCATAAAAAGAAATTAAGAAATGCAAATAAAGATAATTCATGGTTCTTGTCTGCCGTTCTGGTTCTGATTACAGTGCTGAATATAAGCTTTTTCTGGTTGAATTCAGCTCTGTCTCAGAGTAGGCATAACGCAAGTATCAGTAAAGATCAGCGTGGTTGGTGTCTGACACTCTCGAGTGGTGATTTAAACCCAGAAGGACTTGGTTTTGCTAGTTATTTGGGCGTAGTTTTCAGTGAGAAACTGTATTTTATAGTTCTGGTATTTTTATATTTCTAGGAGTCAAATTAACAACAACAACAACAAAAAGTTAATTTAATTTCTAAGATGGTGACATGTTAAAAATGGGATTGTTTCCATGTATGTGTTCTGCAGCTGTTGTTATTGTAGTGGTGTGTTAGCAGATGAGCAGGCAAGAAACTTTCCTAAAGAACTTTGCAAAAAGGCAGAATATGCTGGTGGAATCTTCTTTCTTCAATTGTAAATTAATAAAAAGGGGGGAAAAAAGTTACTATTCCCCCCCCCCCCCCGCATATATTAATGTTGTCTTCTAAATTCGATTAGGAAAAAGATTCTAAATCTGAGCATAACAAAAGAGGAGGTGGTTTATGTTTTGTCTTGAAAACCAGTATTACATGTAGCATTTGAAAGCTTTCTTCTGAAAGTTCATCTTGATAGATGACCTAGGTGTAACCCAAAAGACCATTCTCTTTCTAGGAATTTCAGATGTTTGTTTCAGATTCAAAATCACTTTGTGAAAAGCTTCTTTTTAATTGCTGGAACATGAATGAGTTTTCAAAGATGCGTATTTGTTGGAAACAAAGCTGTTGATAAATACTCGGGGAAAAGCTGCGGATAGTAGAACTATTTGTGTAAATGTTCTGCAACATAAAGACATTTCAAACCATTTAAATTGACACAATTTCTTTATCTCTGAATCTTTGTTTGTGTTTTTTATAGGTAAAGCTACATCATCTTCAAATCCTGGTAGCCCAGCTCCAGACTGGTACAAAGATTTTGTCACTGATGCAGATGCTGAAGTGTTGGAACATTCTGGGAAAATGGTGCTGCTCTTTGAAATTCTTCGAATGGCAGAGGAACTTGGGGACAAAGTGTAAGTCAGTTTTAGAAGCATTTTTAGCAATCTTACAAATACATCAGTCTGTTAGTGTTCTTCATTCAGTCTTTATAATGGTGTAGTTCAGGTTTTTGAAGCAAATATGTGCTCTCTTTATCAGAGTTTTCCCATACATGTACTCCACCAAAGCCCCTTGCTGTATCTAGGTGGGTTGTTCATTTCAAAGGTTTTATCAGAGTGAACAGGGGAGAAAAGTAAAGCAGTACAATATTTAAAATAACCTCAGAGGTTAATGTTGTGGTTTTGTGTTTCTGTTTTCAGCCTAGTATTTAGCCAATCCCTAATATCACTGGATTTGATAGAAGATTTTCTGGAGCTGGCCAACAGGGAGAAAACTGACAAAGATAAGGCTCCTATTTATAAAGGTGAGTGTCAGCTTGGACAGTTAAAAAGCTAAGAACTCTCTTACAAGTCTCTATTTGGTCTGAAGGGAATGGAGTTAAAATAATTGTTTGCATGAGAAGCTGTGTGTGCTCTCTACCATTCCCGGAGCTGGCAGGACTTCTGTTCTACTCCGCACGAAGTCTGTGCTATCCCATTATGGACTCTTGCTTCTGATTTCATTCTGTATCATCTGTGCTTAATGTAGCCTAAGCAGATTAAATGTTCATCATCCAAAATTGAGAGAAGGCATTTTATTAAAATCTGTACAGAAGTGATGTTGTATGCTCATGCATGGCAAATTCTGCTGCTTCCTACTGGGAGAGAGGTAATGAAGGAAAATTACACTATTTGAAAGTGGTGTGTCTTGATGTTGAACACAAAATGTGAATTTAGGCTTTATAAATCTGCAGCAGATTGTTTTATGGATTCTGTAAAGAGAGCACTGTATTGAATTAATTATTATCCTAGTGATGCTTGAATGGCGAAGAATTTCTCACCAGCCAGACACGTCCTCTGTGCAGGATGTTTCTTTTGTTTCCTGTGTGTGATCCTCCCAGAGCTCTTGATGATGCAGTTTGTTCTTTTGTGAAGTTTCAATGTCAGTGTGTGTGGACTGAAGAATTTCTTTGAATCTGTCAGTCCTTTCAAATATCTTATTTCTAAGTATAAACATGTTGAACAGTTGCATAAGAGAAATGTGGTTTCGTGGTATCAACACTATAGTTAGACAAAGATCTCCAGTATCTCTCTGATTTATTGTTCCCACGTGCTGCTTTCCTTAGCTTCTGAATATTTATCTTCAAATATTATAAGCTGTCTTTTTTTTCAAGTTTCTGCCTTTAGTCTGAGCTAATTTTTAAGGCCTTTTCCTGGTTTTAATAGGTCTTTCGGTAAGCAATTGGACTGTATTTTATATGTGTGTGTGTTTATATTCAAGGCATGACTCAAAAATCCATTTCTCATAATTGACTGTATTAAGCAATGTTGTCTCCTAAAAATGGCATTTTCTTTATGGCACAGTGGGCTTCATTTTGTGGATATGTACCTTGATAGTCAAGAAAATGAAAGGCTACTTCTGAATTGAGGAGAGAAGAATCTCCTACATAATTTTTTTCATCTGGCAAGAAATAGCCATAAGTCACAGTATGTTTAAGCTCAAACAGCTGTTCTAAATTCAGTTCCAAAATGATTAGACCTTGACTTTTGAAATCTCCTTTTGATTATTTACTTATGGATGCTACTTGTATGGGAGAGACTTTTGTTTATGTTAATTAAAAATATGAAATTATGGAGATCAATTAGAAAAGTAACTAGTAGTATAATACTTGAGGATTAGATGTAATTACTTTTTAAAAGTAACCTTATCTCCAAGTTAAGATATCTCTATAAAAATGTGGATATAGAAATAGAATTGGTGAGAAATCAGAGGAACCATCCAAAAAAGCTAAGGTCTCCTCAAATACTTAATCTAAATTTTAACCTTGAAACATAGCTTGATCATAACTTCATATCTTGAAATTCCAATCTTTAGAAAGCTGCTTTAAGGAGTGTCATTTAATAACAGTTTTTAATTTTTACAAGATTAAACTCTTAAGAAGAAAAGGATAGCGATAGGCGTTGGATGCTTTTGTCAAGGTAAAGTGCTATTGACATTTAGTCTACTTTTTGAATCATTTTAGACAGAATTGGTTTAGGGTTGTAGGAGCGTTATTCTTACAAATACAGTTGACATTATATTCTCTTATGCTACGATTTATATTTTATTATGCAGTCCTCACCATATGATCTGAAGGCATGCCTGTGGAAAGCCCCTAAATTCTCCAAAAATGTTTTCTATCCTGGATTTTCTGTCTTGAATAATCTGTAGTCTTCTCCCACCGTTCTAAATTGTCAGAGTAGCATATTTTATGTTCCATGTTTGATTTTGTACTATTTAGGGAGTTGTTTATATCCAGCATTATCAGTCTGGTGACTTACATAATAGGCATTTTAATCATTTGACTCTTAACATTTTTAGGTGAAGGAAAATGGTTCAGAAACATTGATTACTATCGCTTAGACGGCTCAACTACAGCTCAGTCAAGAAAGAAATGGGCTGAAGAATTTAATGATGAAACTAATGTGAGGTGAGGTCTCTTCTGATAGACGTGTTTGATTTTCCCTCTTTTATTCCGTGTTTCTTTGTTACTTGTATTAGTTTATTGACCTATTAACATTGTGCGAATAAAGCATCACAATGCTGCCAAGTACAGAACTGCTTCATATTGTAGTTTAAAGCAAGTTATCGTTTGTCCCCACTCCTCAGTGTGTATATTTTATTTCAATGCTTGTGGCTCAATTGCATATTACTATTTATTTGAGGCTGGAGCTTCTTTCTCTGCTGAGATGAGCTGTGTCTTTTGTTCTATCCTTGCAGTTCAGTTTGGTTTTTAATTTCAACTGAAATGGTTCTTCCGTGTTAGAGAAGGATCTAAGAATAAATAGATTTGAGATTTCTATCCGTTTTGCCTTTGGAATCCTCTAGCTGTTTCCATGCCTTGGGTCAGAGAGGTTTCACAAGTTATCTACCAATTCTGCTGCAACAGGCAAATGCTGCTTGGTAGCATAGTTGGTTTTTAACCTGGCATGGGTGTATTTCACTAGTCTTTCTAAGTCAGTTCAACCATGAAGATGAAAAGTGATAAAATATGCTTTTAGTATTGTAAATACGCTTTCTTCACCATTTATAAGTCTGCTAGGTGCATTTTATAAAAGTGTAATACCTACATTTTGGTACTGTTCTGATTGTTTTCCAAATATTATTCCACTAGCACAACAGTGAATGGATCATTTTGTAGTAGAAGGAAAAAGCATTTCTATATAAATAGACATTTTGGTAATTCTAATAATATACTAACCATACTAGTCTCTCAGTTGACATTGTTTAAATATATAAATATATATATTTAATACATTTCCAAAATACTAAAAAATTGCAACTTTTCTCTGTTCCAGAGGCCGCTTGTTTATTATCTCCACTAAAGCAGGCTCCCTTGGAATTAATCTTGTGGCTGCTAATAGAGTAATCATCTTTGATGCTTCTTGGAACCCATCGTATGATATCCAGAGTATTTTCAGGGTTTACCGCTTTGGGCAGAACAAACCTGTGTTTGTGTACAGGTTTTTGGCTCAGGTAGGTTTCTGTGTCATTTTTTTGGTGATATTCTGGTTCTGCAGTCAAATTTGTAAACTGTAACTATTTGGACTTCTGCTGAGGTCCGTAGTGGTCCACACTGATCCAGTCATCTTCCAGCCTTAATCTGATAGCAGTATTTGTCCCAGAATCACTGATAAAACTCTTGAAGGAAATGGTGGTAAAATAAATAAATTGCAAAATAATAATTAAAAACAACAAAAAAAACACACTGAAATTTTTTGCTGTTAAGCCCACTTCATCTGGCATTTTGTATTTCACAAATCCTGGAATTCTAGCAGGGATTCACACATTCAGACTCGGAATAGTGTTTACTGCTTTAATTTGTACATTACGAAAAATTCTTAATTGTATAGACCACATAGAGGATGGCTGTCATTTGTCAGTAGACTTGCTGAATGTGGCTGACTTCTACAGACCCCTTAAAACTGGTCTCTGGGTCCATGAAGATCCAAATGGAATGAAGATTCTGGTAGCTAAGGATTCTTTTTTTCTATAAAAAGGCATGCGATCATGATTTGAAAACCTGTATCACAGCCTAAAGATCTGTAATGATTCTGATGGTCACCAATCTATCCTCTTTGGAAGTAATAATGCCGTTACTTCTGACAGGTAGTGTCTTGCTTCATCTCCTAGTTCTGAGGCTTTCACAGGACAAACTGAAGACTTTTTTTCCCCAGTAACAGTAATTAACTTATGATCAAATCATTATTCACTTGCCAACTTAAATAGATCACTTTTTGTAACATGTTACTGTCAGACATGGATTTTTTTTCTTCAGGCTTCAGTCTGTTTTTCTCTACGTGCACTTTTGAACTGCTGGTATCCTTTTTAAGTTGCAGTGTTTAGAACAAGCTGTGCTGTTCTCATACTTTTTGTAGTTGTCATCTTCTTTAAAAATACATAATTTTCCTTTTTTCATCAAAGATCTAGTTTGTTCGTACCCAGCTGTGATGAATTAGACGTGACTGCTTCCCTTGCCCTGTCCTTCCCACCCCAGTGACTTGGTATCTGTTTTCCTTTTTTATGGGCTGCCTAAAGCAGCAAAATGTACAAAAAAGGTACATGCTGTGGAAATTGACATTTTTGTCATAATTGTACTTTGGGAAATAGAGCAAAACCTGATCTCTTCAGGCCACTACTGATAACATACGTTTCTTACACTGAGTCAACAACTAGATGACATCTGCTTACACAGTGCACACTACTTTTTATTAATTTCCAGGAGGGTTTTGTTCGTTTGTTTGTTTGTTCGTTGGTTCCCCTTCAGCAAACAGCGAAGTATTTTCAGGTTACTTCATTGTTTTCAGGCTACTTTGTAGATAAGTAGCAAAGAAATAAGGGAAAT
Source organism: Stictonetta naevosa (assembly GCA_011074415.1). NCBI lineage: Eukaryota > Metazoa > Chordata > Aves > Anseriformes > Anatidae > Stictonetta > Stictonetta naevosa. Next base: position 17,176,498 of record CM021700.1, on the reverse strand, counting down.
AGAGCACTGTTTTGTTGCTGTTCTTGCTCTTCTATACCTGTTAGTTATTTCCTATGTAACAGAAGGTTGCTGTTTGTATAAAAGTGAATAACTGTGTTTTCTAGGGAACGATGGAAGATAAGATCTATGATCGTCAGGTAACAAAGCAGTCGCTGTCTTTCCGGGTTGTTGACCAACAGCAAGTTGAACGTCATTTCACTATGAATGAGCTCACAGAGCTGTATACCTTTGAGCCAGATTTGCTGGATGACCCTAATTCAGAAAAGAAAAAGAAGAGAGATACACCGATGCTGCCTAAAGTAAGTTGATGCAGATCACTGGGAATTGTATTCTATAAAAAAACTGAAGTCTTTTGAAGGATGTGGGGTATTCAGTCTTGCAAGGAGAGGCGTTGTATTTTCACATCAGTATTTTTTACTTTGAAATGTGGTAGATTGCTGGTAACACAATAAAATGTGTGATCAATACCATGGATGCTCTAATGCCCTTCAATCTAATTGGGAGTATAAGAAAAAGATCTTTAGTTAAGAGACAGAGTTTTTAAGTTAGAACAAACAGAACCTGGGAAGCCAAGATGAATGCGTAAGTGGGTGCTGGTGACACCTAGCATTACCTCAGTTAGTGATAACAAAACTCTCAGGAGATGCTGTGCTATGGGGTCTGTTTTTTATTTCTCTAGGTAAGACTTTGAGTCAAATTAATCCATGATCTCTTTTGCCAAGCCTTTTTGTGTTGTGGTTGGGTTTTTTTTAGTTCTTTATTCGTCTCTTCTTGTAGGGACCATTAATAGAAATACAATAGAGATAGGGAAAGAGATATTTATTGTTAAAGTGAAGAAAAATTGGACAAGCTAAGGGTTTAATGTGTTTTTAGTGTTGTCAGTACTAGCAGAGCCCAGTGACATTTTTGTTCCTTTTCCAGAAGGTCATTTACTGTACATGGTGAGAGCGCTGACATTCTGTGCTCTGGGGAAATATGAAGTAGTGACTTCTAAGATCACAGTAATTTGTTTTCGCTGAGGCTTGCCTTAATCTATTTGTAGTGGCTGTGACACATAGTAGTGGTTCATTGTTGCTACTTAGTAATGTCTCAGTATCCTGTGCACTTCCTGGGGAACCAAAAAATTTATGAACTTAATTTGAAAGTATAAACTGTAACTTTTATTCCTGCCTGTGAAGTTCAGGGGAAAGAATGATGAGATGAATTATTTTACTTTCTTTTTCCAAGTCAGTTTATATTTAAGATTAGTCTAAGGTTTGTACTTCATCTGTTTTACATTCTTTGTATTAGGTGTTGTAATGTGGCCTGCTGAAGGCTAATCGATGAATACCTTGTGCAGTTGTCTTTTGCTTACCAGGTGAATAGCTAGTAAATAATAACAAGTAAACGTATGGCTCGTAGCTAATTACCTGACTACATCTCTGAGCTATTATCTTTAGGTCATTAGACACTGTCTGGGTGTGAAGGAGGTTTCCTAGTTTGTACATCTATTAATTTTCAAGGAAAAATGGTATGCTTTTCATTCGAAACTGTCTGTAGACCACTGTAATATAATAAATTGCGGTTAAGCATCACGTTGGCATTCTTAATATTTAGGCCTTTCTCTGAAATGGAGTTTATTCGACCACCTACAATGTCCATGCAGCTGTCAGGGGGATTTAGGAACCAGTAGCCCTATAAAGCGTTAGTCGCTGGTACACATGCATTTAAAACCTTTGAAAACAATCTTTAATGACTGTATCTAAGCTCTTTTTCTTACAATGTTTTACAGTGTAAGCAGTAAATTGTAGATAACAGATTCAATTTTTGCTATTTTGTAAATTTACAAATTCATTTTTTTACCTCCTGAAACATGTTCCTTTAGTTTTCAGTTTAATTAGTAGTACTTACTTAACTCCATTTGGCCATCAACATGTGGTTCATGTAAGTGAAGCTGAATACAAAGCTTTAACCACGTCCCTGGCTAGAAGTAAAGCAGATCTGTGTGTAAGAGCTCCATGTGGTTCTTTTTCATAGCTTTAGCAAATGGTATTGAACAGGATTATTACTGCTATTATTAAGACGTGCATCTCCGTACACACTTCTAATCTGTTTTGGTTTTGATTTGATGGTTGAAAGGGCTCTAAGTCGTCAGGTAGATTAATCTGATTTTAGCAGTTTCTGTATTTATTTATTGGAAGCAGAGTTTTGTATTCCTGATTCTGATTCCACAGAATGTGGAAGGCTAGCAGTTAGCCCCTAAATAATCTTTTCCCTTTCTTTGTGTCCCTGAATTAGGCTTGGGTCTGCGATAGTGAGGAAGAATCCTGCGGGATGCTGAGCTCCCTCAGCTCCTGCTGAATTGGGGAAGTGGGAGGTGAGGTGTGAAGGTGCCATAGGAAGTAACAGAACTTCTGGTAGCTGGGAGCAGCATTGCCTGTAGCACGTGCTTTCACTTGTCTTTGGGCTGCTTGTGGTGAAATGATGTTAAATTGTTAGTGGGGAAAGATGTGTCTCAGGAGTGTTAGTAACATCGGTAGCTGTCATTGCACAAAGTGTTACTGGTGGTTTGGGATTGGACCAGGCGGGCTGAGGGCAGGAGTAAAATCTGTCCTGCAAGGGCATCATATACGCATGAGCAGCAACTTAATCTAATTAATGATTCCTGGATAGTTCATCCAAGAAGAAATGAAATAGTAACATTTAGGGTGCCTGGGTGACTAGTGCCAAGGTAGTAAACTGTTGCAAAGTAATTTATGTCACAGAACTTTTTGTTTGTTTCTTATATTTACTATAAAAAATGTGAAGACAAAACTCTTTTCCCGTAACTATTTTTGTTACCCCATTTTTTATTATCTTGGCTGTGTTTGTCTTCCCAGCTGATCGGGTTCTGTTATTTTCATTTTATCCACCGTCAGGTTCTTGCTTTGCACACAGGTGAGCTAGTGCAGCGGTTGCAGTGGTTTGTTCCTTGATTTCCTGTGTTCTGTTTAACTGAATGGTGGCTCATACCTTATTTACAATATCATTTGTTTAACTTTTGTTTCATTTAACTATTTCTTTTGCTCTATCCGATTCTGTAGAAATTCTACATAAACAACGAAAAGCAAATAGCAGCTGTAGAAAACATGGCAGTGGATGGATCAATACCAAAATCATGTAATCTTACTCATCCAGAAAGCTCACTATTCCTTATTTCAGTGGAATTAGAGCAGAGATGCTTGACTTACCTTTATAATAATACTTTTTTTAATGATTTGTTGAATTTAACACTGCATTTGTTGTATTTTGGGAGAGAAAAAAGTTGATCATAAAGACTGATATGCTTTCAGAAGCGTTTTATTGTAACAGCCGTTAATTTCACAGCAACTGGAGTTTAAAACCTTATTTAAGATGCTTGGTTTGTGGTAAGTTCAGCATGCCCTGCCTGATCTCTGCAGTTTTCAGTTGGAGGCAGAGGCTACTAAAACTGCACCTGAATCACCCTTTTCCAGCATTGACCTGCCTGCTACTCGCTTAAAAAGACTGAGCTGCTCCTTTATAATTATCAGCAAAGCGAAGTAGGAATTGAGGCTAAAAGAAGGCTTTTGTTTTGCTTTTTACAGGTTTTATGTATATGTTTCTGTCTTGTCTTCAAGCCTCTGCATCTCTTTTACATCTCCGAAGCGTAGTCTCTTGAACAAGGACCGATACCGTTGTGTAGCTCTACTTTTGTGGAGGCAGCAAGATCAGGGGTTACCTTTGTAATCCATACCGTCGGTGTGAAGTGCACAGTAAAATACCTAAACATATTCAAATCATCATGTAGAGATACAGCTAGGATCTGAGAGAACAGGTTCCTCAGAATATGGGTGCATAAATACTTGAAAACATGCTTTGAAGGGTTCAATTCCAAAATGCATGTTCTTTAGAGGGAAGATAATAAGAATTAGGTGACATGTGTTCCATCTTTCCTCTGATTGTCTAAGCATCAATGTGAAAAACCCTAGAGAAATAAGTTCTCTGCGGGTTGTCTGCTAAGTCACCTTACTTCTTGACTTCAGTGAAGCCACCTTTTAGAAGGTCAGCAGTCAGGAATCATGTGCTGAGGAGGAGTGGTTCAGAGCTGAGCATTAGGGTTGCTCTTGGAACTTGCAGATTTGACACGCTTTCCAGCTTCTTTGATGTAGGAAGGAATATTTTAATTAATTTCTTATTTAAAATGTTTACATTTTTTAAAATTAAAAGGAGAATTCATTGTGGATTGTTTTAGAAGAAAGAAGTAAAGCCTTTATGTGAGCGAAGAAACGAACGCTGCTTGATTTTCAAAATACATCCTTGAGAATTCCTTTATGCAATAATCCCAAGTTTCAGTCAAAGAAGGGTTTTCTTAGAAAATGTTGTTAATAGGTGGGGGTGGAGGGGAAGATGCTGAATGTTGCTATTTTATATGAAAAGCCACATGGCAAACATGGAATAGGTAGGTTTTCCTGGAAGCTTATCAAAGTTTCATGTCAAGTTTTAATTTTAGCAGCAGTTTTCCGCACATTGCAGTCTGAGCAAGACCTGCAGGTTGCCCGGGAGCACTAAGAGCCAGTGTACGCCCCTCTCGGGGGAAAAGGCATGCCGCACTACAACAGTAACTTCACAGTGCCATTTCTCTGCCCTTAGCCCTCTGAAAGCCCTGCTGCGTCTTGAAGAATGTAAATACTTGGTTTCAACAGAGTATTTTTAGCGTGGATGTTACTCACCTGAATTATTAAATTAGTCTTAAATTCCACTGCTTGAAAGCGCATTTCATTCATTTGCTGTCCCTGCAGATTTGGAAATGACTGCCTTAGAAGTTCTGTCTGAAGGGCATAACAGGTGTCTTAAGACTGAGTAATCATTGATTCAAATTCATTGTATTCAAGTATAGAAATAATTAGAACTAATTACTGTATATAGCCCATGAGCTTTATGCAAATGTAGTGACTCATTGCCTAATACAGACTAGAGGCATAAAAACTTTCTCTAGATTGCTACTCTACAGAAATAGTAAAAGGAGAAGATAGTGTAAAGTGAGCAAATTCTCTTGGGGGCATTGTGACTGCTTTTCAGGTGTTAATTTCACTTTGCCCTGAATTTAACAATAGATTCTGAGTCCTTTTTGAAATCAGTGCGATTTATGATGACTAGGCTGTTCTGTTTTTTTAAAAGCAGGTTCTCAGACCCTTAACGCTCAGCTCCCAAAGGATTACATTGGGTATCCAGGAGACTTGGCTGGTATCACATAGCTATCGCTGAAGTTTTTTTAACACAAACACTGATAATCGAGTGCCATGATCAGTGCAATGCCCGTGGCTTGCCCTGGCCAGCGCGGTGTTTCAGAGCAGTGCAGGTGAGGCAGGAGCTGGGCAAGGACAAAATGGGCTTGAGGGGCCCTCGTGAACCTCGCGGCTGGCACCATGGCACCTTGTTCCTTGTCCGTTCTTCCTAGGACATGATTTTTATTGTATTTTTGTACTAAAGGACACTTGTGAATTTTGGGAAGGCTTTTAATTTCAGAACCCAAAGAATTTGCTGGCTTTTACTTTTCATTTATTTTTATTTTTAACCTTGGTATTGAATTTTAAGTTGGTGGAGGAAAAAAAACCACAACGCCTTTATGAACTACAGCATAACTTAGATTCCTTTGTGGAAGATTTCCTTTCTAATACATTTATCTCTCCATAGCATTTAATTTCTATCTAAATGACAAGTTAATCCTTTTTAAAAATTAAAAAACTTGAAAATCTCTCTTCAGATTTTTAATTCATCACGAGGGTATCACCTAAAAGCTTATAAACAATAATCACTGTCTTATCAACAAGTCAAACAAATGCAAGGAATGTTAATCTGCTGCATTTTTTTTGTATATAAGGTGAATTTATTATTTTTTGTCCCTGTTAAATAAATCATGTGGCAGTATCTTCCATATACCAGTTTTCAAGCTCCATCATATTTAATGCAAAATAAAGTTTAGACAAAGAAAAGCAAACACGCAGTTGGATGTAATTTAAACCACATTTTGAAGACGCTGTTGGCCAAGTGAGTGTGGATTATATTTCAGTATTATTTTCAATAGTAGTGTTACCATGGAAATTAATGCATATGCATGGCCTGGAACCCTCCACGCACTGATGTACAGCTACACTGTGTTGAGAGTGCTTTTTAATTGTGTTAACTTAATTTTGTAATATCTCCTTGACTTCTTTACCCCCTTCCTCTAGATGTTTTCTGCGCATCCCGTTAATGCATCCCTTTTTTCTCTCCCTTGTCCTTCTCTCCCACCACCCCAAAATCCCGTTACAGGTTTCTTGTGCCCATGAGTTGTGCAGGTCTTACACTGAAAGTTTTCTTGAAGAGCTGGAGAAGAAAGCACGGGTCAAAATTTAGGAAGACTAGTTGATAACAGAAGGATAAAACAAAGACTGGCTTACATTGTTGCTTATGTTACTTACAGTTACCTTCTGCTTACTATAAATGAGCTTTAAACATGCACAGGAACAACTTTCTGTAGCTGTCATGGCAAAGCCACTGGTCAGGACTCTCAAGTGCAGTTCCCAAAGTACAAAGGTCTGGCAGGAGAAGGGCTTGAAATTGATTATGTCTGTAGATATTTCTGTAATTCTGCTGCAAAAAGACATCTCTTTCACTGCATTCGCTGTAATTCGTTTCAGGAGTGGATCAGAAAGTTTAATGGAACGATGGTTTTGTGTTATTAATCCTAGGTGGAATGCTGAGGGGTACTGGAGCTTCTCAGGTGGGCTTATCAGTGCTGCAGGTGCATAAAAAAGAAAAAAAGCATTCAGTCATTCTGAAATGGTGACTCCTGTGGTACAGGGAGGGGCAGGTTTTGGTAGTCTTTGTACAGAGCCTCCTTGATCCTCTGCAGCATTACCTTTACTTACTACAGAGAGGCATCATCTTTGAACAGCTGCGGAGACGGGAATGTTGAGTCGGTGACAATGGGGACTGCAAACCCATTATTAACACACTGCCTTGAAATCCCAGCTTCTCCCATTCATGTCCTGTTTTTATTTCCCTTCTGAACTGAGAATAACGATCTACCAAAATGTGGCATCTGTAGTCCAGTCGAGAGCAGTAGCCGCTAGCCAGTTTGGGTAGCAGCTAGCTTCTTTTTGCTTCACCCAGGAAATACTCGACGTTCTGGTAGTGCTGCCGACTGGAAAACAGCAGTAGGGTTTTTTGGTGTTAATACAGCTACCAATTTCAGTATGTATGTAAACAAAACCTTCACAACAGACATTGTAAACATTTTCCTTAACCTTAAAAGCAGTTAAACGTAAGGGTGTTGTGGAATCCAGAAAGCTAACTTGCCACCTGCTGATCAAATCCAGCTCACAGCAGAGATCTGAACGTTTTTAGCCCAAATGGATGGGGGACTATTTATCTCAACATGCATCTGGACAGTTTGAAGAAAGCAGCCTTTTTTGCAGAGTTCCGACAGACAGCTGATGAACCAAAGTACTACTTAGTGCCCTGCAACCAGCAGCGGAGCTCTTTATAGATTACAGATGCGGATTATTGACAGGTCCTCTCAGGTATCCGGTCCTAGCAAAGGAAAAATCATTTAGCACATTCCTTTCTTTTTAGGTTGTTAAAGTGCATTTATTGTTGTGGAACCTGAGAGCATTCCTGTGGTTCATTAAGTGATCTGACTGTCATCTCTGTAGCAGGTTGTTAATCCATTACCCTCCCTCTGAGGAAAATTCTACTTTTAAATTATTTTTTAATTTTGTTTCCCTGAAGTGCTCGGAGCTGCTATTCGTGAAAATTGGGTCAAAGCAGTAAGGCCTGCACAAAGAGTAAATACAATAGAGCTACCGAGTGACTTCTTATTCTCTCCCTTTTTCATTTGAACAGGATACAATTCTAGCAGAGTTGCTTCAGATCAATAAAGAATATATAGTCGGATATCATGAACATGATTCTCTCCTGGACCATAAGGAGGAAGAGGAGCTCACTGAAGAAGAAAGGAAGGCAGCATGGGCAGAATATGAAGCAGAAAAGAAGGTAAAACTATCTGTACCTGTTTTCTGTATATGAAAATAACCTTTCTGTATAAGTACCATTCACTTTTTCAGTTTGTTTGGGGGAAAATCATTTTCTCACAGGCCAAGAAATGGATATGTAGAGTAAACTCATGAAAAATTAGGATACCATGTCTTGCTTACTCTTTTGATGCTTTTCTTTTGTGTGTATCTTCTTTATTAATTCAATTTAAAAGTAAATTTTTAATTCTTCATGCAGAAATTTTCCATTTCATAATAACACTCAACTGGTATCCTGTCTAATAGCTCACTTTTACAACTTGAGGAAATTTCTAGTTCCATTAAAGGTGTAGAATTGATTTCAGAACTTTTTGCCATGATCTTACAAACATACATGCATCTGCTAGAAAGGGATTAAAGTCTTGCCTTTTTCCCCCTTATTTCCTGTATCGTGTTTATTTCATATTTAAGCAGGTGGTAGAAAGAAAACTAAATTGGATAGAGCGGTGGGTTCTGTGGGGGTTCGTTTAGTTTTGTTGTCATTTTAAGCTGTAAAAGCAATATTGGTAACTTGGTGTAACTGGAATTTAACATAAAAAAAAATCTGGAAAGGCTAAGTTTGGTATTCATACCTGATGAGTAATCTGAAACGACAGAAATTGGGTATATAAAATGCCACTGACAACCTTGAATGAACAAATGACAAATGAAATGGAGTGTTGGGAGAAGGCTTTGTGAAGAAGAAATAGGAAGATACAATAAATTTCAGTAAGCACTTACATGGCTTTCTTACAAGGCATTTTGGGAGCTGAGCTTTATATTCCTGTTAATAAATTATCCTTTTCACTTCTTTAGATTTTTATTACAATCCAGTCAAAATCAACATTAAGTAATGGGGTTTGCAATTAAAAGACGCATCTTAAATAACTTCAGATGTAATAATAAACCTTGGCTATTCTTGTCTTAGTAATTACCGAATAATTAAGCTCAATGCCCATATTCATTTAAGACTGGAATTGAGGTTCCCCTGTGATTAAGGTGTCCTTCTGAACTGGGGTTTGGAAAGGCTCCTCAGGGCAGTGGGATAGCTCAGCCTCCCTGTGCCACGTACGGTGGCCGTGTTCATCCCTACGGGCTGAGTGCTCCGTGTGTGCTGCTTCAAGGGCTGGTAGAGAACGTGAATGACTCCAGTTGTTCAGACAAGTGCATTTTGTGTTTTCAAGGGCTTGACCATGCGTTTCAACATGCCGACCGGGACCAACATGCTTCCCACAAATTTCAACTCTCAGACCCCATATATTCCTTTCAATTTGGGTGCTCTGTCAGCAATGAGCAACCAGCAGCTGGAGGTAAGCAGCGATCTGTTGGAACATCTGTGTTGCCGTAAGCATGCGTGTGTTATTCTGTCACACGTAGGTGGTTCGTGTCGTTCTTCAGTATTCTGATATTTATGTAACGGTCTCTTATTTTTAATAGCTAACTTTTTTGCTTAGTTACATATCTGTGAATTTAAGTCTAACTTGTATGCATGTAACCTGCAAGACCTCTATCTCAGGGTTCTGGGAGATTAACTGCATTCCTTGCAGACATTAATTACCACATCTAGCTTTGTGCCTCCATCTGCCTTCTGTCTGAAAAGGAGTGGGAGGGAGGAACGTGTGCTCCACTCCCAGTTACCTCAGGTCTTAGCTGGAGCAGCTGCTGACGTTTCTTCCTAATGTACCAACCCGTAAACTGCAGCAGTTGAAGGACATTTGGTTGTCTTCGGATGCCGACTAGTGTCTGGTGAGGAGTTTGTGTGAAAGAATTGAAAATGTCTAGCAAAGTATGCAAATCAGGGGGACGCATATTGAATACACCTGTGGAATAACACGTGACGTGCCAGTATCATGCTAAAATAGGTCACAGTAGTTTGAGCACAGAGAATGAGTTGAGGTTGTGTTACTCAGGTAGTATTGAGGTGTATAACTCAGTATCGCAGAAAACTTGCCTGAGTAGAAAAGCATCACTGCTGTGATGGTCTGAAAACCTTTAGGTACAAAAATACTTGTTTTCTTTATAAATACCGTCTCCTATGTAGGTTGCCAGTTTTGTATGTGCTGTTCAATTATTCTGAAGTTCAGTTCTGTGGAAGTCTGAGTCTGTCTTGTTACTCACAAATTGACTTGTGCAAGTGAGGAGAAAAACGTAATTTTTCTAGGTACATAAGCCAAAGATGAAGAAAACTTAGAAACAGTTGGCAAAGAAATGTGTTCTTTGCATCTGTGCATTATAGTTAATTTATTGGTGTTTTCTCAGGACCTCATTAATCAAGGAAGAGAGAAAGTTGTGGAAGCAACCAACAATGTAACTGCAGCAAGAATTCAGCCCCTTGAAGACATCATTTCAACGATAGTGAGTAAAAGAGTTCATTATAGGATTAGACCTATAGCTGAACGTTATCAGGCGAAGAAATGATCATTATATATGTCATTCAGCTAATTAGTTGTCATTAATTAATGTCATTTCCAATGTGTGTTAACTTGTATCACTGCAGCTTGCAGAAACCCTTTGTGGCATATAGATGTCATAGAGCCTTGTGGGACTAGCTCTTCAGATCCATGACTACTTGCTATGCACTGAAAATCATGGCTTTCTACAAATAAGTATAATAATCGTATACAAATAAGAAATACTACCTATTCCTTGTCCCTGTATATCTATCTTAGTCTGCATTTCTCACTTGTTACCAATAATCTAGAGGCATATTACCTCAATTAATAGTTTAAAGAACTGATAACTCCTAGTTCTGATTCAGGGCAAGTGTAATTTTGCATTTTCCAGAGACTGGGCTGTTTTTTAACTCCTGATGCAACTTGGAATATAACACAAGACCTCCGTCACCATTACGCTTTTGTCAAAATGACTAATGCCAAGATTTTATTTTTTTTTCCTTTTCAGTGGAAAGAGAATGTAACACTCACAGAGAGCCAAGTACAGGCCCTGGCCCTAAGCAGGCAGGCAAGCCAGGAGCTTGATGTTAAGCGCCGAGAAGCCATCTATAACGACGTCCTTACTAAACAACAGATGGTAAAATATCTAACAATTACTTGATCAGCTGTCCAAGTTTGAAGTGGGATATTGAGTATGGACTTCGCATGCGTGTGTTTATAAAATAGAGGTGTATGTTTAGATATGTATAAATATGTACTCGCAGAGTATGTTTCCATGGGTCAAGTATTTGCTGGCATTGTGTAGTGGTGTATATGATGTAACATCAGGAATTGACTTCTGCAGTATGCTGGATTGGATTGCTCAGCCTCATCGGCAGAGACTCCGTGAGAAGTTCATTTCAAAAGATACTCACCAGATTTTTCTGTTGAAGTAGTTTGCCTGAAGGTCATGAGGTTTAAAGAGAAATCTAACTCCAGTGCTAAGAAAGCAATTTACAAAACACAAGTCATAGAAAGTATTGCTGATGGTTTTTAGCTTAGAATTGTTTTTGCACAATCTGAAAGCTGCCCAGCTTAAGTCAAGTAGTAGAGCAGACATTTAGTGACAATCTGCATGCTGGACTTTCAAAGGGATGATAAATGGTACCTGACAAAAAACCGCTGTAATTTATACTTGGGAGTAATTTCACAGCATAGCGCATTTTGCTGTAGGAACTTACCCAAATGTTGCATGCAATACAATAGGCAAGTCATTAAGAGAACTCAGCCCTAAATGGTGTTACTAAATGGTTTCTGCAGTAATCAGCTTGTGAATACCATCACATTAGTGATGGCGATAACAATAGTGCTTTTTCCTTCAGCCATGCTATCCCGAACAAATTGATTTTAACTCTGAACTTGATACTGGCAGCATTGAGATGGGTCGTGCACTTCTAACAGCTCTGCTTTCCCTTCACAGTTAATCGGTTGTGTTCAGAGGATACTTATGAACAGAAGATTACAGCATCAGTACAATCAGCAGCAACAGCAGCAGATGTCTTACCAGCAAGCAGCAATGAGTCATCTCATGATGCCAAAGCCTCCGAATTTAATCATGAATCCTTCCAACTACCAACAGATAGATATGAGAGGAATGTATCAGTCAGTGTCTGGTGGTATGCAACCACCACCTTTACAACGAGCACCACCCCCAATGAGAGGCAAAAATCCAGGGCCTTCCCAAGGGAAATCAATGTGATTTTGCACTAAAAGCCTAAAGGATTGTTAAAATCAGAGAAAGAACTTTTATTTTTTTAGGAATCAATGGCTTAACAGAACTCAACTGTAAAAAAAAATAAAAATAATTAAAAAAAATAGTTTGGTTGGTCCCCTTAAATGCCATGTTCCATGTTAGTGTTTCAGCTTTGTTTAAATAGGACATATGTTCTCCCTTGTTGTCAGTGATGTTGCCTAGAATCTTCTTACATATGTTGAGTACAGGAGATACCAAGTTGTTTTCAGTGAAAACAAGTCCTCCCGTAACAGTAGCATCTCCACAGGTTTCCTGTCTAAACTCCTATGCTTGCTTTTAGTAGCCGTGAAGCTGTCATCAAATTTGAGAAGCTTAGGAAGGACTGCAGGTCTGTATGTTTCAGTATACCATATGTGAATTGTACACAGCTGAGTTCTTGATTAGAGTTGATTCCTCAAATTATGGAATACTTTTCTGCTTACCCGTTTCTTGAAATTAGTGGGAATATTGTAACCGAAATAGTTCAGTTTCCTTTTTACTGAGGTCTGGACTTGTACTATCGCATCTATGCTGAACAAAACATAGGAACTGAAAATACTCTTTGAAATAGAATCGAGTGCAATATTCTTAAGTACTACTGCTCTGAAACTTTTGAGTCGTGCAGTTACATAGAAACTGTGTCTACAGCCTTAAATAGTGACTTGGGGAAGAAAATTATTCTTCCTTAGTCTTCTGCCATTTTTTATTTTCACTTGTATGTGATGGAAAAACAGCTGGTGATCTGGGAGTAGGAGATGTTTCTCCTTCACCTGAATTCGCTCTACGCGGAGTCCAATGCAAAGCACATTTCTGTTAACTCCTTAATGCTGGTGCTACTGTCTTTGCCCGTTGCCAGCAATGGGAGACAGGCCTAGAACACTTAAATTCCTGGTATTTTGGGGGTTAGGATGCCGATGGTGGGCAGGGTCAAACCCTGTTACATTATCAACCTTAAAATGGCAGAACCATTGCAAATTTAAAATTGATACCAAAAAAGTGCTCTAACAACTTCCTGAGCTACCAGAACAGTGAAGTAACTTTTCCTCCATTAGATAAGAGTTTTGTTTATGCACTCCTCCCCATTCCCTTTCATTTGTGTGAAAACATAATTTAGTACACAAAGAGCTTGATTTTGTTGTTGTTGTTGTTTTTTACGTAGACCAGAGATAAATTTCTCATTTATTATTATATCAATAGCACTCTCTTTACCCACACTTCTTGTGCTTGTGGAGATCTAACTAAACACAAATAGGGCTCTTCTTTGAATATAGCTTGGTGGACTCTTCCCCGAAAAAAATGCTTATAATCTGGGGCTAAAATAAACGACAGGAGCATTTGAGGCAACGGTGTGTCGAGTATAGAAAAGAGCTAGAGAACTCTCGACAAACAAGCGGATGAAGGCATTTGCTGTAGATATTGCTGGACTCTTCTGGCTTGCTGACATGAACTGAAATTGTTTTGGTTTCTGGAACCGTTCTTGCAGGAGTTTGAGATCTTCCCCTGAATGGACAAATGTTGTTTTGTTTTGTTTTGTTTTTGCATCTAAATATGCAAATACTACGTGATACTTCATTTTGTGATAAAAACTTGGTTTGTGATCTGAACAGAGTTTCTTTGATCTGTTCAAAACCAGCTAACAAATTGCCATCTTGGACTCTTTATTACAAGATTACACAGATGAACCTCAGTATGTTCTAGTGCTTTGCCAGCTCTACAGTTACATTTAATTTGGGGGGAAGGGAGCAAAAAGAGATGTATTCACTCTAGAAGTAATGAAAATATGAGACTTTGAAACCAACAAGCGAAGGCAAATGTACTCTGGGCAACTCTCACTGATGTTCCTACGTGTCATGAGTAAGAGAAGTATCTTCTACCAAACCTGGGAATGTTCAATGGAGTTTTATAGTAACTCAAAGACTTAAATGTGGAAGTTTTAGGCAACATTTAAAGGCACATTTTTTTCATTCTGGACAAAACTATGGATAACAGAAGACTAATGCATAAGAAGAAATTGGAGATGAGCATTGAAATAAAACTTGGACCACTTTGCATACATGTTTCTCACTTGACATTTTAGCTGCATAACAATGTGCTTTGAGTATAACATCAAGCTTTAACAAATATTTAAAGACAACGTACATCAATAAGATAATAAAAGGCTCATTTTTATATTTGTTTTAGATGTTTTAACTAGATGAGATGGCTTAAGATGACGAATAAAATTGTTGCTTGTAATACAATTTTGCCTGCTAAATTCTCCACATTTTGTAACCTGTTTATTCCTTTGGATGTAAAGCGTTTTTGCTTAGTATTGTGATATTGTATATGTTTTGTCCCAGTTGTATAGTAATGTTTCAGTCCATCAACCAGCTTTGGCTGCTGAAATCATACAGCTGTGAAGACTTGCCTTTGTTTCTATTAGATGGCTTTTCAGTTCTGTATTAAATATCTTAATTACTATAGAAAAGGTGTCACCTCTTCCTATAAGGCTGTTTTGTAATATATATAAGGACTGGAAATGTGTTTTTAAAGAAAAGCATTCAAGTATGACGATATACTATCTGTGTTTTCACCATTCAAAGTGCTGTTTAGTAGTTGAAACTTAAACTATTTAATATCTCATTTAATAAAGTGACCAAAATACATCAATGTGCCTTGTGCTACATTTGCAGTACAGCGTGAACTCCACAGGGACGTGGTCTGAGACCTTGTCTGTTGAGAGAGAACTTGTCTGTTGAGAGCTGTGAACTTGCACTGCGTTGGAGTTAAGCTCTTTCTTTTTGCCTCAGTCAGGTACCCATTACTCAATGTAGTCATTATTTTTAGGGAGGGTAGTCGTGGGACAGGTTTTCAAATAATAAAAACTTGACAGTGGCTTCTGCAGCCAATCTCTCTGTTAAAAATGATGAACAGGGAGGAATTGCCCAACAAGAATAAATCGTTCAGAGCGAGGTGAATTTCTGCTTGGTCAAATCAGAACGATGTACCTGCCTCATAATTGCATAATTGTACTTTTTTCTTTTTTTTTTTTTTTGTAGTTATTAAATTCCTTCTGTTGGGCAAAAAATAAGAAAAAAAAGCCTTTACTACACCCACAAAAAAAAGTGGCAATTATGTTTAAAGCTGTCCCTACACTTGTTCCCTGTGCTTAAAGCTTTCCCGTTAGCCGCGTCGCTGCCCCACGAGGTGCGGCCGGTCCTGCAGCTGGCTGACAAGGGGCTCGTGCTGTGGAAGCTGCTGAACGTGGAAACAATCACGGTTCTGAACCAGGTGGTGCCATAAAGGACAGTGTGGGGAAAGTTTTTAAATATCCTTGGAAATTGCTCACAGTTGGAACTGGGAGAAACTCCCACCGTGGTCAGCAGGAGGCTCAGGCATGTGCTGGGGCTGGAGGCTGCTGTGTCAGGCCAGCGTGGTGCTGCGATGGTCAGTGGTGGCATTTCGATGTGGCAGGTGCTGAATGCTTTCATTTTCTGCTTTTTTTTTTTTGGTCTGCAGAAGATTCGCATTTGATCCTTAAATCCTGAACCAGTTTGAGTGGAGTAAGTAAAAGTTATTTTATCAGTTTACGCAAAGAGGGTTTGAGTTTGGGTAAATTTTCAGTGTTTATGGAAAAGACGAATGTCCTGAATACTCCTAGCTGGAGATGCTTGGAAAAATTAGTGTTGCAGCACTGGCTGCAGCGGGATGCAGTGTATGTAGGTGAGGGCTGAACTCCTCAGTATTCCCTTCCCAAACCCGTGCAGGTGTTGTGATAACCCCGTGCCCCATCTGTGCTGTGGGGTGTACCCTGCAGGCGCATCCTGACATAAGGCACCAGCTCCCTGCCCAGCCCTGTCCTCAGGAGGGGCTGAGAGCAAAACTTGGAGGGGGTTTGGGTCTCGAGGGCCTGCAGAAACCCTCCAGTGGCCACAGCCGGGGCACGCTGCAGCTCGTGGGATCGCTGCATCCCTCACCCTTCTGTGCCTGACCCCAGCCTGTCTCCATGTGGGCCGGTGCCGTGCAGCAGCATCCAAGAAAGTGTTTTTTGAGCAGGTTGGAGCTCCCCTCCTGCTGCACGTAGTGAGAAGGGGACATAAGGGGTGTCGAGGGAGTGGCAGGGATGGCAGAAGGGGCATAGGGGAGTTTTGGCAAGGGGTTGAGGCAGAAAATGGGGATACTGTAGGGGGGAGGCCCCCCTCGTTCTGTGCTCAGCCTCTTGCAAAGGCTTCCTTGGTTCTGTGTTGGGTGACCGGCACACCGGCGCGCTGCTGCTTGAGATGCTGAATGAGGAAGAGTAACTGGGGCTTTAAAGCTTCATCCGGGATGTGGCTACTTTTCTAATCGAATTGCACAAAATGTTGTCCGCGGGGATTCTTTTTGGCACCAGCATGTGCTCACAGGGTGATCAGCCACACTTGGTTACGTGTGGACACAAACTGTTGGTAACAAATACTTTGGTGTGGTTCAGGAATGACCTGAGATGCCTCAGTGGAGTTGGCTTTGCAGATGTTTTCTCAAACCTACCCAGCACAGGTTGGAAACTACTTCCCTTGTATTTTTTATGAGGATTGAACACCTCCAGAGCAGTTGCTTGCTTTGGGAGAAAAACAAGTCTTACGTGGTACCGCGCACAAGCTGGTCTGCTTGGTTTACGTCCCTCTCTCTGACTTCACTCCAAGTTCTCACGTTACCAAACCCGGTAGCACGGTGCCTGCACGGATCGTGGGCTATTGTGCTGACTTGTGCTGTTTGCTCTCCCCACCTGACTACAGATGTTTTTTATCTCAAATTCAGGACCAGGGCCTGCGTTTGTTCAACTCTGGCTGCGTTTCCCGTGGTCCTGCCTGCCTCTCTTCAACAAACCGAGCTCTGTGCCTGCCTTCCTGACCGTGTCTCTCCTGGATGGCTGCCCCGGGTGCCTGCAGCAGCTGGAGGAGCTGCCCATCACACCTACGCTCTGTGTTTGCCCTGAAAGTCGGAATTATTTTCAGCCCAGGTCCCCACCACCTTGTCTTCTGTCCAAATGCTTTTCCAGCAAGGTCGTGGCAAGCATTTTGTTCACCAAAGTGTGGAGAAATGATTTACCCGCATCTGCTGGCTAGTAACGACCCTGAGCTATCAGGTAACCCAGTTATTACCCTTGGTGTATTGTATGTCCTGTGGCTTAGGGTGAGCGCTCAGTAACCTCCCTTTATTTCCTCGCAGTGCCTTTGTCTTTATGAAGCTTTCTGGATTGAGTTGGAGACAGACTTTGCCCTCCAGACAGCTCCTGTTGCTGAGACTGTTACGCTTCAGCAAAGCCTCAAGACTGAGAGTCAACTCCAAGTGCTGGGATGTAGGAGAGGACATCGCCCTTCGGCTCGGGTCCCCAGGATTGTCTTCTCCTGCCGGCGCTGTCCTGAGGGATGTGGATGTCTTTGTCTCGCCATCAACAAGAATTTTGGTCCTTCTCCTTCAGGGACATGCTGTAGCCGGGTGTCCTTTCAGGGATGTCTCCGCCACAGTCAGCAGCTGACACAGCTCTGTCACACAGCCCAGCGGGGCGGCACCTGCCCTGGAGGGCACCTTCCTCACCTGTCCACACGGAGTTTATCCACTCGCGTTGGTGTTTTGGGCTCCACTGCGTTCTCCAGAGGAGGCGCTGGGCAGCCCTGAGCCACCTCTCCTGCCCAGGAGAGCTTCCCGTGCCTCCAATCATGCACTAAAGCTGGGGGGATGACTGCTTTTGCCAGGTTTACGCTGTGATGCGCTGGGTGCTGCTTCAGCCTCATGCCGAGGGCTTTCCTCCATTTCCACACCCCGCTGCAGAAAGACTTGGGAAATTGTCCTTCTCTGCTGCCGACCTCCTTCCTCCTGCTTTATGCAGGTCTCAGCTATTACATGCCCAGCTCTCTCCAGCTGGAGAACTGTTAAAAACAATTCCTTTTGTTGCATTTATTGTTGTGTTTTAAGATACGTGGATTTTCACGTGTCAAACAGCCCAGGGAGAATGGGAACAAGTAGGCAGAAGGCTCCTACTGGAGGAAAAAAACCTTTAGGTTTTGGTGGTGGTGGTAGTTTTTGTTGGTTCTTGTTGTGTTTTTTTTTTCAGTGGTGGTGGTACCAACCCTTACAGTGAGTTCTTGCTGCATTTTACTGCTGGTATTGTGTTTCCAAACCCCAAGCCTGAAAAGTTTTCCACTCTTGTGCCTGCGCAGCCGTTTGCAGGAGGATCCTCCGTCCGTGGCAGCCCTCGGATTCTGCTGCCAGAGGAACGAGCCCGCTGCGTTGCGCCCGTGGGCCAAATCAGCTCCCCGTCAGGTTGGTGAAACACACGTACTGTGCATTGCTGAGATTCGGTTTTGCCCTTCATTTTGGAGACGAGAAGCAGCCTCTTCTGCATTACAACTACCTTCCAGTGTGAAGGGAAGCAATAGCTGGAGAGAGGGGTGAACCAGCAGGTGGGATCCCTCGCCCCACTCCTGCAGAGGCAGCTGGGCTCTTTGGGACGGCGTTCGCAGCTGCGGCGCCACTGGGACCCCCGGGGTGGCCACAAGCACCCACGGGATGAGGCTGTGAGAAGGCTGCAGAGCGAAGCTGAAGGTCTGAGAGTTTCCCTTTGCTAAGGTAAAAAGTACATTTTAGGATGCTTTTCACGAACGATCATGCTTCTGACATGGCCGCTGAGGATTAGATGTTTCAGCGATGACTCAGAGGAAAAAGGTAAATAAACATTTTTCATTTAAAACACAGGATTAAATTCCTCTATGTCTAGATCATTCAAGGTAAAGCTCCTTTAATCTTTTCACTGCAGTCTGCGGACTCGTCTGGGACAGCTGCGGCACCGGCTGGGATGTTTGGGTAGCAAAGGCTGCAGCAGGGACCTGGGAGGTGGCGGAGAGGACAAGAGATGGCCAGGAGGAGCTGCTGCTCTGTTAGCGGCACACAGCGCATGAAGAAGCTGGTGTGGGTCGCTCCTACTTAAGTGAGATCGTCCTGGGAACTCAAGGATTAAAGCTGAAGGAGCTGAGATCTTCCCTAGCCTGCTTTGTGAAGTGGAGACTGGGAAACTATACTGTGAAAAACGAAGCTGTGGTAAGGAAAACCCCAACCCAAAGCCACAACATCTGCATTTGTACATACTTCTGCATGCTCCAGAGAGCTACGTTTCGTACCAGCTGCTTGTCCGTGCTGTGCAGGGGCTGGGGCAGTGGCACATTCCTGCTCCCACCCTGCACTAAAAACCCTGCCCGCTGACCTCGGGCTGAGCCCGCTGGGAGGCGGAGGAAGGCTGCCGGGGACTGTGTGCCCAGGCGCTTTCTGCACCACGCAGCCACGAACGTCCAAGCGCTGCCTGCAGGGATCATCTTCATCCGTGGCAATTACTTACAAATGAGTGGGTTTTAATTGCTTTTGTTGCTTTCCGCTTTTTCTTCCCTGATTTCTCCGCGGTGCTTCAGGTGAGAGTTCAGGTGTGAGGCCGGGTGGTTTTAGCAGGGGTGAAGTGGGAGGTTCCCTGCGCTGCAGCAGGGACGCGTATTCCTGGGAAATCCTACCTGAGGTCTTCAGAAGCGGTGGCGTGCCTGCTGTGGCCTGGGGGCTGGTTTTGTCCCTGGCACCACAGAGGGGAGGACTGGATCTGCCATTCTCAGCTCCCACGCTTCGGTTTATGTCCAGCTGCTCATTTCAGGGGCGTCACGCTTCCCAGAGCTGTTCCAGCTATAATTTGATGTTGCCCTTCTGTAAGAGTTTGGAGTTTAGGAAATTTATCTAAAGTCCAAAGCCTTTTTATAGGTGGGCTTAATCTTCACATTGATCAGAAAATACTCGGTTAATTGTTAAGGAGCACCAAAAAAAAAAAGGGCTAGCAAGAAATCTACAATATAAAGACAATTTTATTGCCGATAAGCTCTTAAAACTCATTTTTTTTCCTGTTTCAGTAGGACCTTATTCTTCCTGATGAAAATCCGGTCATAGCATCTCTCATTAAAAATAAAATTATTTTGAAATAAATAA
The DNA here is from genome assembly GCA_011074415.1 of Stictonetta naevosa. Taxonomy (NCBI): domain Eukaryota; kingdom Metazoa; phylum Chordata; class Aves; order Anseriformes; family Anatidae; genus Stictonetta; species Stictonetta naevosa. The sequence goes on along the minus strand of CM021700.1, from coordinate 17,156,324 downwards.
ATATATAAAATAAATATCATATACATTTTATAAATAGTTCTGTCCCTATGCACAGTATCCATGCTTACATCTGAATAATGTTCCTCACCCCCTTCCCACCCCGACAGCAGGAAACACCCCACACATCAGGACCAGTCCTTGTAGCATCATCCACGTAGCAAACTCCTGGGCCGCTGAAGCAGGGCACCATTTGAAAGGCTTTTTCTTTGCCGGTAACTATCCCAAGCTTATCAGCAGCATCTGTAGCAGTTCTGTGGTCTTCTGTTTTCTTCCTTTCTCTTTTTTTTTAGTTGTTTTTATTATTTTTTTTCCCCCTGGTTATCAAGTTTGCTCGCCTGTTTGCTCCTTTAAGCAACCCTAACATTGAACATTCGGCCTCTCTGACAGCCACCGAGTAAAGAAAGTGAACGAAAATGAAAGATTATACGTAGGGTTCCCTCCCTTCCCCTATCCCCACCCCCATAAATAACCCACGTTCGATATACGCTTGAAACAAGGAGGAACAGCAGTGTCTGAATTCAATGTAAGTGCTTTCCTATGTCATCTACGTTTACAGGAATGATGGAATGACTATTAATAGAGTGCTCTGGGAAAAAGCTTGGGAGCCCAAGTATGTACACTGACGGGGCAGCTGCAGGAAACATCACCTGTAGTGGAAGAGGTCTCTGTACATTGCAGGTATTTTGGCAGGGTCCACAGGCCTCGGTAAAAAGTGAGTGAATTTCTGATGTCTCTTAGTCCTGTATCCCTCGCGGGGGGAGCCGTCCTTGTTCAGCGCCACGTAGTAATGCCTCTCCGAGTCGGGATGCTTGTAGAGGGTCGAGGCGTACGTGTTGTACCAGTTCTCTTCAAACTGCTCTCGGAAGACGCACTCCCTTGTGAGCTTCTTCTGCATTGGGGCAGAGGTGGGAGAAGAAAAAGACGGGTGTCAAAAAATAAAAATAATAATAATAAAAAATCTCTTCCTTTTTCCTTCAATTTCTTTTCCTATAATTTTCCTAGCTACCTGCTTCTGGCTCCCCTGAGGAGGGGACTGTGCTGCTGGGGATGCTTCTCGTGGGTGACAGCTGGAAACGGGCACAAGCCCGGACCCAAAGACCTGAAGCTGGAGGAGGAAGGAGATGGAAGGAGAAGGTGGGTGTGCATTTTGCGAAGGCCCTCCGTTAAAAATAAAACGTGGCTGCAGCAAAACTCCAAACCTGGCAGCTACGTGTCTGCGGTCGGGGTGTGAACGTGGCGATTGCTGCGTTGGCTGTGGGACCGGCGCCTGTCCGGGGAAGGGGGTGCCCGGTTGGGGCCGTCCCCCCCCGGCAGCCCCACGCGCAGGTAACGCGCACACGGCGAGCGCGGGAGGCGCCTCCCGGCAGGACGAGCGAGCAGCGCGTTTGGAAGTTCAAGGCACGTAACAATACACACTGCAATGCGAATGAAAGCATTCCTCGGGCCTTTCATCTTCTGAAGCGCCAGAGCGCTGTGATGTGAGGCCATAACAAGACGTGGGGAGGTCTGGATGGGGAGCAGCGCCCCGGGGACGCCCAACCCCGGGGAAGATTTACGGCGGCGATAGGTGACGAGATGAGTGCGTGCCAGCGCCGCCTCGGCGCGAGGCCAGCACATGGCCGGGGCAGCACACGTTGGGTTTGGGGAACGGATGCCACCGGTGTCACACAGCCACAGCCCCTTGAACCCTCCCCCCGGGGGCTGCTGGCAGCGTGCGGTGGCTTTTCATCACCCGTGGGCTCCCATCTGTCCCGTGCCAGCCGTGGGGCTGGGCCGGGTCGCAGCGAGGAGCGGGGCTGTCCCCAGCCCCACCGGGACCTGGGGGGCTCTGGGGTGGCTGCACCGAGGGGCCGGGGACCCGCAGACCCCCTGGGGATCTCACCTATGCTGTATGCAGTGCTAAGTAAATGGTTTTGCCTGCAGTAGATGTTTTGTAATAAGATACAGGAGCTCACCTGCGCTCAGAACCTGTTTTGAATGCTTTGCTGCTAATTAAGTAAACCCTGAGGAAAGCTGTGAGTCCTCCAAAAGCCTCCGCCACAGCTCTTGTCATCTGCGAGCAGGGGAACTGCAGGTTTCTCTTCCCAGAGCTGTCAATGAACACGCACTTCTTCCCCCCCCAGGATGGCACCTACGCAGAACACGCTGGAAGCTACTGACCAACTGAAGCGCGGCGCTGCTGCTGCGCCCCACCTGCACGCCTTTCTCTGGGCTGTTGGGAGGCACCGCGCTTCCGTAAAGCGTTTTGAGGGCCCGGGGTGACTCTGCAGGATGCCATTTATTTTCCTCCCAGCCCTGGGACGTCCCCACTGAGCCTGAGGCGATGCAGGGCACTGCCCGGGACTCTTACTGCTCCAGGTATTTGCCTCTGTTTCTGAAATTGGTGGGAAACGGAGCAGAAGCGGTGGGACACGGCCAACAGGGCGGGCTGCCGGGCAGTCCCGAGAGGACCCCGTGTGTCTCTGTGGCAGGGGCTGGCTCTGCTGTTTGATGCTGCTAAACCAGTACGCGGACTGGGGACCTGGCTCGTGACTTTTGCACAATCCAGGTTGGTGGTCACTGTCATCCCTGCGGTGTCCGGTGTGTTTTCTAGCGGGCAGGATGCAACCACAGAGAAAACTCCCATGGTTATGTCTTAAGGTCAATTCTGTTTCCAGGTAAAGTCTTGTAACATTGTATTTTTGTTATTTCTGTGAGGTAGCATTAAGACAGGCCCTGGAACTCCATTAACTCTGTTGATTCATGATCAGAGCTGCAGGGCTTGAAAGCGAAGGAGATAGGCAGGTTTGTGCCCTCATTTTCAGCATGAACAAGTAAAAGCTGCAGTTCCAGGAGCTGTTGAACAGCCTTGGAGTTTAACAGGAGGGCTCCTGCTGCGTGGTTTTAGGCCTGAGCCGATTTCTGAAGTTTAAAATTTCTGTGTTTTATGGATTCCTGGTGACTTTACCTTTTATCTGTCTTGCATGCTTGTGATGTAATCCCTGTCTCCGCTCTTTTGTTTTGGGTAGATGTTATTAAGGAAGTGAAGTGGAAAAGGAAAAGTTATCAATCACTGCTAGTACTTGATTATCTCATACAAACTTCAGTACCTGCACCTTAAAAGTAGTGAAGGTGGCTGTAGCAGTCTCAGTAGATGGCGATGGGAGAAGAAAACATGATGGTAATGATGTTTTATCATTACTGTTCCCTAAGGAAAAGTTTTCTGAAGGCTTCTCTATGTGCACTGAGCACAGGGTGAAAAGTTCTACACTGTGAGGTTGATCTGGCTTGGGTAGAGAAAGTTTGTGCCTTCCACTTTGGTTTAAAGCCGATTTATTTCATGTCATTGAAAAACTATTGTGATCCACCCTTAAAAAAATCAGTGTCCTCACATAGGGTGGTGATCTAGAAAAAAACCACACCCTGGTGACGAGTTGGATTCAAGGCAATGGGGCATCTGATGAAAAAGCTCTGATGCAGTGCAGCAGCTACAGAAAAGCAACCTTAAAAAAAAAAAAGCTATCTAGAATGCAATTAATTTTCAGAATAGAAGCAATTCTTCTAGCAAACTAGAAATAATTATTTTATATTGAATTAAATAGTTAGGAATTGAGTCCGGTAGGGAGGATCTCTGCCCAGCTACTGAGCCCTGGCAGTTTGACTACAAGCCTAAACACTCAAGCAGAAGTGAGCAGAGGACAGCCTGGCTCTCTTGGGTCAGTGGGGACTCAACCTGTGATGGCAAAGCTCTTACTGGGTGCACCCACGGGGGACCTGCACCATTTCAGCCCCATCTGCTGAATTAGGTGTCCAGGACCTTGTGTTGAGAGGAAAGCTAGCAAGAAGTTTACGTGTGGCTTTTGGCAAAACAAGAAAAACTTTAGTCTGAAAAGGTACTTTTAGAGAATTATGAGAAACTTCCCTAAACTCCTAAAAGAAGTTGTAGAGAATGCCATAATACAAATAACGCTTACACCACACTTTCAGCTTCCATGAGAGAACTACAACACAAGTGTAAGACCTGCAGATACATGCAGATCCTGAGCAGGGGGGCAATCAATGTGATGTTACTCATGAAAACACTCAAATACCACCTGTTTTTATGCTAAATTTCCCTCCTGTGCCTTTAGTTGTCCATTCCTGCCCTGTTTCCAAAAGGCTGAAGCCCAGTAAGCCCCCAGGTGCTGCCCCGAAGGGCTCGGGGGCTGCACCCTGCGCTGGTCATCTGCATGAGCGCATCCCCCTCCCCGTGGTCCCGTTTTGTATCTGTCACTGGTGCTCTGGCACCAGCGGGTAAGACGGAGGAATGTGGCACCACAAGGACTTTGGAGGCCTGTGGCGGACACAGCTGGTGACACCGATGAGGCCCCACAGCCTGGATTGCTGTATATTTCATATCCTCACGAGATCTGAAACTTACCGACCCATACAGCTCGCCTCTCTCGTTCATGCCGAGGTAGAGTCCCGAATCCACCCCGCGGATACTAACCAGCCCCACCGCCAGGCTGATAAACTCCAAAATCCCTAAAAGAGAAAAGGAATGCAAATCATACAGGTGACAAAACTGACACCAGGCTCAAGTGACAAACAAGAAACAGCATTTCCCAAACACAGAGCTTCTCACAGGCCTTGCTTGCTTGATTTATAACTGCGCAGTTCTTACATCTCTAGTCCTTCACGCACGCAGTCCTTCAGTTTCCACTCCAGACTTCTCCCCAGCATTATGAACTTGGCTGGTCCGAGGGAAGTCACCTTTCCTAATGCGAAAAGGAGTGCTAGGCGTAGCTGTTGCTTTTATTTACTGCGTCTTTCTTCTTCACCAAAAGCAAAGTGAGTTTTGTCCCCACGGAGCTTCTGGTACGAGAAGATCGCCCCACACAATTCAAAGTGATGATTTCAATGAAAATAAATAAAAAGCACTAGAAAAGGTGTTGGTGAGGCTTGTCCTGTCCCCGCTGCTGCAGTGAGGTGCTTGCCACCCCAAAAGGTGCCTTCAGGGATAAAACCAACTTCAGAGATGCACAGGTAGGAACGCACCCGCCCCCTGCCCCCTTCAAGCTCCATGGAAAAGCCTCCTGGCGGTGCTACAGGGACTGTGTCAGGCTCTGAGTACATCACATGCTCCCAATCCAGAGGTCGTAGGCAGTTTTTGCCCACGTCCAGCGCTGAGCGAGTTAGCCAGGAGGCTGCAGTAGAGGCAGGAAGAGGGTTTTCACCATCCCAGATACGTCTAATGAGTGGGAGGGCGTCTCCATGGACGGGAGGGCAAAGTGGCTCTAACCTTTAGCTTGGCTCCAGGTGTCTTAATTTAGCTCCCAAAACGTCCAGTCCCGAGCAATTGCCCCTTGCCTCTCCGATCGGGTTACCTCCCAGAGCTCCTCAGAAAAGCATGCCTGGGGTGTAAAACCACCGCGTGACGTACGGCCACCTGAGCCGGCTGACTCCTGCGGCAGTCAGCCCTCGGCCCTGGAAACGGATCTTCTGCGCGGTCAGGTGTGGATGCGATGACTTTCAGAGGGCGTCACCGCCTAAATATAGGACAGATGCACGGGCACGGCCCCCTCAGCTCGGCGCAGACGGGTTGGTCAGGTGCTGGCAGCCACGCCGGGCGCAAGAGTTAGTCTTTCTGCCTCGTGTCAGACTTTTTGTCTGCGCCAGGGCTCGCGTGTCTGATCCAGCCCTCCCTGCAGCCAGCAGGTGCTGCGGGGTGGAGCCGAAATATGGACTCAGGAGCTGGAATTCCTTGAGACAAACAGGAAAGCAAACAGACAACTTGAATTTTAGACCAGTGCAGAAATTTGCCAGGCTGAATTATGGCCAGCTACACTCAGAGCGGGGTAACTTGTCCTCCGCGGGGCTTCGGGCTCCTGGAGACCAGCACAGTGCGTCCGTGCATTCGCTTCCTGTTAGATCCTACAAAACACACAGAAAGCACAGCCTTTCCAAATGCCCCGCGTTTTCTTCAAGGGACTCCAGAATTACTGATTTTCCCAGAGAGTTGATTCTTTCCTTTCCCCCGCGTGCCCAGGCTGGGACACACGTCGCCTTCAGAGCAGGCAGCGCGCACGGGCAGGCAGACCAGGACCTGGCTCCGCTCTTCATGCCCCTAGCTTCGGGGTTCCTTATCTGAAAAGAGGCATGAGCAGGGAGGGAAGAGGTGCAGGATGAAGGGTTTTCTTCTGCCTCCGCTCCCCACCGGTCCTGAAACGTGGAGCAAGTTACTGAACTGCTGTGCACTTCCCTTTTCCCACCTGGAGGACAAAATCGAGGACAGCCGCTATTTCTGAATGACGGTAACTTCACTCACCCCTTTTTGAACAGTCGTACGGCTATTCAGAAAAATAAAGAAAAAAGTAATACAGGGGGAAAAGGAGTACGGGGATCCCTAGAAATGGGGTGTCCTCCCCAGGCTGTTGACAAGTGGATATTCAAGTGAAAAATATCTGATAACTGGAGAGCCTTAGATCGACCTCCCCACTGGCACTAACTGGGTCGGTTGCTTTGCTTTTGGCTTTTGAATTTACCTTCAGTCGTCCCTGGGAAGCAGGAAAACGCTCCCAGTCCTGTTTAGGAAGCGAGGGATGTTTGAGAGAGGGAAGCAGGGAGCTCTTCTTGAGTTTACCCACCAGCAGGCTCTGTCTGTGGCATTTGAAGCCAGTCTCCAAAGACCCGGTAAGGGCATCCCAGGAGCAGCGCTGGCCCTTCCCAGAAGGCGAGACACCTCTCCTCTGGTGCTCGTTAGGCGTGCACTTGCTGTTCTTGCAACTGAGATTTCTGCAAGGTGGACCTGTGACAACCTCTTCTGACAATGTCACTTGTAGTACTCCCCTCTCCTGATCTTTGATGGCACTTGGAGACGTGCACCGAAGACAACTCTGTTGAAATAGCATTAAGAACGTAACTTAAACCCACAAAAGTCAGGAGACAGAGTGAAGGCTGAAAAAATGTGGGCAAATATCCATCCTGTCCTTAGCTCACTCCAATTGCTAGACAAAACTGCAGCTTCGTACATCTGATCTCCAGCAGCACAGGGAGCGGCCACTGGGGCCAGATCAAGAATTTTCTTTCGGATTGTAGCGGTGTGTTTTTGTGGTAGACCCTGGGTTGGGTTTTTTTTTTGTTTTTCCTTTGTCTTTTTTTCTTTTCCCTCAGGACCTGCCTCATTTTTCACGCTTTGATTATTCATTCTGTTTGTTCTTTGAGTCGTTTTAGATAATATTGGGAGAGATCTGATTAAGGCTCCAACTGGATTCATTTAACACCAAAGCACTGAACGATCTCCTGAGCGCTGTGGCGGCCAGCCCCGCGCGCTCTCGCATTACTATAAACTATCCCTCAAAGAACAATTCAGCTCGCTGCACCTGTCTCTTCCTACATGACTGTATTGACTAGCTGGGGTACAGAAACAACCTCAGATGTTGTATCAATGTCTACAAACCTAAAGCTTCAGCTAAAAACCTCAACAACTGTTTGGGAACAGGTGCACTGGAGTCTGAATGTCAAAATCTACTGCAAAACGTTCTCTGGAGGTTTCACCAGCTTCTCTACGAGGCTCTGTTACAGATCCATTACCAGATTTGTACCCGAGAAGAGCTTTGTTTACTCCCTTTAGTAGTCTCCAGCACTAACTCAAGGCCTTTTCCTCTCCTCCCTGGCAGTGAAGCGCTGTTGGAGTCGCTTGTTGAACGCTGGTGTAAAACAGACTCAAGGCCGAAGGGGAGCAATTCCTACTGGCAAGGATTCTCCTGGCAGACTTATCTCACTTCCCTCCTCAGAAGGATTCTTCTCGTAGGGGTGGTAATGTCAGTCCAAACCCTCTCCGGACTTCGACCATCCTTCATGCCTCTGTACAGGAAGGTTCCTAGCAGACGCAGTGAGAAGATACACTTTTAAAAACACTTCCATTTTTTTTCTGGGATGGCTCAGGTGGAGCTGCCAGTTCAGAGAGCATTTGGGCACTCCTCTCGTCTAAGAATGAGCTTTCTTCCAGGGATCCTGGAGGGCTTCACCAAACCTTGCGTTAAGCCTCCTCTAGGAAAAATAAGCTGCACGCTGTCATTCTTGTGCGAATCTGTATTTTTACAAGTATAAAATGTCACATTCCAGGAGACAGGTGTGATTTCAGAAAGCTCCAGTCCTCGACAGATGAGAGGCAATAGTTGCTGTGACTGCTCAGGCGTTGTGGGTAGCTGCTTCTGCTGCTTTCCCTGTTTCCTACTGGCACATCCCCTGACTTCTGTGGTACAAATTAGTCTCTCCCTTAACCCTCCCTGTTAGGACCTCGACTGCCATCACCAGGGCTTCAGCTCATTATTTTTCTCCCCGAAAGACTTGGATGTCCTACACATCTGCTAACTTTTGGGACGGTGCAGATACCGTCTGTCTTTTCCTGAACCCCTTCCAGTAATCAGAGATAGGGATACAAAGTCCGGTTCCAACCTACATCCCCTCTGCAGCTGGATACGTGCCCGTGCCGGGGCGTCCCTGCGAGCCATCCATGGAGCAAGCACATTAATAATCTGCTCGTGAGATCAGGGAGCACCTTCCAGCCATGTGGGCTTGATCTGCCAAACCATCATTCAGGGTTTCTAAGTATTTCCCCAGGTGCCCCTAGATTTAAGGCGGCTTCAAACTGCTACCCTGAAAACCTCTCTAGCTCCGTAGCCCTCGGTGTAGTTTTGTAGATCCCCAGCACCGTACAGCCTGCCCGTTTCTGTAATAAGTTACTGCTTTCTGCCTGCTGCATGCAAAATTTAGGAATGCATCGATACATGACATCCTAATACGAACCATACCAGTAACATTGGAATTTAAATATTCATGGCTACTGAATGCAGATGGTGAATACTGTGTGCCAATACGTTATTGCTTTGAGTCTCTGCTGCAGCGAGATTCAGTCCAACTTTATCTGAACATGAGGATTCCAGTCTAATCCTGTGGGGCTTTGTCCTGCAATTACAACAAATAACTATTTATTTTACACTGCCTCTGGGAAAACCCTGAAGCAGAAAACTATAATATTTTATATCTGAAGTCTGGTCTAGTTTACGTAGCTGGATGCTGACTGCTAAAACACTTAGGGAATGCCAATGTTTCGATTTACTGAACACACTGTGTGACTTAAGCTTAAGTGTGCAAAATTCATGAAAAGTTTTAGCCTGTTTAATGCATTCTTCCAAAGTTTGTTTGGAAATACGTTTATTTTACTCAATCTTTAAAAAAGATGGGACCGAGATAGACATAGCCATCTGAAACTGTTTACCCGTATAAAGATAGGTTAAAAAAAAAAAAAAGAACTTGCAGATTAAACTAACGTGGCAGATTAAACTAAAAAGCAAACAGATGCAGTGGGCTCGCTTTCAGTTTCTTTTAAAAGGTTAAAAGATATGTGTCTTTTGGGAGGTAATTAAAGAACACTTGCCCCATGAGCCCATTAGTACCTTACTCTGACCTGCAGGTTATGACTTTCTTGTTGATTTAGGCAGGGACATGTTACACACACACCTGGTGTTTATGGAAAGCACAGTTCACAGATAAGCTTTTCCAATTGTTCCAAAAACCTGCCTTAAACTAACAACAACAATAGCAGCAGCGGCGGAGTTCCTGAAGTATCAGAAAGCACCGGTTGCAAACAATTACAGGCAAAAAGAATTCCCTTCACCGAGGAGTTAAATCACTTGAAAACTGTAAAAAGTCTTGCGAACACTTCTTGCAACCTGTTGACAACATAGCTGAGATCACTGGCATGGGACTTGTTGATAGCTTACCCAGACACCTGCACTAGATGCTGAAGTAGCGGGAATTTTTCTTAGCTGTGCTCAAACTTACTGTACTCCTTCGCTGTGGCTTGGGATGCATTTTTTGAAGATTACATATAGTCTCATTAGAGATCCCTGCTCTTGTGTGACACAGATACAGGCTCTGAAGTCTTCCAGCTTTATCCCAGACAGCAAGGTAAATCCACAGCGCTCTGCCTATTGTTCCATCTTCTCCTTTCGGAGGTCCCCTAAGCATTTTCCCCCCTTCAGCTTCCCCTTTCCTTTCCAACAACCTCCCCAAACGGAGCTTCAGACGCCAATCCAGCCAACTGATCCCTGCCTGCTCGAGGGAGACACTCCTAATGAAATTCACGCAAGGAGCAGAAAACACATTAGCTCACAAATATCTGCCGAGGCCAAAAGAAGAAGGAGAAAGAAAAAGAAAAAAATCACGAGAAAGCTAGGGATTTCTTTTTCCGACGTGCTCCCTCCTTTCTTTCGCCTGCCTTGGTTTTAAGTTGAGGGGCATAGGCAGCGCCGAAGCGCTCACCCCGCTGTCCCCCCATCCGCTTTTATTTATTTTTTTTCTCTTTCCCCCCCCTCTTTTCTTTCCTAAGGCTCGTCCCTGTGCACCTGCAGGGACGCCGGGCGGGGAGGAAATCGGGAAGCACAACCCGCCCGCATCGCCGGCGAGCGAGCGCGTTTGGTTAGGAGGCTAATTATATCCGGCCGCTTTAGGCTGCCGGGCTAATTAATTAGCGGGGCCGGGGGAGGCACCTGCCGCCGGGCCGGGCCGCCACCTGCCGCCGGGAGCCCTTACCGAAGCGGCTGTGGTCCTGCCGGGTGCCGTGCACCGTGCCGTTGGGGAAGATCTCCAGGTGGAAGCCGGTGCGGCAGTAGAGCTGCCGCCGCCGCAGGATGCCCTTGAGGTGAGCGAAGTCGGTGGGCGAGCCGCGCTGCAGCCGCCCCTCGATCTGCCCCAGGCGCTCGTTGAGGAAGCCGGCCGGGTCGGCGAGGGGCAGCCCGGCCAGAGCCGGGGGCAAGCCGTGCAGCTCGGGGTCCAGCGCCCCCAGGAAGCCGCCCACCTCGGCCATGGGGCCGCGGGCGAGCAGCGGCCCCCTCAGGGCCCCCTCTGAGCCCGGCCGGCCCCGCACGGCCCGCCCCGGCTCCCCGCGCCTCCCATGGCTGGCTGGGGCCCGCTCGCGGATGCAAACGGCACTTTATATACGTACACACTCCCCTTACATTGACATATTGGATATTTAAATGCAAGCCACACCTCACTGGCATCCCCTTTGGCTATCGCTTTTTTTTTTTTCCTTTCTCTGACCCTTTTTTTTTTTTTTTAAAAAAAAAAAAAAGCTTCACTCCCTCTTTTATTATGAACAAACAAAAAACAAAAAACAAGGCAAGGAAAAGCTCCACGCGAGGCTCCGGGCAGGTCCCGGCTGGAAGCACGGAGCCCCCGCACGCAGCCGGGGATGCGGCGCGGCCCCGGCCCGGCTCCCCCTCAGGAGGTGCCCGGGGCCCGGAGCCCCCTGCCGGGCCCCCTGAGGCCGGAGCCCCGCGGCCGTGGCCCCCGAGGTTCTGTCAGTGCCCTCCAGCCCCGGCCGTGTCCTTCCCCCCC
>CM021700.1:16839928-17144303 GCA_011074415.1 Stictonetta naevosa | reverse complement strand
CGGGCTGCAGCCTCGGTGAATCCTCGAGGGGGGCAACAGCGGGCAGGGCTGAAGTATCGGAACCCCCTCAGAGGGTCTCGGCACCTCACGGTGCCTCACACCTCCCAGATCTCCCCCTTCGGCAGGTAACTCCCCTCAGGAGGACTCACTTCTCTGTGCGTTTCTTCTGCCTCAGCGGGTCCTTCCCCTCATGGCTCTCCCCTCAGTGGGTCTCATGTTTTGGCGGGTAGCTCCTGTCAGGAGGGGACACCCCTCAGTAGGGTTCTCCGCAGTAGATCTGTCACCTCAGCGGGTCCTTCCCCTCATGGATCTCCCCTCAGCTGTCTCCTGTTTTGGCAGGCAGCTTCCCTTACCCCTTGACTTACCCCTCCAGGGGTAGCTCCTCTCAGCAGGTTTCTTCTCGGCCTGACTGTCCCCTCATGGGTCTCCCCTACAGTGGGTCTCCCCTCAGCAAGTCTTCCACCTCACAGGGTCTCTGCAAGTAGCTCCCCTCAGGAGGAGCAGGGTTCCCTTCAGCAGGTCTGTCCCCTCATGGATCTCCTCTCAGCAGGTCTCACATTTGGCAGGTAGTGCCCCTCAGGAGGACTCATCTCTCTAGGTCTGTCCCCTCAGGGATCTCCCCCTTTGGCGGGTAGATCCCATCAGGAGGGGAGGACATCTCTCAGCAAGGTTCCCCTCAGCGGGTCTGTCAGCTCAGCGGGTCCGATCCCTCATGGATCTCCCCTCAGCAGGCCTCACATTTTGGCAGGTAGCTCCCCTCGGAGGACTCACCCCTCCCTGTTTTTTCCCCCCTCAGCAGGTCTGTCCCCTCAGCAAGTCTCTCGCCCCGGTAGGTCTCTACCCCTGGCAGGTTTCCCCTCTGTGGGGTCTCTTCCCCTCAGCAGGTAGCCCCCTTCAGGAGGACTCACCCCTCAGCCAGTCTCTGCCCTCAGCAGGTTTCCCCTCAGTGGGATCTGTGCCCTCACGGGTTTCCTCTCATCGAGGCTCTCCTGTCAGAGGGTTTCACCCCTAAGCCCCCCCTGCAGTGGGATGCTTCTCCCCACATCTATCCCAAGGCAGAGGGAGGGTTGAAATGACCATAACATGCATCCCCCTTTCCCCCACAGGCCCGGGCAACATTCTGTTGTGAAGACATGAAGAAAATTGTGATATTACGACATGGAGTATCCACACGTGCATCTGCAGCAGGTGAGGGATCTGGTTTTTAAATGTGAGATGGGGGTGTTTTTTCCTGTCAGATCTGCGGCTGTAAAAGGGGTGTAGTTGATGCAGAACTTGACACATGAAGCCTAAAACCATGGGTATTTTTAAAACATAGTCTGTTCCTGAGGTAGTAAAATCTGCACAAGTGCGTTTGCTGGCTATTTGTCATGTATGGTTACGTGGGGATACCAGTGTCTGTGGAGTTCAGGCATCCCACAGCAAAGATGGTGTTTTTATGTCTGTGTTATTTATATGAAGATTCAGGTCTGGTTGGATAACTGAAGAAAACAAACTCTGCCTGCTGAAAATGAGAGAAGCCCAAGAAGGGGAGGGGAGGAGGAACACCCCAAATCTGAATAACTGCTAAGTTCATAATCCTGTTAACACTGTGAATTTAATGCATGAAATTCGTATAATGTGAATGATCCCAGTACAATCAAATACGCTCTTCTATAAAATGTGGGTTTGCTGAGTTAAGTAAGTGAGTTTTGCCTCTGGATTCATAGAGACCATGAGTTCACCTCATTTCTAAATATCTCTGAAGGTAGATCATAGGGGTATTAATCAGAGAGAGAAAAAGACAGTTTCTTATCAAAGGACTAAGTAAACCCTGCGGAGGCTTCTGCCACTGACTTCAACAGGCTCTGGATCTGTTACAATATCCTTAAACCCAAATCCTTACAATCACTTATAGGAATACTTAGGAAACTGAAAGAAAGTAACAGATTTCAATTACATTATAGTAAAACCCAAGATAAAGTAAAAAAAAAAACCCACAAATCTCCATACTTAAATAATGTGTAACAAAAGCAGAGAAATCCCTCATCCAAGCTGACATTCCTCACTTAACTCTCCATGATTATGGTCAGCTTTTGAAGTGTCCGCAATACTTTTTATTGAGAAGTTGTATGGGCTGGTACAACATGTTCTATTTAGGCACAACAAGATGCAGAAAAGGTAGCTTTCTCTTTTCTTTTCTTCTTCTTTTTTTTTTTTTTTTTTTTGTCTTTAATTTCCTGGTTTGTTTACATTTTTACTAAGCTGAGGAAAGAGCAGAGAGAGTTGTGCCCTGTATTGTTTGAAGAAAAAAAAGGTATTTTGAATACTCAAAGCTAGAATAAATTATTTGAAAAAAGAAATGTTTTTAGGTATTTTCTTGTATATTAGATAGAAAACAGGTCTGCACTCAGCAATTTCTTGAATGAGGATAGACACTTTTACACAATTTGCGACACAAAGCGTCATGTGTTACAGAATTAATTTTCTGCTCTGCTGTGTTATAGTTTATGCGGTTCACCTGGTTTACTCATTGATTAAAGCTTGTATTGTCTACCTTGGTGATTGAAATGGTTACTGCCAAACTATCTTGTATTTCAATTTACAGAAGAACTACCAACGATATTTATACTCAGCTGGCCAACATGAACCTTGCAGGCCCTTTCCCATACACTGTGATGTTTAGCAAGGTAGTAAAAATACTAATGGCATTTATTTGCAAAATAATTACTATTTGCAGAGAGCAGCTGCATTTGATATCTTGCTATAAAATGATAGGAAGAGCAGGACTGGGGTCAAAGCAGTAAATTAATTAGAAAAGAAAAAGACAAACAAATGCAATGAGCAAACCTAGATACTGCATATCCTCTGCCTGGGGCAATTCCATTTGGTCAAGAAAAGGTCAGGATCGCTAAAAAAAATAAAAATAAAATTTGAAGTAACACTGACCATAAGTCAAAAATCAGACATGAAGAATATCTGAGGATAAAGAAAAAAGCAGAGCCTTGTACTTTAAAATAATTCTCCTGCTTCCCTAGCATGTCCCAAAAAAGGATCTCAAAACAATTTATGCACACTAATGAATTAAGACTCAGAACCAAGGTCACTGTGCATCTATGCTTTCCCAGACAGTCTCATTTTCCACTAAGAGATGTTTTTCAAAGGATATTGATGGTTTTCTGTATTTTGGGGGGATTTTGAATGCACAGCAGCCCTGCTGGAGCAGTAGCTCCAACCAGGCATCTGTCTATCCAGAAACCAGACACGTCCACTCTGCGTGTGCAGGGAGCCCTTCTGCCTCTTGTTGTGTGGCGACCATCTGTGCTGCACGTGGAAGGAGTGTCTGAAGTTCCCTGGCAGATAAACAGGACAACCACCTTTGTGAGGGAGCGAATAAACAAATTTTCATAAGGGGGGTGAAGGATGGTTTGTTGGTCTTTATCTTTGGTTGTTTTTACTTAAGCTAGTATTATTATTATCTTTTGTAGTAGCACTTCCAGGCCCTAAATCCAGCGTAGGTCTGGTTTGTGCCAGATACTGCATTAAGAAGTGTGTTACAAACATCACTGCTTTCTCTTTTGGAAAGGTTTGTAATGGAAGGCAGCATGATTTCAGTCAATATATAGAAGTATGTATATATTTTTGCAGCAAGTTTAGAATTGGTGGCAGAATTAAAGTATGGGTCTCAAGATAAAGCTCCAGACTTGCCTGCCTTGGTCTTGGGAGCAGGTGCCTAAATGAATGATGTGTTTTTCAAAGGGGGAAATCCCACCTTCTCCTGTTACAGTTTATTTCAGTGTCAGACGTGGATCTGCTGCTTTTAGTAATCCCAATATGAATCAGTAAGTAGGAAGCAGAGTTTTTCTGGCTCACTGCTGACTCACGGGAACCCACTTAGCATGAATTCCTGTGTCTAAGTCAGCTCTCTACAGACCTGTATAGGGGAACAAGTTATGTATGTGCATGTGTAAAGGAACGTCAGCGCTTTGTTGATCCTCAGGTATGCAATTCTACCTTGGTTCTTTCCCATTTTGAAAACTGAAGGGGCTTATTCACCCTGAAAAATTACACCTTTCCTTGTCACAGGTTTGGTTCCTGACTCGAATTATTGATACTGATACATTTCCCAGTACTAGAGGCTGTGTCAGGAACGGAGGGGGAATCTTTACCGGGGGAAAGTGGTGCATATTACAGTAATTTCCATTTGGAACTTTTTCTTGGGATTAGTGCTGGAATTACAGGACTGCTGAGTTGTTAGGCTTCTGCTTTTGGCCAAGTATACCAGGAATGTAGTTGTGCCACTCAGTGTATTACAATGCCAGTGCAGCTTGCCACATAGCCACTGGCTGATGCACAAGTTTTCTGTCCACTGTGCTCGTATCTTGCACGTACCTTTTACATTGTAGTCTGTAGACTGTACTGTAACTTCATGTCAAGACAGCAGCATGTCCTTCCCAGACCAGTTGAACCAAGGAACATGACAGAAGTTAGAAGAAGGGTATCTTGGTAAAATCCTTTCGTCATCATCTATTTTTTTTTTAAAGCATGGTTTGGGAAACAATTAAGGGTGGTAAGTAATCTGTTACAGCAGGCTTGTCGTGGCTGCTAAGGGGTGGGGGGCGCCCAGTTAGCAGTGAGTCATTTCCTTTTCTGTTTTCACTGCTGGAGAAGCAGAAGATAAGGAGGCCATTCAAGTTGCAAAGTGTGTTCAGGATGCTGAAGTCTGTAAGGAACAACAAGTTAAAGGACTGCTTCACTCATGTTCACTAGTGTTGGAGCCTTACTGTGACTTCAAATTATATTCTAGACCTAGAGTGGGACTTAAAGCTGTAATCTGTGTTTTGAAGCACCTGTGCAGCACGGTTGTGATCAACAGACTTGATAGGCACTTCAGTACCTCAGTACTTCTCTGTTTTAGGCTGAGAAGCCCTCAGTCAGCAGGATGTGAATTGTTTTGTGGCTTACAGGTGAAATATGGAGCTAGTTCTTTCTACTGGATCCGTCTCTTGCTGTAGTTACGTACTAAAAAGGATAATGTTGTAACTTCACTCCGGAAAGCATAGACTCAGAACATACCTAAGGAAACACAAAAGCCAATTCTAGTCCTACTCCAATGAAAAATGTCGTTTATTAAGTTATTCTTACATGTGTGTCTTTTAACTATATCCAATTCTTACAGAATTGTCCATGACCACGGGGGCGTGTATGTCTCTATCTGTATCGGTTGGTATTGGTCAAATATGAAAGATTCACAGCAAAAGTCTGTCTAGCCCCATATCCTGCTTCTTGATAATGGCTAATAACTTGTATATGGGAAGAGTGTGGAAAACACGATGAGGATGGAGTGATACTTCCTTTGGCAAAGCCTCCCAGCTTCCAGCACTTTCTGGTGTAGGCACCTTCCTGATTTGGAGTCTGTAGCTGTATCATTGTTTTTGATACTCCTTGATGGACCTTTTTCCATAAAATTGTCTAATCAGTTTTTTGAAACCCACTTGTGTTTTTGGCTGACATGACATCCCGTGGCAGTGAGTTCCACAACATCGTTAGGTATTGTGTGAAAATGAATTTCCTTTTGTTTGCTTTTGAACCTGCTTGCTGCCTGCCAGCTTGAGTTGATGCTGTATTTTTTTCTGTTAAGACTGTTTTTAAATAATCATTGTTGTTTACCTTTTCCATGCTGTAACAGCTTGTCTAGAACTTCATTGTTATTCTTCTTGTTTTCCAAGCTGAAAGGCTCTGGCTTGCTTAAGTTGGGCCTTTGCTAAGGCTTCCCAACATCACCTGCAGCTTTGGAGCACCATTATTCTTGTCCTTTCTGTAGCTATGTATTTCCACAATTACTGAAACTCTGCTCAGTGTTGAAGAGGTGGGCATACTCAAAGGAATAATGACATTTTCTGCTTTGTTCTCCAAAAAATTCCTAATGAGATCTCTTTTTCTTAGATTCTAACGCCCTGCCAATCTCTTCAGAGAACTATCCACTTCTCCAGGATTTCTTTCAGAAGTGGCAATAGCTGATTTAAAGAACGGTGAGGTTGGCTCTTTCCTCATACGTTATTTTTCATTTATGAACTTTGAATTAAATTTACTATTTTAACACCCACTCACTGAATTCATTTTAGGTTTCATTTTTGGAAATGACTGTATCATCAGCAACCTGCCTGCAGCATTTCCACATAGTTTATGGAATATGAAACAGCAATATGCACATCACAGACCCTGTTCTGAGCCCTCCGGAGAGCTCCCTACGTCCCTGTTGCTGAACATCTTCTTCTCTTGGCTATGATGTTTTCACCATCCATGATGTCACCTTTTCTCTCTTTCTCTCTTCTTACAGCAAGGTTCATTTATGAGCTCAAGTTCATGCCATAGCTAACAGTCTGGTAATTTCCCATGTGGTACCTGTAGGGATTATCAGTTAATTCCTCATATCAGTTTGTTATTTTTATCTGTGCTGCTGCCTCAAGTTCAGTCTCCTTGCTAAAGGGCTGTAGCTTTGTGTATTTAACATAGATACAAAGATTCATTGAGCTTTCTTGCCTTATCGCCTGGAAGTGTTTTCTAAATACCTCCACAAGCTCTTGTTTCTGTGAACTTTGTCCTGCGACTGCAGTGCAGATTTACAAATTGGAACAGAGTTCTGTGCTCAGATTGCTTTGGGATCTTTGGTCCTGTAGCTGAACTTCTCTGTGTGTGTCTTTGAGGACAGTGACACTTGTTCTCTTCCTGCGGAACTAAAACTGGAATGCATTAGTATGTGGGGTGGAGTCAGGAAGTCTGTGCTGGAAGTTATTCTAGAATTGGGTGACTAGTTTTTTAAGGGATAGCCTGAAGTGAACAGAGGGACAGAAAAGGGCGAAAATAAATAAATACACTCTTTTCCTAAATATGCTAATAGGCCACGGTTGTGGCACTAGTGATGACTGAAACTTCTCAGCCTCACTGCTGATGGTTCACATGAATAACATTACTCAAGTTCATTTTTATAGTAGTGGGCTGTATGCTTATGAGACACATAGAAACTTAAAAAAAAAAAGTGAATAGCCTGATTTGCTTATTATTTTGTAATTACTCTTTTCTGTATATAAATCCTCTATACTTTAGTTGGTTTGTTCTCTTTTCCAGTGAATCAGTTAACTAAACTACAGCATAACACACCTGCTGTCAGAAAAACAGCGAGGTATTTTGCAAACTTGACTGGAGTAATGTTGCATTGTATGAGACTTCCATGATCCAGCAGCCAGCTGCCCTACAAGTCACACTGCTTCCTTGCTAGGTGTCTGTGAAGAGTGGAATTAACTGGCTATGAAAACCACTGTAAAGACACATTTTTGATGAATTCTGCAAGCGGCCAATGGTTAGGGAAAAGGTATCCAAGGGAGCACAGACTTGCTTGCATCTGATGGACACCCTTTGAAATGTGCATTAACTTTCTTTGGGATGAGAAGTGTTTCTCTTCAGGACAGCCACTTGAGTTTTGTAATATGAGTTTCATTCAAATGTCATGCAAAATTAGGAGTTAATGGGATCCAGTTTCTATAGCATTGTCCTTACACAATTGAAGTAATCGCAGATTGAGTTTCATGCAAGATCCCAAAATGTTTATTTTACAGTATCCTTCACTATGTTTGTATATCATTGCTGTGGCCTTTCTCCAGATGGGAACATGTGGGAAAGCAAAAGGCAGGTGGCTTGCTCAAGGACGTGAGAATCTATCTTTAGTGGAGTTAACTGGTGCCCTGCTAGCACCTGTGTTAGCTTTGCTTTGGTCTGAGCAGTCACCTGGGTTGTGTTGCATTCCTTTTGCGAGCTGCTAGCACTCCTTAAGACCATATTTTGCAGGAAAGCTGTCCTAAGGATGTGTAGGGCCCTGAGCAACAAGCACAGACAACTCTCTCGTGTCTCTCATTTGTGCTGAGGAAAGATAAGCCTTGCTTATGCTTTCTTTCTCAGTTGATTATGATAAGATTTATATGCCTCAAGTGTGGGAGGTGGGGAAGGCACAAAGGCTTGGTCTAAATCCTTCCTGAGAAGTGGTTCCAACACCAGCCAAAATCAAAGCCTCCTTTCGGTGTTGGGAGCTGGTATTTCTGGTCCTGGGTCGGTATAGCTCTGTCTGAAGCATCGCGAACCTCAGAGTTTTGCTTCTGGATGTGCAGCAGAATTCAGGTTGACACCAAGAGATTGTGTTGACTGTAGTGAGGACAGAAACACAGAGCTGGGCAGAGCTGAGTATAGACCCTGAAGTCTGGCTTCTCTGACCTCTGCTTTAATAGCATGGGTAGTTATGGCCTTGGTAAAATGAGGGAAGAAAGATGAGTTATCTTCTCATGCAATAGTCTAAAAATATTGAGATATACCATTGCTGAGGTTTTCTAAAAGATTAGAAACTTTTCAGATATCTCCTTCAGCAATAAACGTGTCAAAATGTGGAAAATTAAAATAACCTACTTCTCAGACACAAGGAAGCATCAGTGTGTTAATTGCTTTGAAAATCTTGCTCATGGTGGGGCTATGGTTAGAATAGCCAGAAGACCCCATAGCCAGAATCTGGTTCTTCTGTTAGAGAAAACAGAATCAAATGCAAAAAAAAAAAAAAAAAAAAAAAAAAAAGATAAAAAAAAAAAAAATTTACAGCTTTCTTTGTAAACAAACCAGAAACCTTAAGGCCAGGCTGGATAAGAACACAGCAGCTACTAACTGGAATAGTTCAGCTTAGGCTTGATAGAAGGAAATGATAGGTCTCAAGTATAAGCTACCTCACAGGAAGATTGTAATGAAATCCAGCCAGCTTCAAGAGAAAAACAAAAAATATTGATTTTATTCCGAGGAAAGAATGAGAAAAAGAACAGATGTATGGAGTCTTCTGTCCACTTACTGCAGTCTGCAGTACTGACTTAAAATAGGCAATGGGTTAGACTTTTCTTCTTGTGCTTCCTCCTGTAGAAATGCCCTGGGTTAGACACTGAAAGGATCCACTTCAGGATAGTGCAGGGGAGGGAGAACAAGGACCTCACACAAGAACTGACCTAAACTCTGGGAAGGTTTGTATAATCTAATTTACGATAGAATGGTATTTACAGCGTTATCAGACAAAGCTTAGCAGTGTTAAATTAAACAGCATATAATGTGATTAGTGGGGGAGTCGTGCCCATGATGTCATGCACATTCTCTGAACTCTTGGAATGGGCAGATAATGTCTCAGGCATTTATTCTCTGGTGACACATTAAAACAAAACAAGAAGTCCCACCTCCATAAAGCTCTGAAAGGATGGGAGGGAAATGTTTGTACACATGCACGCAGACAGCTCCAGGGGAGCTGAGGGCACTGCAGACAGCTGCTCCCTTTGGAGCAGAACTCGAGCTGTGGTTGCACCCTACTAGCGTGGTGCTGTGTGGTGGTTAAAACAGGCCCTTGGGAGCTGCTCAGAAGCTCCAAGTTCTATTCCTGACTCTGCCACAGAAGTGGGTTTTGACCGCTAAAGCTTTCTTTGCCTCTGGTTACTCCGTTTGTAGCAAGCAAACGCAGTCAGCCCTGTCTGTGAAGTGCCCTGAGTGAGGAGCTGCATGTAGATGGAAACCACTGGCATTCTGTTCATTATGCACAACAAATACAGCTAGACCACAAAGAGCTTTGCTGCAGATAACAGCAAGCAATTTCAGTTTGTAATGGCCCATTCAGAAAAAATTAAATCTTTATCTTTCTGTCTCTCTGAGGCAAGCAAAATGGTATTACAAATTTTGGCTAGACTAATTAATCTGGTAAGCAATTCAAATCCCAGCTATAGGTTCACATCAAAGATAATCCAGCCTCTATTTATTTTAAAGCATACTTGTTGAACTCTGGTGTAGAGATTGACTAGATAGTATTCCTCTTTTCAGTGGTGCATGCGATGAGCAGAGGCTAGACTTGAGTTCAGATGGGAGTTACAGATGTAGAGAACGAGATGGGGCCACAGACAGAGCTGGAAAAGCCTGAAGAAAAGCGGTGGGTGGGAAGGAACAAGTGGGCTTGGAAACCATGGCTCACACGTCAGCTCTATTATATGCCAAAATCAACCGCAACACTGGTGCGACCTGCAGCTTTTGTCACAACAAACAGTCATCGTCTTGGCTGCAACGCTGCTGCGTGTTGATGGCAGCAGTGTGGATTTGTCGAGAACTGGCGTGCGTTACTGTTAGTTGACTGCAGAGAGATGCCTTGAGAAGAGGTCTTTGTTGTTCAGAAAGTGTGAGCCAAACTTTTATCTATGGCTGATGAACCAGGAGCAGGGGCCGAGCAACGTAGTATGAGCAACGTGGATCGTTGGGTAGTCCAATCAGACACGTGGGATGTACTGATAACAGCCATTAATGAAAGTGAAGCCTACAGGTCGTCAGCTTTTAAGTAACGAGGACCGAGAGATTTACTGCAGTAGTGTAATTTAACACTTTGTAGGTATGTGCTACATCCTAGGTGCTGCTTGTATTAAATAGTCTTCCAGTTAAATAGCATTGCACAGCTTATTTAGAGGGGAATTTTTATTTCAGGCAATTTTACATTAATGTTTTTTTCCACTCCTATTACAGATGAAGTATCTTATCGTTGCAGATGGTACTGCCAATGGATAATTCTGCATGATGGTACCAGAAAGACATTTAAAATGACCTGGAGTAAACTCTCTGAGAACTGGGCATCCCAGAAACATTCCCAAACACAGAACATTTCCAGGAATGAGTATTTCTGACACTCCCATTTAGAACCACGTACAAATAGTTACCTGAAACCCAGGCCAGCAGAGAAGCTGCGTGGAGGCAGATTGCACACTGTGCCTCGAGTCTGGAGAGCTGGGGTGGGATGTCCTGTCCTGGGCCTCAGGTTACCCATCTGTAAAAAAGTGGGGTGTGATGCTTTGTATAGGGTCTGGCCTAGGAAAACTGTTTGGAATGGCTAGTGACAAATGCCAATTAGGGACATAAACAGTCCTTAAAGTAAAAAAAACACTTCACCAACTGTAGAGTCTGAATATCTTCATGAACAAAACGCTTTCCTCCCAGCTCTCACAGGAAGCGAGTTAATTGGTAGGCCAATAACTATAATGAGGCAGAACCTGGGGTTTTGCATGTGTATAGCGAGATCCTCCCCTTGGGGCCAAACTCCTGTTCCATATTATGAAAGCAGTAAAAGGTCTCCTCAGCAGGTGCTACATAAAGGCATTTCAGCTTTGCCTTTGCAGCGCTGGAATTGCCAAGCTATTGCTTTCCTGAGTCTCCACATGAATTCCCCAACCCAATGTGCAACAGCTGTGTGATAGATACAGCCTTGAGAAAAGGGGTGGCAAAAGAACACCACAAATGGGGATTTAATCAAATAGCACAGAGCTGCAAAACAACATCAGCATGTTTCTACTCAGCTTTCCTTTGGGTAAGGGAGACCCTCTCAGTATCAGAGTTCAGAGAAGAGAGGTAATGTGCGATTATATGCTCTCCAGGGCCACACTGTGTAGCTTAGAGTTAGTGAATAACACTGGATGTGTTCGTTAATGCAGTGACCAACAGCATGGTTTACCTAGAATGATGCCTACAAACCTGAAGAAAGATCTTTCTCTTAACTGCCTGCGTGTCGCTACTGCCTCTGTAGCTTTAATGAAGGAAGGGTTTACCACAGCACCTAGATTTTAGCCGTTCGAGCCAGGAAGTGAGTTAGAAGCTGCAATGAGATGGGGCAAGTCTGAGAGGGTGGAAGTAATTCTTGCAGTGTAACTTAATTAGAGCAGAGTAGAATTTCCCTTCCTTCAGAGGTGATTGTGGAAGTAGTTGCTTTCTTCCTTACTGAAGCCTTCTGAAACATAGTTTACACAAAAAAATGGCCTTTCAAGTAAGGCCAGATTACATTAAGGGCAACAAATAGTGAGAGTTATTGTTTTGGACTTGTCCTCGAAAAGGATATGTTTAGCAATGCTTTTTGTTTAATCCTTTTTGGAAGGAAAAATGTGTTGTACGTCAAGTCAACCTGTATGAGTTTCCACGGTGTTTCTTAAGAACTTTTAGGAAGGCTGTCTTCCTCGTCAGATACTGACTATGCCTGTTTGATCCGAGTGATTGCTTAGTTATGATTGACATATAAAACGGGGGAGGAGGTTACATCAAGGGGAATATAGCTAGCTAACTGCTGTGGTAGGATACTGTGTTAGAAAAATCAACACCATTACAAAACTGACTTTTTTTCTTGTTTAAAAGTCATAAACATTTCCTTGATTCTTTTTATTTTTTATTTTTTTATTTTTTTTGGTGTATGCACTTTACAGAGTGATCAGAAGCTGAACAGCAGCATCTGTCAGAGAAGATAAATGACTTACCAGCAAATCATCGTACTTAAAAGGAAGACAAAAGCCTGTGGAGTAAGGGAATGAGTTTTAAATTAGCCATTTTGCTAAACTTTGCCCTAATGAAGGGCTAATCTTTGGGCCCCTGCAAAACAAATGAGAGCATCTAGTTAGACACAACGGAAACCAGCTATTGAAAAGGTTTTTTCCTTATGAACCTAATTGGCAGCAAAATAGTTCCTTTGGTAGCTGTCTTCATTTAACAATATCTTTCCCTTTTCCTGATTTATATACAGTAAAGTAAGGACTCGCTTAATTACAAACACATTTGGCTTTTTGCAGATTGAAAACTAAATATGCTTGAGTGAACGTAGCTAGAGCACTCAAAAATAAGGTGTATAAACTCTGCAGCATAAATTCTTCAGAGGCTGCCTGAAAAGAGTTTTATCTGGAGGAGTTTAAGGTAGTATGCACTCCGAAAGCCTTTTCTGTACATTGAGGCAGCCCTGTGTGCAGGGTTAACTGGAGCGTGGGCCAGTGTGGAGATCAGCTAATTTTACACAAGTTAAAGTCTGACCGGGGATTTCAAGGTTATTTTATTCATTAAATTAGCTTGTTCTTCTATTTTGATATATAAGGGTAAAATGAGTATTTCTTTTTCTAAAATCTGAAGATAGGATTCTGAAACATCTGACAAAATCTAAAGCATCAGGCACTTGATTGCTATAGGAGCAGGATTGTGCCTTTAAGGCAGAAGGAAGGAATGTGTCAGTCATGGTCCCTCTAAAACAAGGACTTATCTTGATTATAGAATTAGCTTGGTAGTAGAATATGATCTCATTGCTGTGAAAGATTACGTGAAATATCAACTTGGCTGGCCTTAGGGCAGTTCTTTTCTCAGCTGCATTTGCAGTGCAACAGTGGCCATAGGGTTCTGTAATTTGAAGAGGTGGCCATAAAGATATTTTGGAAAATTTGGTTAATTGTATGAATTCCAGTAAACAAATTCAGGGACGGATAAAAGCATGACTGATGTTTTCTTTGACTTTTTAAATTTTATTCCAAGGCTCTTAGAGCAAGCACAACTCGAACACTTCATAGGACTTAACAATTTCTGTCTAAACCTGTGAAAACAGATACCTGTTAGATGAGAAGTCACAGAAGGCAATGTAGGCTGTAATGTAAATTGGTGCTTAGCTGTGCAGAACCTGGCAGTCTGGCAGGTAAGAACCTACCTGGAAAGTAGGTTTCATCTGAGTAATCATCTGCCCAATCTGAGGTGTCTGAGGAAAATTCACCAGGTTTATTCGTTTGCTTTTTGTTTTACGTCAGCATCTGAAGTGTTTCCTAGAACAAGGAAAATACAAAAAGTATTTCTCTACTAAATCACATGGATGCCTGGCATGCATACTGTGTGTTTATTTGTTTTTCCAAGGTGAAATTCAAAGACCATACCAATGCCCTGGGCCAAAAGGAAGAATGGGAAGAGGCACTCAAACAATGGCCAGGCTGTTCTCATGCACTGATTCCAGCTGTGATCTCCTCAGAACCTATCTCACTGGGAGAATGACACTGACACCTTTCAGCTCATATGGAAAGAGGATAGGGGAGATCCTGAATACTCAATGTGCAATGTTGGTCCTAAATCCAGTTACCTTCCCCCAATCCACTTTGTAATTCAGTGCATTAATGTCCTCTCCGTCATCCTGTGATGTTTGCAGACGTAATCCTGCTCTCAGAAATAGTTTGTGCTCCTGCAGCATTTTCTGTTATGCTCAGGAAAAAATAATTAAAAAATAAAAAGCCCTCCACAGAGGAAAATTCTCACAAACAGTGTCTTCCTCCCCAGCACTGTCTCCTTTCAGATTTCTGCCCCAGCCTGGACTTGCATCCCTGCTGGGTTGGGTACAGTGCAGGTTTGGGAGCTACTGCGCATTCCTTTGAACTACACAGCCCATTTGAGAACTTTGGGGCTAGAAAGCCTTTCAGCCTCCCACTTTGTACATATGCAATGTAATCCATTTGGGTCATGAACGTTAGACTTTATGCTCCAATTGAGAGCCAAACCTCTTTTTTTTTTTTTTTTTTTAATTATTATTATTTTTTTTAATGCTGTATTCAGTTCCTCTTCCCCAGTGGGGCAATAGGTGCCATGCACCATCTGAAGTCAATGTCAAGTGATGGAGGCTATGTGGGCATGATCGGAGCCTTGGCTTGATCCCCCACGTCTGTGCAAATGAAACTTGGGTAGATGCTGCCAAGCCCAAGAAAAATTCTTTTATTTCAAGGGATCCCAGGAGCGTTCAAATGACCCCTACGTTTGGAACATAGGCCCTATTCTGAGTGCCTGGTGTAGCAGATTTTAGGTCATTCTGTGTCTGTTTTCAAAAGCCTGGAAGAATTGTGTTTAGCAGAAAGGGGTTCCCAGCCTTAGCATAGCAGAAGTGTGGTGGTTGTTTTTTTGGTTGTTGTTCTTTTTTCCCCCCCTC
The DNA here is from genome assembly GCA_011074415.1 of Stictonetta naevosa. Classification (NCBI taxonomy): domain Eukaryota; kingdom Metazoa; phylum Chordata; class Aves; order Anseriformes; family Anatidae; genus Stictonetta; species Stictonetta naevosa. Next base: position 17,129,527 of record CM021700.1, on the reverse strand, counting down.
TCTGATTCTTTACCAGAAACCTCAGCAGCAGATCTGATTTAAGATGATGTCTGAAGACTGAATTAGGAAGACAGTTGACTTTCTCTGCTGCAAAAAGTGAAATTTCAGTGAAAAAGGATGAGTCATGGGCTTTCTATTTTATGGGCAGTTCATTGAGCTAAAAGAGGAGAATAGAACCTTTTATAAACTACTTTTTTTTTTTTTTTTTTTTTTTTTTGTAAAATGTGCATAAGCAGAAAAATGTAGTTAATATAATTGAAGTTATATTTAAAAGAAATGATGAAACATACGGTAGGACTTAGTCCCGTATCTGTGGTTTTCTAGGTAATCCTGTAAAGAGTGGAAAAAAGATGAACCACAAAGAAAAGAAAATTAATGCAGTACTTTCCAATAGACTGCAGTGGGCGTTGGCTCAGAGTCACGGTTCATTTGACTTGTCTTTTAAAATGTCCTGAAATTTCTGCCTATGTCATTTGCAGCGAAGATGCTTATGCTCACTGGGAGCCTAACCTGAAACTGAGGGATGATTTCCGTGCTCCAGAGCTGCAGTGGCCATCAGGAGGTACAGGGACAGGTGTGAGACTGTGATGAAGCACTCGCTGCCCTGCAGCTCTGTGAAGACTGACAGCTTTTTGGGATGAAATAGAGCTGTGCATTAAGGACCTCAAATTCTTTCCAAGGAATCTCACAGATAGTTGAGAGTGAAGACATTGAGTCATTTCTTGGGAGAGGATTTTGTTTTTATATCCTCAATACAGGGTGTTGCCGTAATATTAATCATTATTATGGATAGAAACAAATGCATTCAGGCTGCAGTTTTGACCCAATCTGTTTTTCTGCTTTTCTGCATTGGTATTTGCTGGTGTGAATTGCTTTTTTCTTTTTCTCTCAGTAACAGTATTTCTAATTAAGCCAAATAGGAGCAGCGGGAAATGGCATGATCCGACTCTACAAGCAAGTCAATTTTTTAAGTTTTGAAATTATAAAGGACTTTTTTTTTTTCCCAAAAATATTCAGATGTTAATGTAACTGTGAGGTCACTTGTTCCTTCTCTACTGTACTGTTCATTAAGTTGTGATCTTTGAGAATTCAGTCTAGAGGAAAACACACATTTGCTTGTGTTGTTTCTTTTAGGATTTAAATTCTGTTAACCTACACAAAGAATAGTTGGTCCTTGAGAGATCGGGCACCAAACTACATTTTGTGTGGTTAACATGCTTTAAGCTCTTGATTTTTCTGCTTGTGCTATCTCCTGTCAGGTCTCTTCTACATTCTCCTGTCAACTGGTTTCTGTATTACAGGCTGTGGTTCTCCCACTTGTGTCTCAATGCCAATCCCATTTTTCATTCTAGTTTCCTAAACCATCACTTCTCAGGTTCAGAAACCTTTAAATTCACATCTTCAGCCGTATTCGGAGTTAGTAAGCTGCAATATGTTAAAATAACATCAGCTTCTCTGCCTTCTCTTCCTTGTCTGTCTTCTCTGTCTTGGTTTGCACACTGCCAGCATTTCAGAGCAAGCATCAGCTACCTGTTGTGCATTACACAGTACCTCATTACTTGGCATGTGGTAACTTCTGTCTGAGTCCTGGCATATTCTTAGCAAAAAGTTCTTCCTGTTCATCGGGCCGGATGCGTTGAAGAAGCAGTGTCTAGATCTGGATTGAATCTAGGATAAAGTCGTGAAGTTCAGGACCGAAATGGCAGAGGTGCACTCACCAACAAGGTTTTGGGCCTGAAATGGGAGGCCTACGTTTGGTCACCTGCTCCGTCACTGGAGATGAAGGGAGCTGTTCCAGGCTGTTACCAGCTTAACAGAGCTTTTAGTCTCTTTACAATGTTGTGTGTGGGGGGAGTGAGGCTTTTTAATTCTGGATTTGAAGCAATTGGGTTTCAGAAATTTTGGAAGGAATGAGAGACAAGAATGCACTTCCTGCAGTGCATCTCTCCCTGCTCTGAAATTCTTGCCTGTGTTGCCACAGGATGACTTAAAGGCTTCAACCTCTGGCTTTGAGCACCAGGTACTTCACGTGCCTTTTAATAACCCCACCTTTGTTAAAGAGAATGTTATGACATGCTCCTATCATGTTCACAACTTTCTTTCTTTCTTGTACTGATTGTTTCCTCCTAGCACCAAAACAAAATTAGACCTGCAAAGAAGATGTTAAATCAGAAACATCTCTACGCTGCTGGCAAATCTCTGTAGTCAGGCTGAGGAGCCCCTAGACCTTATTTTTACTTGTTCTGGTTTACACTGATGTCATTTAATTGATTTCAGTGGATTACTTTGGTCAGCTTAGTGTCAGGCTCAGAGGCTATGGCAAATACTTGTGTGTTGCTTCACATCAAAGCTTCACCTCTCAGTACAGCTGCCCTCCCTCATCCCTGGCAGTGAGAAAGTGTAACACCCTCATAATCTCTCCTTTTCCCTAAACCTAAAAGTGCAAAAGGATTTTGATCAGACACTGTCAAAGAATTGGGCTTGTCTCAAAAAAAAAAAAAAAAAAAGTTGAGGCTAGAAACATTTGTCTAACATTTTCTTTATGGTCCTAGGGAGGGGTCTGGGCTTTTTTTTTTTGACCCTGTGCTCTTGCGTTGCCAGTTCTGCTGTGCATCTTTTGTGGGCTGAAGGGGAATTGGTTTGAAGCATCTTCATCTGCTTGCCAAGAGCTGCTGCTGCTGTCTCAGCCCTGGGACGAGGAGTAGATCTTCTCTGAGACTCTGTCCGTGCTGACTAAGAAAGGGAAGAGAAGAGGCAGGAGTTTCCAGGATTGGCAGACTGATAAATGGTGGAACTGAGAGCTATCTTAATGTTCTGGGGGTGATGCTTTGGGGTGACCAAAATTGTGTGAGGATTACAGAATTCATCACAAAGACTTCAGAAGCAGTACGTTACTTGAAAACCATGTCTACTTCGGTCCCTTGGTGTATCACCCAGTGTGGTGATGTACAGGGGCAGCAGGCAATAAACTGTATGTAGCAAAAGCTAGGAAGATGGAGGTTTAGGCTCCACTTTACTGGAATGCAAGTACAGCTTTGTAGGAGCCAGGGGTTGTCTTCATTGCTTGTTTGAGGATTACAGATACTAATTTTATATTAAGGATGTCTTAGCCACCCCTCCTAAGGATGATGGCTGTTGTTCTCTGCCCCAAGTACATCCACACTTCAGCAGAAGTGTAGACCAAGTTTTCTTTGCATTGGAGAACTTTTTGTGTGTGTTGTTTACACAGACCCCCCCCCCCAACTACCCGGAGGTCTCAGTGCCTGCTTCTTGTAGTTCAAGCCTATAACTAATTACGTTGTTGTTGTTGTTTCTTCAGGGGGGTTTGAATCTTGTTTAAATACATTTTGAAACATCTTGTTCTTCAGTCTCTGGATAGAAATGTCCAGCAAGTGTTACACCAGCTTAAGGGAATGTGCTTTTCTTGAGCTGCTGAGACTGTCTACATTTTTCATAAGGTTCCCTTCTTTTTTTCTAGTTTTCTTTTTCTTGGTCTTCACTAATCAAATTGAACTTAATACTTGAGTCAAATTCTAAACTATGATGTTCAAAGTGGATTTGTGATCAGGCTGAAATAATTCATCCTGTCCCTGCTGAACCCTGCTAATCTACCTGCAACTTGCGTTCTGGCCCTTTTTAGTGCAACGTTTCTGTCACCCAAGCAAGAAAAATAGATCTTCACATGCTTGGCCGATCCATGTAAGCCACTGTTTAGTGAATAGGCCCTTTGGTCTGTCATTTTTTTTCTGCTTGTTTGATAAACTTGAGACATAGTTACTTTGAAGACTGGGCATTATCTACCTGCTCTGGGAATGGTTCCATGAAAGCTGAGATTGGATCTCTGGGCTGCTGACAAGCTAATTCTGGACATTATTGCAAGCCTCAAGGTCAGTGCGCCTTTCAACAGCAGAATAGAATTTCTGGTGCATTCATCTCATTTTAAATAGTTCTCTCTAAACCTGAGTTATGCTGTCTTAGTGGCGTGAGAGCTCAAGCTCATATACATTGCAGAGGAGCTTAAAAAATACTGAGATAGGAAAGGAAGAAGACCTTATTTCAAACTTCAGAGAGGGAATTAAGTAACAGCGGGAGTCTTCACCTGTGTGATCCTCCGTCCAAAGTCTGGGCTAAGAGAAATACTGTGTTGTAACAAAGCTGAAAAGAACTGGTGAGCATGTTTTCTGGGAAACAACTAGAAGGGTTTCAGGAGTGATTTGTGTTTTGTAGTTTACAGGCAGTACCACAATAAACCCATTTAAGGCAGTTTTAGTGGGGAGGGGAGACTGCAAGAATGGGGATGCTGAGCTCTGTTTCTCCAGGGCAGCCTGGGGGTGTTGAGCTGAGACGAGATGTGAGGCTGGTGGGACCAGTGTGGTCATGGGTCCCACTCCTCTCTGACTGCCCCGAGAGCCTTCACCCCTAGAATTCTCGCCTGGCAGTTAGGGGACAGTGCAACTATCTGAAAGGACTGCTAAGTGGCTTTTGCTGTACTGTCAGAACATGCCTACCTCTTTCTTAATTGCCAGTTAGTCTTGGTTGAGCATCTAGGCAGAGTACTACCCAGATGTGTGGTGACAATATACAGAAATTTCATCTTGCACGCAGAAAAGCTGGCAAAGATGACATCTTGCTACAGATAATAAATGATAATACAATTTAACTTCCATTGTCAAGCGCAGTTAATGTTACCTACAAGCTGTCCTCCCTTGTTCAGACTTGCTGGATTTTTTTTAGTGCTAAGTTTCTGGAAAGCAGAAGTAGCTGTTGGACTTGCTGGTGCTTTCACCAGCAAGGGTCTAAACACACGCACAGCTGGTTGGAGCTGAGCAGAGCTGGGACTGAGACGACCAGCAGTTGGAACTGTCTGGGTTTTCAAGCAATAGGGTGACAAGCATAAACAGGGTAACGCTGAAAGAAGGAGAGTTACAAAAGTAGTCTCCAGTGCATTCATTTCTAAGCACTGCCGAAATGGCACGTTAGGAAACAGAGAGGGTGTGTCCTGCAGACCAAGAGATACGCGTCCCGATACACTTGCTGTGCATGAATGTGTGCAAATTGTTATCTCCGTGCTTTGGTTTCTCCAGGAAACGGGGGAAAATTGTAGCTAGATGAAATATGCCATGTCAATTATTTTTCTTTCTTATGAAAGATCCTTCCTCTTTCTCCACGCCCTGCAATGTGTGCCATGTTTTGCATGCTGTTTCTCTACCCTCTGACTTGCTGACCTTCTTTGGGCAAAGAAAGGTCTGATGTAACTTCCCCCGAGTCCCATCTGACACCGCTGCCTTTTGATCCCATCAGAGCAGTTTTATGATGACTGGAGGGAGCGCTGCAGAGCTCTCAAAGTTCAGTACTTTGTCTGCCCACGGTTGACCCCCACTGTCTGGAAAATCAAAACTGTGTCTGGAGAGAGTCTCGTTGGCTGTTGGAAAGCAGCAGAGAACCGCAGCTATATTTAATCTTTAATAAATGAGCAATATTAGGTGTTTATGGAATGTCTGCAATAGTACATAGTATTAAAGTACAGGTTAACGTTGTTACTACTATTTTAAAGCAAGGGGAAGGTACTGTTACTTTTAATGAAGTGCTTATGGCTTTGTTGATTGCAGGAGTGTCCAGCTCCCCGTGCTGTAGGACTGCAGAGAGCCTGAAGAGGTGGTGGTGTTCAGCTTAGGTTTGTGTGTTCAGGCCTATCTGGTGAGACAGGGATTACTGACTGCTGAAATCTTGCCTCCAGATCTTGCACGATTAGACTGGAAGATGGCAGATCTCATGCAGGAGCAACTTTCTTCTTCCACAAACGGTTCTGTCATTTTGGGGCAAGACTTGTTAAGGCTGAGGTCTGTGGTTTGGCCATGTTGGGGTGAGATCTGTTTGTCTTGAGTCAAGGTCTGGATAAATTAAAAACAAAGAAGCACAAGACTAGTTTTTGACAATTTATGTCCAGACTGTTTATCCCTGAGTTTTGAAGAAATTTGTATCTGAGGGTTGGATGTCAGGAAACTTTCATTTGAGGAGTGACTGCTTAAAGTGTTGCAAGAACCCTAGAAACCAGAATTCTTTGTTCGTAAGCCATACACAGTGCAGACAACAGCAACAGCAGCAATCTGTTTCCCCAGGAATTGCAAACAAGCTTAACCCTGAGTTGGAAAGACCATACTCTGGAGAGGCAAAAGGAAATTCAATATCTGAGCTAAGTGTGTTCTGACTTCCTTGGAAGAAAGTCTGCCAACTGCACAAAGTTATGATGATGATGTGACGAGGACCCATTGTCCACTGAGGCCTCCACGAGCCAATGACGTTCATGGAGGACTGCAAAATATGCAGTCCCACAGGGTGGGAGGTATGGAGGTAGGCAGTAGGCCTTTATTATTCTTACCCCACTATACTTGGGTGCCTTGGAGAGCTTCAAGGTAAAACTTTTGATGTCCCTTTTACAATGATCTGTTTCTTTATGTATTTTGAAATATCTGGTTCCAATGGTACTAAAAATTTGCTGTGACTGAGAACTTTTCCAATGCAAAGTACTTGTTAAAATACAACATGTGTCCAGGCCAGACTAGACCAGGCTTGAATAAAGATTACACTATTCTCCAAATTATATTGAAAGTTTGGCAATTTTCTTGAGCTTACAAAGTAACTTTCCATTGAAGTCTAATTATAGGCTTAAAAGTAGAAAGGCTTTCCTGTTATATAAAAAATAATAGTGACCTTTACTAGGTCCAGTCTGTAGTTTTGAAGCCTGATATTCAGGGACGTGTTGCTATTTGGCTCTTTTTTTTTTTTTTTTTTTCCCTTCTCTTTTCAGCAAGTAATTCTAAAAGACAGTGTCATCTTTTCCAACCCCTTTTCTGAGCAATGCCATTTGTGTTTGTCAGCCCAAGCTTCATCCCAGCCTGATAAATGTTCACGCTGGTCTATTTGTTACCTTTCTATGTGTTGCGTTTTTGTCTCCCTTAGTGTGGGTCTGTTTTCATTCTTGCGGTATGCTGTTTGGCCCTAGCTTATGTTTGTCTTCCCCAGCTGGAGGTGGATGCCACATACTACTACTTCTCAATCTTTTCTGTTTGAGGGAATTTTGCTACAGTACCAAGCAGGTGGCAATTTCTGATAAAGCAAAGGTACTCTCTCTTTTCTTGCTATCAACATAGCCCTCACAGTCAGGCATTTGGAGTCTGAGAGTGGAAAGTTGCTTTTTATTTATTCGCCTATTTCAAATAGCCTTAATGCAGCTACCTGTGTTGTCAATCTGTTAAATTCAGTGAAAGCTCTGGATCCCCAGTGCTGCTGGAACGTAGGTTCCTACCCCAGAGCTGTGTTTATGTCAACTATTTTGCACCTCAGTTTATCCATTACGAAACTGGAGGTAATGCTATCTGAACAACAGTGTCATTGGGCAGAAGAACATGCGTTTGCAATGTATTCTTAGTATTTGTGAGTGTCCTGTCAAAAGATTAAATGGGGAAAAGTTATGGGGGAAATGGTGTGCATTGCTGCTTTTAGTCATTACTCTCACATATTTTCCTAATGTCTGTTTTTTGCTCAGGAGCTGACGGATTTAATTTGTTCTGTGGTTTGTGGAACACAGGTGCAGCCCTGAGAAGTGATAAATGCCTTTCTTGAGCACTTCCATTAGCTTCAGCTTCTCGCAGGACTAGGTCTACAGTTTATTACTGATAACCCAGATACATTGTTTGTTGATCTCCTACTTGTAGGAGATGTTCTGTGAAAAACTTCTTTGATTCCAGCAGTCTTCACAGAATTCTTTCTGTTGAAGTTTAGTTTATTATTTTAGGGTTTTCCACTACAAGTGAGATTTATACTGCACAGCGGTGCCAAATCAGGGCAAGAGCTCAAAGCCTTTAGTACAAAATATTTTCTACAAGTGCTTGATACACCAGATAAATTCAATTGAAAACAGCTATTCAAATCTTCCTAGAGCAAATACCAGGCAGATTTTTCAAGGAAGGCTTGTGTATGTACTTAATTCTTACTTTTATTCATGTTTTCCTCATCTTTCTTTTCTTAGCTTATAAATATGAAAGGCCTAAAATTGTAATTTTGTTTATCTCATAGACTTTTCTATTTGGATCCATATATTACTTATAGCTCTTGGGAAAATAATCAAAAGCAAAATTCTTCATATTAATTATAGGAACTCAATAATTAGACTAGCTCTTTCTGACATAATAAGGCTAGGCAGGTACTTCTTTATTTGGAACCTTAGATTCAGATCTTGAATTAGTTATACTGGCAAATAAACTACTTTCTTGTAGTGCCATAAAGCTTTTCCACTACTGAAAGGGAAAAAAACAGGGGCAAAAAGGCAGGGGAGAAGGACAGAAGAAGAAGACTGTTATTTTCTTCTTAAAGAATTCATAAATGCTGGTGTAAGTCTTATCCAACGTGAGGTATGTAAAATATTAGAGATGTTCCTTCTTCATCAAGTTTCATTTTTGCTTCAATAAATAGTCTAGATATATTTTAGGAATCCTCTGTCCTAAAGGTAGCTCAACTCAGGCATCTCTGTAGAGCTGCTGCTTACAAGGGAAATACACGGTCTGATTTTCCAAACAAAGGGTGTGAGATCATTATTAAAGTCATTCGTTTTCTACTATATTTGTACGCTTGTGTGTGATTTTGTAAAAAGGAGCTAGCACCATTAGAGGTTAGTGTCTTCCCCTTATTTATGGGCTGTTACAATGATTTACTGTTCGTATTGCAGCAGCACCAAGAGCTCAAGATTCCCATACGCTGGGCACCATGCAGACAGCGAGTGAAGTTGGCTCCTGCAGGGAGGACATGCTGTTCATTGGCTTCAGCCCTGCCTGGGGAGGAGTTGGCCTTGCTCCTGAAGCTCTCCAAAGGGATGCAGGTTTGTGTTGTCACTGTTCTTGAAGCAGTCTGGTTTCTTCGTATTCCTTGCTTGCCCGTAATCTGTCAGGTTAACCTAACTACATGGTTTAGCCCAGGGGCGTGTTTGTGTGCATTAATCCTAAAACCATGCTGAGAAAAAGAGGGTAGAAGTACATTACCTTGTGTCCTTCCAGTGGTGGTACTCCTGTCTGATTTTGATTTGAGCAGGTGAATGACTCAATAGCCCATTAGCAAGCATTTGACCTATTACGTTCCCCATTTCCCTTTCCAGCTTTGACACTCAATATGATTTACGTGGCAGTTACATTTCAGTTGTAACTCAATTCCTGGTTTTGTTCTTTTTACAGAAATTAGTACCAAAAGCATAGTGCTGATAGAGGGCTTGGAATAACCACCAAGCTATTTGTCTGTTTAACATATGATTTTTCAAAGACAGCATTTTAATGAGTGGGAGAACACAACTGGGCTAACTGTAGTTTAGAAGCTCAGCTCTGGTTTTCAGACTCTTTGAATTTCAGGCTGTAACATCAATGCGGAGTGATACCACTAAAGAACTGTGAAATGGAGAGCTACCCTGTTCCCCCCTCCTCATTCCCCCTGCAAAATAAAAAGCAGAGGAGAAAAACAATGCTACTCTGACTTATTTATCTTTATCCAGTTCCTCTGTCAGTAAGGGGATAAAGCGAAAAATTCAGAACAAAGTAACTTAAAAAATCAAAGGATTAAACCCCTATGTATGTGATCCTGATGAATTGGATGATTCAGAAGATGTTAACCAGAGCAACAGCTGTAATGGAAGGAGAGCCTGTAACAAACAGGTTTTCTGATTTATCAGGGTAATCAAGCATAGAATTGGGCAGGCACTGGGTGGTACAGAATACCAACATTTTTTTGTGCTGCCTGGGAGATATATTTGAACCTTTAGGGAAGAATTGCCGCCCCCCCCCCCCCCTTAATTCCACTGCATATTTTTTTTCTTCTTTTCCTGAAAGTATAAGTAGGGCACAAGCATTTCTTTCATTTTTAAACTTGTTTTAAATCTTCCTCAACTTAAAATGGTTATTGCTTGTTTATTGCTGTTAGTAACGTAACGACCTCACAGGAGACTAATCCTGCTTCTGGAGAACTGCGTTCCCTAACATAAGAGAGGAGGCAATATGTGCAATATGTGAGGGGAAATAGGCAAATAGAAATCTAGATATGCTGGGCTGCTTAGAGAAATGCAAGAAATACCCTCTGCTGTTTTCAATGTGGTTTGGTTTAGTAGCAATTAACGGTCTTTGGATTGAAAACTTTTTAAAAGAAATCCCTAAAGTAACTCTTAAAACCCACCTTTAATGGCATTTTCCTTTCCTGCTAGTGCAATGTCCCAGACTCTTTTATGTGTAAAATCAACAGGAACATGATGTAGACCAAGTTTAACATGACTTGACTGTGCCCGTGTTCTTAACAATCTATGTTCAGTGTGGTGGGACCGAGGTTTTCACCAAATTTTGTCTGAAAATTCAAAAAAAAATCACCTGTTTTCTCTCAGACACATTACATTTTAAATGCTTTGCAAGTTTAATGCAGGGAGCGTTCCCTGCAGTACAGGCTTGATGCTCCCTGAAATCCCTCAAGAAGTATACCTGCTGAAAAATGCCACATCTTGGTATTTATTGGACTGGGATTTTTTTTCATGCAGAGCTGTTTCCTTCTTGAGATCAAATTCCTGAAGAGAAGCCCTACCTTGGCTGGGCAAGACTAGTGATTCCAGTGATTTTGAGCTTACAGAGGTCTGGTTGCATCATCTATTTCTTCCTCTTCATTATTGCTGGGTATTTTCCCAACAGCACAAAGTGTTCATTTCAGTTTCCCATGTGGTGATGGCAGCCTCTTTCACAAGGCCATAGCATCTTCCGAAGCTCCCTCTGTGCAACACCAGCCATAAGTAATCAGCATATATAAATTCCAGCCACTTGGGACTAGAAGGAAGCACTGAATTACCTCTCCCCAAATTTTGTTTTCATCAGTATTGCAGTATTTTCTTAGTCTTAAGATCTTTCTCAGTAGCACGTTTGTCTGTTGTATGTTTGTTAAGAAAATAATTTTTGTTTGCTTGTTGCAAGGAGGAAAGTTCACTGCACGCATGTGATATTTGTTTGGTTTCCTGATGTGGTTCCTGAAGCCAGAGTGCAAAAATGTTGTTACAGCCTCTTGAGATGATTATCGCAGGGAAGTAGTCTTTTCTATTGTGTGTGCATGCAGTTGCCCAGACTTACTTTTTTATTGTTATTAGGTGTCCCTTAGAGCAGGGGTTTAGTGATAATATTCTTTGTTGCATTTTTCTTTTTTTTTGTCATTTTTTTTTTAAAACAAGTTGCATGGTGTTGTGCTAAATAATTTCCCTGCAAATGTTTGAGTGAAGCAGTTCCCTAGTTGTGAGTTTAATACTGTTTCTATTCCCTAACTGGATGCGAGTTCAAAACCTCTGTCTGTTCTTAGCTTTCGCAACTTGCTCGTTCTGCTGCTGGGTTTGCTGCAGTTACTGTGTGAGATGATTTTTTCTGTGCCTGGGAGCCCAGTCACAGGCTGATAATCCATTCCACTAGGCAGAATCCAGTATCTGCCTAAATGAGAAACCTCTTAAAAATAATGTTGGAATAGTATCACAGGGCATCCAAACAAGAAAAAGAAATTAAAACCAAATGAAGAAAGCAGACTGCCTTTTGTGCCTTCAGGTGGAGTAAATCTGGGCTTTCATAAATATTTTCCCTGAGTTTGTGATTTCATAGCTGAGTGCCTCCCAACAGAACCACCTCTTTGCCAGTTTTTTACCAGCCCCAAGCTACTCCTTTCTCCCCTCAGCCTACCTAAAATTCTCTGCTTCCAGCACCCCCAAGTCAAAGCCCCTGACACTCGTGTGGTTGCCTGCCTGGCTACAGCTGCTGCCTCCCCTCTTCCCTCTTGGTAGCTCCGGCTCTTGCCCTCTCCTTGGCCATCCTGGTCAACCGAGTCCACCTGTTTGTTCTCCCCTCGCTGCAGAAAGCAGTTCCCCATCTTCTGGGGCATTGCTCTGGTAGCAATTTAGCAATTAGCTCTGGTAGCGGTTTGAGAAAACCTGGACGCCAGCTGGGACTTCCAAGGAAGAAAAATAAGATGTGTCTGAGAGAAAACAGGTGCACCCCTGCTCTGGGTTCGGTGAGCTCTAACAATACATCTGATGAGGCAGCAAAAATATTTTGGGTAACCTTAAGAAAAGCTGTCTCCTGCACTACATTATCATTACTAATGGCACATTCCTGGTTTCAGTAACTATATCAAGGGTGTTTATTTTAGGGAGAAAGGGCACAGTTTATTTTGCACAGAAGGTGTTTGGGAATGTTTGTCATGATGTGTCAGTGACAATTCAAAAGACCTGGTGTTGCCCTCTTTGCAAATCACCGTTTGACTCCCTTGGCTCCCGTTGCATTAAGTTCTTGGTATTGAAGACATCTCCCCCAGTGAAATGTTGGTAATATTTTTAACAAAAAGAGCTTTCGTGTAATTGATATCTCCAATAAACTGAGCTCCAAAAGCATGTTTTAACCTGTGTATTTTGTAAACATGACATGAAAAATTCACAGAGAATTTCTGTTACATCCTGAGGCAACTGGGAGTCTTTTCCAAAGTGAAGGCAGGGGAGCCACATGGTGTATGGGGAAGAGAGCGTGAACAAAGAGAAGCCCAGATGGGAACGTACAAGCAACTGAACTGGCAATTAGTAGGTCTCGTGCATCCAGCAAAAGCTATTTATTCTACTGTGGCTTCAAGACAGGCTGCCTGGTGGAGGCACAGGGTATGCTGCCAGAAAGTTCTGTGCAGGTTCAGGGACTTCACCTTCCTAAACAGCACAAGGTTTCGCTGCTGTTGACTCTTGCTAGGACAGATAGAGCGGTCCCTGGAGCCCCACCAGTGTAACAGTGTCAGCTGTAGGATGTGCATTTTCCATGCCCTGAGCTGACCTTGGGTGTGCAAAACTCTGGCAAAGCTTTACAGTGTAGACATGGCCCGGGGCAGATGGAATTTGCCAAATGTGGTGTTTAATGAGACAGCCAAGTGAGCATAATACACAGCGAGTTCAGTAATGCCCCTAAGGGCTGGGGTCCTCGGAATGTGCTGTGCTGGAGCAAAAGGAGCGACGGTGGAGCCGTGCAGGCCCAGCGCAGAGCCACACAAGGGGCACATTGTGCTTCGGAAGAGAGCCGTTGGAGCTCTTGTATGATCCAGTATGTGATATTTGTTATAAACAGGGTTATTCTGAAAAGTGTATTTACAGGTTTGAACAGGTTTCATCTCAAGTCCTTGAGGTACAGGTTTCAAAGTAGGTGCACATTACTGTGTTCCCCTAAAATGCTGTGATACCGTTGTCACAAATTCTGTACCTTGCTGTGTCAGTTAACCTGCATGCCTGTGCACAAGTGAACGTGTCATGTCATACACACGGTTCAGACATGCCCATTGCCCTGTGAACCTCAACATATCTGCAATTGGAAACATGAAGAAAATATTGACGAGAGGATTTCTAAAGGGTTCTGAAGGACAAGAGGGATTCTTGTGAGAGGGCTTTCTCTCTCTCTCTCTCTTTTTTATTTTTTTATTTTTTTTTATTTTTTAAAGGCAAATCCTTTTACATTATCTCCTAGAAAAGCTGCTCACCAATCTCACCATTTGTGGGTGAGGACCACAACCCATTCATCTGTGCATGGGGTAAGGAATTCCGGTGTTTTGCACCTGCTGGCAGATGCAGCACCTTTTAAATGCTTTAGAAAATGACACTACATTACTTTTTCTCTCATTTCTAGATAAAGTTTTCTCTTTTCACAGAGCATTTTGCTCTTTCAGACGGATTTAATCACAGATTAAAAACCATTAGAAATATGTTTTGAGAGACCTGGTTGGGCATTAGACCACACCCACCAGGTTATGTCTTTTGCTGGCATAAGTTTAAATTGCAAGGAGAACCTAACGAGCGTGCTAAGAGTTGGAATTCTAAAATTGGAATTCTGTGAGCAAAATCTCCTTGAGCTTAAGGGAAATTAGTTCTACTTTACTGATGAAGTAAGAAAATAAACATTATTATTGCTTGGTTCTGAAATGCTTTTAATTCAGCACAGTGATCTCTGTTAGAAAGGCATTTAGAGCTCGCCTGCTTGACAGTAGTTTGCTTTTGGACACTTGTCTTTAGATTGTAAGGTATAATAAACTACTGCTGTTTGTTTTGTAGAATTTGGATCTGTTTGTGAGATGACATTCACAATGTTGAGATGACACCGTGATACACATGTAAATTCAAGTCAGATGGAAGCTCTGGAGGATGGTAGCACAGCACTGCAATAGGCTAAGGTATACACTAAGAGGGAAAAAAGAGTGAAATTTGAAGTGTGGTGAGTTTGGTTCCCCCTTCTCCCATTTCTGCTCTGTGAGCACAACCTAAAACAGATCCCCTGCTGGTATGGAGGTCACACAGTTTATTTCTGTCATGCTCACGTGGTCTTGTCAATAACAGGGGAGCATGAATCAGAAGCTTTTTTTAAAACCAAAATACATGGTGTCACTTTGTGTTGTGATAGCATCCAAGGACCAGTTAGGATCAGGGCTTATCTGTTGCAAGCTGAATCTATTATGATATGAACACATTGTGTTGATCCACTGAAAAAAAATCCAACCCAAGATGCAACAGAGGTATGCAACAAGCCGTAGGAGGAGAAGAGAGGGTAAAGGAGCTGAAGTGATGGGTGGTCTGCACAATGCTAGAAAGGAGACAAAAGGCTATATGCTAAAAACTGTCACTTAGAACTATATAGGCAAGTAACTGGAAGATAAGACTTGGAACAGGGGAAAAGACCTTTGTTTAACTAAACACTAAAGACATCTGAAAGATCTTGAGTTGATGTGGGGCTGGGGTGGGAGGAGGCAGGACAGGCAGGTGAGCAGATTAATGGCATTGTTGCAGCTTGCCCATATAATGTTTGGGATTTTTATTTCCTCAGTTGCATTTATTTAGTGGGGTATTGTTGATACAAGCTTGGCCTAGAAACATAGAACCAAGTAATTTGAAAAGGTCTGGCTTTAGGAGAAATGTTTTCCTGTGTGCTCCCACAGTTTTTCAGGGCTGGTGACCGATGCGTGAAAGTTTGA
This sequence comes from Stictonetta naevosa, assembly GCA_011074415.1. NCBI lineage: Eukaryota > Metazoa > Chordata > Aves > Anseriformes > Anatidae > Stictonetta > Stictonetta naevosa. Next base: position 17,114,491 of record CM021700.1, on the reverse strand, counting down.
CTGACAAGGGAGGCAAGTGCCAAACAAATTGGAGAAGAAATGAAGAAACTCCTCATGCTGAGGATGTAAGGTGGGGAGCAGAGTAAATGAAGCTAGATTATTACATAGTCCAAAAATATTCCTCTTTGTCACATCTACTTACTGAAGGCAATAGTATGTTCTCCAGGCTATTAAATGAAAAATCAGAGACAAAATGTCAGAAAGGCAACTAAGTTATCTGTGGATGGATGCTACTGCCATCTCCTGAAGAAAAAATGGATGCTTAATGAGAATTATAAAAATTATAAGACTCTGGCTAACCACAGTCTCCTTTAACCTGAGCACTTCTGCTGGAACAGGAGCATGACATTCAAAATCTTCCTGACTCCTGGAAAATCTGTGGAGTCGGAGGCAGTATCTTGGAAACCTTGGTTAGGTATGTAGTGTTCAGCAATTTCACAGATGAGCTTCCAGGAAACCTTTACAGATTTTGCAATAAAAATAGCATTCATATATGACTTTGTTTATGGTGGGGCCCTACACTGAATTGTTTGGGTTTTGTCTGTAAAATTTCTAGCCAGTTGGTCTTGCTAAGAACAAGTGTAAGTTGGAACACTATGGCATTTAAACCCTATGAGAAAAAAGTAATATTTGAAGGGAAATCATATTTTGGGCCCAGCAAGTTTGACATTGACTGCTGCCAGAGTTTTAAATATTATTGAGTTCAACAAACTTTTCCATCAAATTCCAGAATCATCTGGAACATTCCCTTTTACGTGAAATAAATGCTTGTGAGCTGCCAGGTGATTAACAATGTTTGCTGAGATGTGAACAACGGAGGGTGCCTCAGGAGACTCTGCTTTCTTTTGCTACTGTAATTTCCAGTAAAGATTTGGTCAAGACTTGAAACTCTCAGATGATGTATTTTGCAGCTTTAAGTTAAAATTCAGACCTGCCAAAAGGTTCTTGATTGCTGGCTTCTCCGGCTGAAACCACCTAATTTTTCCATTGTGGTTTGTATATCTAGTTATGGATGACCATTTTATCTCTCTGGCTTCAGAAAAGACAAACACTGTATCACTTCCTAAGTGAGAGGGGAAAAAAAAAAAAAAACACCACCTAGTGAAATATTAGTAAGATTTTTCAAAGAATTACAAATTAATCAGATATTGTACAAATAAACACTGAGAGTCTAGGCTGTAGTGAAAAGATTTACACCCTAACAGAGATGAGCCATTTGTTACATTTCGAGGAAAGGGTCGATGTGGAGAAATTAATGGTTTTGAGGAGGAATCTAAATTGAGAGGGCATTTGGCAGGCAAAATGAAAAACTAATCAAGCATAAAGAGCACCAAAAGCTTGGACACAAAATAAACCAGAGAAGCAGCAAACTTAAGGAGGAAGAAATAGAAAGAGCATAGAAGTTAGAAGTGAAAATGAAAACAAGGATGCCTTGAAACCTCTAAGGGATAGAAGAAGGATTGATAGTTAATAGGGTGATGTTGTTCGCAATTTATTGCAGATGCAAGATACTGTGAAGGGACTAAGTATTATTTTCAAACTGTGAGCCGTGCGTAATGCCAATGCAGCACCTGCTAATTTTGTTAATGCAAGGGGATGCTTAAATGGCATTGGGTTTTCAGCATTTTAAACTATGCCTCCCTCACTGTTCCTGTTCATGCAGTTGTGCAGAAATTGCAGTGGTCCTGTGGGCACAATCAACAAGTGTGCCTGCAGTGGTTTAGCTGTATTGGGTCCACCAAGCATCTGAGACGTTGCAGTGGAACTTGTTTGATTTCAATATTGATTATACCATACTCTCAAAATCACTTGGAAATGCTCCTGAATATAGGCATGTTCTACTTTCATGGAATAAATGCGCATGGGAGGCAATGGGAAACCTAGTCGTAAACGTGACAGGAGGGTGATCTGCAACAGTCTTTGTTTTGCTGACCCAGAACCATGATATCCCTGATAAACATACATATGTGTGTGAGTGCACCTGCATGCACATGTACATTAAGATATTTATAGCAAAACTATAATGGAAACAACACAAATGTGCTAACTAATGACTTGCGTTCTCTACGGTCTTCTTCCAGATAAGAAACCGTAAGTTATGCCTCTCCATTGTGCATGTGTGTGTATTCCTTATATTTGTGTCATACCCAGCATGGATTTTTTCATGGTTGTGAGCCATGTTTTTTAGGCCCTTAAATGCATTAGATGGTAAAGTGGGAGTTTTAAAAATCTTAAAGCATAAATAGTAAGTGGGAGGTTTGTTTTCTTGGGAGGAAACTTTTATAATTCTTTTATTTTCCCAGTATGTTTCTTTTGTTTTTTGTGTTACAAAAAAAAACACACACAAATGGTCTTGCAAAGTGTGAGCAGAGATGACTCTGTTGGTTTCTATAAGAAAAAGAATGTGAACAAACAAAAGCCTCTGCTTAGGTAGTTGAATAGAAAACTTATTAAAAGAACTATTTTAGCTATGATTTTTGAAAATGTGAAAAAATGGGTCAATACTTGGATTTTCAAAATCAAGTTAGTACAATTAGTTAAATCTTTTGGTCATTTTTACCTTTTCAGAGCTGAAATCCAATTAAACGTATTTAAGCATTATTTGCAGAAAAGATGTGTTTGGAGTGGAAAAGCATCAGATGCATTTTAACATTGCTGCTTTCTAAGCTGTATAAATGCAGGTTGAGGAAGTAAATGATGACTGATATTAGCAATTTCAAGTAGCCTTCCTTCTTGGTGTTGCCCTTCAGCTGGAGACAGTATTATTTTTATTAACTCTGAGGAGTATGAATTACCTTTCCCTAACTGAATTGTATGTATGTGACGCAGCATTGGCACAGGAAATGCACATTTGCATGTCAAATGTGCACCAAATAAGAGTGCTTCTTCCAAGGGATGTTAAGATATGACCTCATTCTGACTCTGCACCTAGATTATTTGTGTCATAGTATTTAGCAACCTGTGAAGAAAGGTGAGAAGGCAGCAAAAAGTCTGACAGTCCGTCTTACACTGGTTTGGAGGTTCCCCATACAAAGCAGATCACATCTGCAGGAAGCTTTCAGGGATGAAGGACCTCAGGTAGAATGTACTTTTTATTATTTCTTTATTGGACTTACATATTCAAGAAGAGAATTACTATAAGGAGACCTTAAAAAAATGACTTTGGAAAGAAAACTAAGTTTGCTTGAAAAATAATGACAACATGAATTAGGAAAGGACAAAATCCTAAAATTATGCTGAAATGCTGCAATGCCAAATAACCTGACAGAACAGCCGTGGACAGCAGCCAAAGGGACATGAAAGTCAGATAAATCAGGGAAGCATCTCAGATGGATCGTCCATGAGAAAAGCCAGTTCAGTTTTGCGAGTCAGCAAGCTGCATAACGCCTGGGGCAGCTTTCATTACACAACCTGGGCAACTGACACTGTAGTCTCTTGGGCGAGAGCCAGCACGGGGGGAGATATGTAATAATCTTGCACCGGCAGGAGAAGGAGGAGATGCACCAGTTGACCTAGGAGGCATTTCCCCTGCCGTCAGAAAGCGCTAGGCATGGACAAGCCACGGGGAGCACTAGGCCACCAAGTCCAGTTAGTGGCTCGCCTTCAGTTTTTAAGTGTCTCGTGGAAGTGCTGAGGAAAAGCAAATGTAAATGTTATGGCTGAGGGATATCAGCCCCTGTCTGAGTATAAGAAACTCTTTTTCAGTGACAGCTTTGAGGGGCTCCTAGTTCAAAGGGTTTCAGAGATGTGGAGAGGGAGGTATGCACACGGCCTTCTTCCTCTCTATCAGTCACCCCTTATTGATGGCAGATAAATAAGGAAAAACATCCCTCCTAAGCAGTTCTTAGAGGACAGAATATTAGCGTGGGAGGGCACAGCTACACGGTGACAGATACTTCTTCAAATGAGGCTGAAAGTGTTGATGTAGAGAGCTTTTACTCGTGTCTCAGACCTTCTGATACAAGTGGCTATTGCAGTGCCTGATAAAACACTCAGGAAGAAACCACAGTTTTAAGGCTTTATTTTAGAGGGTTTTTTGCTCTCTGTAAGTGTAGTGATCTTACTGTGGTTTTATCTTTTGTGATTAAAGGACTACTGGCAGATATCTTGGGACTAAAATGTGGGGTAGACTTTGCTTTTGTTTTGCTTTTTACAGAGTCTGGAATGAGTGGGAATATCTGTGAGTTGGAAAATATATCCACGAGACCGCTGGCAACTGCAGATTTTGATTTAAACATGACCCCGCTGTGTTTAGTGTCAGAGCTAAAAAGTGAACCTGGTGCAAACAGAAGGTGACTCAGAAAACTAGAGTTTGGCTTCCCCAAATCAGCAAATGCCAAAAATAAGCAAGATCCTAAATGCAAAAAGTGAATGCTTAAAATAGCTTAATCACAATTTTTATTGTTAAGGACCTAGCTCTGCAACTACACCGCTTGCTGCAGTGGCGTCGTACATACCTACACACTAGAAAGCGGCTCTATGAAATTAATTCCTTACTAAAGCAACGTAAGCTCCAAGATTTTGGTATTTTTCTGATTTATTTCTATCACCTGGATTTGCATAAGCTCTCTGTTGACAATATTGAAATGTTTTCTAATCTGTTACTGGCGCATAGTAGCGAGGGGAAGGACGAGGAAAAGAGTTGGCATAAATAGCTCTTAACAAGTTGGTATGTATTTCTTTTTTATATCTCAGCCAGGGCTTTGTCAGAGTGGAGGAGCTGAGATGGGTTAATATTCAGACAGGCTGCTGAAGTTCCAGTCTGGTTTTCTAATTCAGAAGAGCAACTGGATGACATAAATGGCAGGAATAATTGTAAATTCGATGTGAAAAAAAGAAAGAAAATGGAAGGGAATCCTTGAAACTGTAAGAAAAGATCTAAAGGAGTCCTTTAAAAAGAAAAACAGCCTCAAAAAATATTATAGTCCCAATGTGAGTGCTTTGCTTATATTTCAGTAAATATTCTTCTCACTGATGTGGCATTTAAACTGACATTATGGTATTTACTTGCCATCTAGTTCCAATCAAGCAAATCAAAAAGGCTGAAAGGTAATCAATGAGCTGCCCTTGAAAATGTACAGTCATGCTTTCTGCAAGCAGACTGGACAAAGCCAACAAGAAAAGACTAATTCTTTATTTAGTTTCAGAATTCGTGATGTTGTGAGGTTTTGAGATTTAAAGAAAACAAAGAAAACAAAATATTATTATTAGTTTTTGTATTTAAAAACTACAAATATGACAGGCTATCTAGGTCCTGTCCTGTGACCGTGTTTTGTAAACTGGTGTCTTCATCTGCAGAGCACCCCTACGCATGTTTGGCCCTGGAAGCATTAGCCGGAGGAGGACTGTCCTGCTCTGCAACACAATGCTGTTGCCCCTTTGTTCCCCATGGCGCGTGAAATGCGTATTTGATTGGGTTAGGGGCAAGGTCTGCTGTGTTCATCTACTTTAGTTCCCTTCCATTCTGATTGACAGTTAAAAGGATACATATTTGATCTGTAGCAAAAGAATGGTTAGTGGTTTCAGAGCCCTTCTCATCTCTGGGAAACCTTTATGGGAAAAAGTAACAGATGAGGGAAGATGATGATGATACAGGTTTGGGGAAAATATTGGTCCTAACATGTTTCTTTCATTTTGTTTTTCTTCTTAATTTGCTTCTTTTTCTTCTTTTTTCCATGCGCAGTTTGAATGGAGAGGAACACAGGAGACTTAAAAAGAAATCCGTAGCCAGAGTGTCTGCTCCCTCACCACAGACTCTTAGGAGAAGGTTCTCTTCCCTCATCCCTAAAAGTAAAGGTGATCTTAGTTTATCTTGCTTCTCAGCTAACAGAAAGCCATCTCAATATTTGAAAAGCACCAAGTTTGTTTGAAAAACGAGTCTTGCAAAGGATTACATTGGAAGAGGGGCTAAATGGGCTGGGAATGGGGAAGAACTCTGAGGACTCTTAACTGGCAGAAGGAAAAGATAGGTAGGGAAAGAAGAAGCTTCCCTGCCTCCTGAAATGTCACATACCTAGAACTGGTCCTATGTAAACTATCAGAGCTCCCAAGTACTGGCATTTATACTGTGCTTAAAGTGAGACCAAAGGATGGAAAATTGGTCATCTGAGTTATTTTGGGGTTTTTATTATGTTCAGGGATTAATTTGGATGACAACAATGGTGTTTTTAGTGCAACAAGTAGAATTTAAAAAAGCAGTCTGGCAGAAGATCTGAGAAGCAGAAGGTGAAAATAAATAAAATGGAGCAGTGAAGAATGCAGAAAGAAACAGAAAGCGTTCAAAGGCATGTAAACGCGATGAAGGCTGGAGCCAAATTCATGTGCAAACATCTAAGGTAGAAATCCTCTTCCCTCCTTTTTCCCTTCCCCTGACAATGTGCATATACAGCCCCTGCCCCCTCCTGCGTTTACTCTCATGACAGAATTTAAGTGATGGACCAGAGGAAAAAGGAGGCAGATGTGACTACGTGGGAAGTTGCTTTGCCACTCACTTGTGGATGGGAACCACATCATCTTGTGTAGTTTGTGGGAGGGGGATTTATTCTTTCAGCATTTTGAGAAAGACTTATGATTCCACCTGGATTTATGTACAATAGCTTTCCTGTCTGTACTCTTTATCTTTCTTTGAGAGCTCTCTGACTAAGTTATTTTCCTCCTGGGATGTATAAAGTATACTCTCACCTTCACTGGGATAAGAGACTCTTGAATACAAAGGCCTCTGCTGAAGAGCGCTTGCAAATATTGTCCATTCCCATCAAATTTCACCTGGAGCTCATCTGTAGGTCCTAACTTTGGTTGGGTCATGTGGCAGGGCATTAGAAACTCAAACTGGTATTGCTATACGCTGAGATCCTTGTTATAGGAAGTTTGCACCAAAGCTATTTAAGCTTATGTTTAATTGTAATGATTTTTCAGTCATCTCACTGAAGTCAGCGGTGCAACGCCGGAGCTTAAAGCTGAAATCATGCTGAAGTGCTTTGCTGGCTTAATGCCCAAGCTGGCTTTCAGTGTGTTATAGGCAGCCTTTCCTGGGATGATGGTGAATTAGAATTGTGCTAAAGTGTTTCTAGCAAGATGAAAAATCACCTCCCATCTAAGGGTTTTATTGCTTTTTCCGCTTTCTATGAACTCAAAAATGAGGCCATTTGTATGAAAAATGGCACTTGAGAATATGAAGTTTCCAGAAGAAATGGGGATTCCTTTTCTCACAGGAGATGAATGGATGGTGCACAGTCTGTTTTGAAGAAAAACATGATACTGTCTCTGGAAATGGTGCTCCTACGTGAAGCTCTGGACCTGCAAAATTGACTAAATTCTGTGAACTAAATCTAAATTAAATTTACCTTAGCGCTCTGATCTTGTACTGATGTCTGCCCGGAGCCGCCCTGATAGGGCTTCAGAGATGCCTGTGGGCCTGCATGTCTGGGACTATTTGCTGGTGGGGGGCTGTGTACATTGGGGTGATGTTGTACGTCTTGTTCTCAGTGCCTGTTAACACTTGTCTTTGAAATTTCAGAAGAACTGCTTAGTGAGTCCATCCAAAATCCTGCTCCTGATGAACAGAGGGCTGGTGTTTGCAGAAGAAAGTAAGTCATGGTCAATGGTTAAACAGATTCTACTCCTCTTTATTTCTGCAGACACATTTGCCCTGCGATAGGCAGGGTGCTGCTGAACAGCCATATTTTTCTGTAGTTTGTCATTGCATAGTGAGTAATTTGAAACCCTATAATTTGTTTAATGGCATTTCACTCCTTAGCTTGCAGAATCTCTGTGAGAAATACTCCAGGTCCCTTGACCTTATTTTTTCAGATTTTTTTTTTTTTTTAAACAGCACGTGTGGAATGTGTTTCATGTATTATATTTCCTCTGTGGATTCATCTTTGACATCCAATGTGTGAGCTTTCCTTATAATTAGTTCTGATCAGTACAGCTAGTTCTGGTACTGCTGTAGGTAGTTTAACTCAGTTTTCTAGTTGGCAGTTGTGAAACACTTTCAGGGTGCAGTGTTGTTGCTGAGTGGGAAGGAGCAGAGTCCTGCCCCTAGCTGATTTTGTGTTGGAAGTCAGAGCAGACTCATTGAAATTGTAAATATTCATGGGTTTTGTGCATTATCTGCTTTCGGGGTGTTTTTTTTTTTTTTTCAGGGGGGACATTGATCAGTCATGGAAAAAAATATAAAGATGCAGGAGAAAAAAAAACAGACAGCTCTGGAAATGGTGTGAAGTTTTTTCTGTACCTTTGGTTGTACATTTTGTCTGTTCTTTTTTGCCAACATTTGCAGAAGTCTTGCCTATATTCAGGGAGGGGTATAAGGGCACTGGAGAAATGTTGACTATTTTGTTTATGATTATCACAGTGGCATTAAATATCGCACAGTACTGTCCATGCTGGTATCTGACTTTTGTGGCAGTGATGCCAAGGGCAGAAACATCAGCAAGGGCAGAGAACACAGGCTGCGTTTGGAAGCCTCTTTGGCCAGGCAACCTGCTGCACGTGGGCTCAGAGCCTCTTCCCTGCGCACCCCAGCTCCTGGTGCTACCCTCACGCCAGGCACACCCTCTGTGTACATTCTACACATTCCACAAGTGACTTTGCTTATATAATCCTCACTGCGCTACCTTCCTCTCCCCACATAGGTGAACTGCAGGCTGCCCTTGCTTAAAACAGCACTGCCGTCCTCGCCCACCATCCAGGCTTACTATACACAAGTCAGTCTTAATTTCTGCTCCTATTTGGCTTGTTTCTAATAGCTAAACCAAGAGTCTCAGCCTTGGGGAATTTCTTTTCAGGGCAGAGCTAAGACAGTTGTCTAGCAGCTGCAGAAGCCAAAGTGATTTTGTATGTTCCTGGGCTTTCTTGCATTGAAATCTTAAAAACTGTTCACCCAGAAGAATGGGACAGCAGTCTCAGTCAGCAGTACTGGTGAGGGAAGGTTACAGGCTGAAGCCTGGCACATTTAAAGTAGTGCTATTAAAATAGATTTATCCAGGACATTAGTTCAGTTTTCAACTTTTCTTGTGAGGTTCTGGTGATTTCATAAGAATGAGCATTTTTGTGTTTGGATTGCTGCACCAATGCTGTCAATAATTTGTCAGGAATAATTGGCAATAAGTGATTTGCTGCAAATGTAATGACAATTTCAATGTTTATAACATCAATAAATATGGAATCTTCTACTCAGCAGCAGGTTGCATAAGCAAAGGAAGTTTTGTGTTCTAACAAAAGTTATTGTGCTTTACTAATTTAGGATTTTTAAATTTAAAATACGGTTTCCAAATATTTTAAGTGTCACCTTTAAAACATCAGCGGATTGAGCTCTAGACATCCCCGCTGGAACACACAGGACAGTTTTCATTTTCAGAGCTGCAGAGCATTTCTGGCTCCTCCTGCACTCAGTTGGAATTGTGGGCATGCAGGAACTTTAGGAATGAATTGTTAGTTGTTGTTATTAATTTCTTTGGGAAACACAAACAGTATGACTCATTATTAACTCAGGTCTTGAAAAATGCTGTACTCTTTGTTCACAATAAGCATAGTACTGGAAAGCACTGCCTTCCAACCTTGACTTTAAGTAGAATTTGAACAGCAGAATTGTGAATGGGGACTTCACTGATCTGCACAACCCTGGAAAGCTGTTAGCGTACACCAAAGAAAAAAACACAGGCATTCAAAATAGTGTGCTTTGTATATTTAATGAAACCACCAGAATATGTCTGAGTGACATAGGACATACATGTCACCAGCTTAAAAGCAAGTCTTCCTGAGTTTCTCTGCATTAGTTCGTGATCTGGGGTTTTAATTTGATGTCATATATTTGATCATTATATCCTGTTTCTTTTAAAATTCTTGGCTAATTTACTTTCTTTTGCTGTAATTTCCATTTTCAAATCATTTGATAAGTGTCAGCCAGTGCCTTTTCAGACATTTCCTCTGTATATAACCCAGAGAGCTGCTTAATCATAAGTCATATGTGCAGCAATATGGTTTTGTTATTATTCATGTCTTTCTAAAAGCCAAATCTTAATTTGAGAGCACAATAGCTGAGTCTTTGAAAAAAAGAGCAAGTGCAGTAAGTCACTGTGGACCCAACAATTTCCTTAGCAACCTGTCCCAATAAAGGACTCTGTACAGTATTTTGCACTCCCAGATTCTGTCACCTGTGTGTCTTTGGATCTGTCCTTTTGCTCTTTTGACAGTCTCTGCTGAGGCAAGCTCTGTGTAGGAAATCTTCCCAATTCTTTGCTGGGTTTCTTCTTGGAAAGAGCAGTCTTCCTTTGGGAGAGACCTGTGTGTGACCGAGTCCCTCCTTTACAGTGTCTTTGGAGGTGGCAGCATTCCCAGTACCTATCAGCACTGAGTGCCATAAGCACTGAATTTCACATCTATCTGCTTAGTGAGGAATATAAATAGAAATCAAAACCAGTTGTGCAAATGTGTTGTGTAAGAAAGCTGAAAAGAAATGCCTCCTGCCTATATGTACTGGAACTCCTCTGTCTAGATACTTCCACTGATACATTCTGTTTGCTCGTTGTAAATCTAAATTGCTGTGTCTGAAGATATTTGCAACTAGATCATCTCGGATAAAGCTACTGAGAGAGAAAAAGAGAGAGAGAACATCTAGCACAGGAAATATTTTCTTGGAATGCAGAAAAAATGGAGAAATGAACTGAAAAGGCATTACGTTGTGCACTGTTAAACATTCTAAAAATAAACTCGGAACATAAAAGTATCTGATACAGTCTTTTTTTCTTTTCCTCTCCTCAGACATGTGTACTCATAAAATTTAATGGAGTAGAATTGCCTGAAAGAACTGGACCATTTTTAATATACCTTTCCGTGGCTCTTTGGTACATATGTGAACAATTTTAATGAAAAAAAAAAAAAAAAAGAGAAAGGTTGGTTCGTAGTGATTCTTAGACGTCTCGTGGTTGATCATCTGTACCGGACAGATGGATTCGGTCACTGTAAGCCAAATAAATAAATTAGCACTATCTTTGAAATGTATAGCCACACTTGGCATCTGCAGTTACCATACTCCCTCCCCTCGGTTCAGATGCCTTCACCTATACTGCTGAACTGGCCTAACTTTATATTCTGTTTGGCCTTGAGTTAGAACAGAGGACCACCTGCATGAAAGAGATGTGAAATGTTATGCGTGCCTTTGTAATGGGATAGAGTACCAGAGTACCAAGTCTGCAAATATTTTACTGAGCAGGTCATGTATTAAGTAAAGCACTGAAAGGTAAAATGATAAATGATGAGGTCATCGTTTCAGAGCTGGTGTCCAGGTGGTGAAAAGCCAGAGGGCTGAGATTTAGAAAAAAACAACTTCCTTTAAGCCTCGCTGACTCGGTGCGTTGCCTTCGTTGCGCAGGACTAAGCGGCCCTGTCTCGGCTACGTTTTGGGCTGTTTGTATATGAATCTGGCTGTTAAGCAAGAAGCTTCTAAAGGAAGGATATGGATGTGCTTTTGATTGTCACAATTCATCTTTTCAAGTGTCTCGTGGGCTCCAAAACTGCGTAGTGTATAATGCTAGAATTTTACCTAGTCTAAGGTAAATATTTGTGAAATGCTTTAATTAGTTCTGCTCTACAAGGAGAACCATGGAGGCTGTATTTAGACATTTGCTCCCTCTTCTCTTCCTTCCTCCCAATTTTTAACCCACAGGCTGAGTATCAGCTAGCATCTGTGATCTCCACACAGACCCATGAGTTCCAGACTCACTGGGAGGAAACCCAGGAGAAAACTCTCTCTCCTGTCCTGTCTTTCTGGGTTAGCTTTCTGCCAGACCACTGATTGCAGAAGGATCTACTCACTGCAGCAGTAGATGAGGTGAAGGGTACCCGATGGATCAGGGTGTTCCATGCAACTTTGCTGTCACTGTGTTTGTAACATGTTGTTGTTGGAACTCAGAAGGAAATTCTGATTTGAAATGGCCTCTCTCAGCTGTGACTGCTCCTGTAGCTCAGCGTGTGATCTAGGTGCCCGGGTGTGAACACATGCATTTAGACTGATGTGGGTAGCACAAAGGTATGGGGTGGAGGGCCTATCAGTCATTTTTCAAAGCACTCAAGCTTTGTGAACTATGCAGCAAGCTGCTTTATTCTCTTTCTTCTGCCTACGGCAGTGGAACATCAGTCAAGTATTTCCAGAGTGAAAGTCAGTTGTTTCCTGGTGGTCTAGAGGGCTGCAAGCGCTCACTAAAGGGTCAGCTCAAAGCCAGAACTGGTGCAAAGGGAGAAACGAGATGAGGAGGGCAAGCCAGGGGAGAAAGCTGATCCTTTTGTGGTAGCAAACTGCGAGCAGGTAGAAAAGAGAATCTTGCAAACCGGCATTATGCAAAGAGAGAGTTTCAAGGAAAGAATTCAGGTTTGAATAATATGCATATGTAATTGCTGCCCCTAGGCTCCAGTCTTAGAACAGAAATTGCACAGATCTTCAAGAACAGTAGCTTCCTTATTTCTCAGGGACTGTTTCTGAGGGACAGAACTCACCTCCTTATATTATCCATCAGTTCCCTAATGGGATTCCCATTTCAGCAGTACCATTGCCTCCTTTCCCAAGTGGAAAGCTCATCACAGATTATGAGGCACAAGTAGTGGCCTGTTGCCATCTTACTGGCTGTGTGTGTGACCTGGAAGCCACGAACTTGTTGCATAAAAGGTCTTGTAATGGAAATAAATTCTTTGGTGCCCCTGGCTAGGGCATGGCAGTGGGGAAGAGGTGAGAGGGTTCTGTGTTCAGCTCGGCTGCACACTTGCTTGGTGCCAAGTCCTGAACTCTGTGTCCCTTCATTCTGTTTTTTGAGAGGAGAAAGTGAGTGCATACCTTGTAGGGGCTAATTAGTCTTTGAGCAAGAGAATCACATGATTACCCAAGTGAATTTTTCCTTCTCTCTCTGTTTGTAGGCACATAATAACACTTGGAAAGCACACAAGCACTCATGGCCCAGCTCCGAGTGAGGCGACGTTGAAGCACAAAGTAGGCAAATCTGAAATTGTTTGGAGACTTTTCAGAGCTTCATGTTATCTCGTTTGTGCATTTAATGATTATTGTGAGTACACGCATCAAGGGTTTTTGAGGTTTGGATGCTGGCAGCTGTTGGAGGGACAGGCCTACCGGCAGCGCAGGCGCTCAGCTGCCAGATGCCTTGGTGTGCTAGGGAAGGAGCTCTGCTAAATGCGGGACAAAGCTGGTGCATGAGCAGTGCAGAGGCCAGCAGCGTGTCTGCCCCCAGACACTTAATGCAAAGCAAAATGCGCTGTTGGATGAAGACATCCAGAGAAGGCAGAGTGCTCCCTGCCTGGGAGGGAGTCCTTATGGCAGCAATCCTTTTCTGGAGAGGCAAGCCATCTGTCAGAACAGCATCTTGAGCTCTGCTGAGCGAGGCAGGGGAAGGAGGATCTGGATCTATCAGTGGTAGGCGTTAAGTGTTGATAGCCTGGGTCATAGTGTGTGACCAGAACAGGCTTTCATATGTGGAATAGATGATATGCTCACATAATGTGGTACAGCAGGAGTTTGAAAAGAGCTCAAGTACATTAAGGGTAGAAATATCTCGGAAAACCAGGGAGACTTTATGATTTTAGTCACACGGGAGCTTTTGAAAATGATGTTGTCTCTGAATCTTTCGGCTAGTAAAACCGTTCAAAACAGAAAAGTACTCTTCACACAGGGATGGTGGGAGTGGTGGGGTCCTGGGTGCCTGATGGTGGTACTTAGCAGCGTGGGCTTCTCTCTTCTGTTGTGCTTAGAGAAGCTGAGCAGCTGACAGGGTTAGCTCTGTTGTGATTGCCTGAAAGATCATGAAATCAGCATAGGGTTCTCATACGTGTGTCATTAAGCCCAGTTCTAGCTAGAAAGAGACTGAATAATAAGGTTTGGAGCTATTTATCTGTCATTAGCTTTTATCACAACAAAATATGTAAGTATGAAACCGAGAGCTGCTTATCTCCTGTCCAAGACTCTGCTTTCTTCTGATTAATATGGCTAAAACAGTGAAGCAACAGGATGCAGCATGGTGAAGAAATGAAACCACAATAACTGCGCAAAATTTTTGATGAATTAAAAAAAAAAAAAAAGAAAACCTTATGTAAAAATATAAAGAGAAATCAATCCTTTCTTTCTGTCTTTCTCTTTCTGTCTTTCTTGGAATCCACCCTGAACCAGATGTTGGGAGTCTGTAGTTTAGTGTTTTTGGATCACTGCCCAGACTTTTACCTATCTTTTCAGCTATTTACACGGAGTTTATTTCTCCAGCTGTGCTTTCACTGATACTGTACAGTCACAGACCTGCTAAGCTGGGAGTCACTAATAGCGGGAGTTACTGTATTTTCATTGAGATGAACAGTGATACAAAACATTAAATAGAAATCATTTTGTCTTTGCTCAAAGAGCAAGAGGATCAGGCTTAATGAAGGGTGTGAAGAAATCTGCTGTGGACAATAACACAGAAGAGGGGAAGGGAGTGGCATAGGAATTTTCTTTCCAAGACCATCACAGAGAAGGAGCAGACAGCTGCTTCTGTGTATGGGAAAAGGTGCAGGGGAATGTTTTTTGTCTAAAACAGACTAAATTTCCTTTGTGTTGCTTGGCTTTAAGTCTGTCTTACTTTTGATGGTTCCTGCCCTTACTACCTTTAATTTCCATTATATTTTCATCCCTACTTGTTTATTCATTATTATGACTTTTGCAGTTGGAATTTTAATTCATAAAGATTCAGTATGGAAGAAATAGAATATTGTTGGCATAATTGTATGTATTCTTTGTGCTGTGAGCATAGAGGAGTTCCGTCATTTATCTCCTCTTTAAAGCACATATTGATAGCAAAATTAAGAGTGTACGCTTCAATCCTCTGAAAAGCCATTAAATCTAGTCCATAGGCTTGTTCATATAGTTGCACTAAAAAAATTTGTGTTGGCATAACATTTTGCACACTTCTAAATTACAGCTTTCCAATTTGTAGTGGTCTCAGCTGTAAGGTTCAGACTGTAAGGAAGAGAAAATTCTCAGCAGAAAGCTGGTAATCGCTCTCCTGAGTGAAAGGCTATAATTTTTAAAGGTGTCATGTGGCAGCCTGCCTAAGAGACTGATGCTTCAAGTTTGGTCCTGACTCTGAATTTAAGCCAGTACCCTAGAGGTTAAATATTCCATAGCCTGTTACCAATCCCTTGAGCTATCTAGTGTCTCCAGGTGCTAGCCTTTTAAACAGATTCTTAGTAAAAGCAATTTCATTGGCACTAAGAATCAGCTAGTTCAGTTCAAGTGGGATTTTTTAATGAAGTCTCTCATACCAGTTGGGCCAAGGATCATCTGTTGGAAGGAGAGGCAAATGGAGAGGCAAGGGGAAATGGAAGGCTGTTTTACAATGCAGTGTCCAAGAAGAGGTGGCAGAGAGGTGTGCCTCAGAATGCATCTATGAGTCAGTGTGTCTGAGCTAGCTAACAACAACCATTTTGTTACTAGGCTTGCTGAGTGACATGAGGTATGTGTTATTTCATAAACAGCATTAGCTGTAAGCCTAACCATTTGAAACAATCCCTCCTGAACGTAACTTTTCAGTACAGCTGGCAGTGGTGGCTCTGTTCTCTTAGCGGAATGTACAGAATTGCCATTTTTGTCCCCAGCGAGGGGAGATAATAAAAATATGCAAAATTGAAGGCAAGCTAAGGATATCAAATATGACAGACATTACAAAAATGCAACTTTTCACTTCAGCATCTAGAGCCAGAAGGAGGTGAGCAAGAGGTCGAGAACATATATGTTGTAACCCAGATTCATGTGTATTCCTAAGTCACTTGTGTTTTATCTTTAGAGCTAAATTTTGATCCCAGAATTCCTTTTCTTCCATGCCATTGTCTGCCAAAGATTCTCTACAAGCACATCATGAACATTATGTTAGTGCTTTTTTAACGTGAATTTTGATTCCTTTTATGATCCTTATCCTAACAATTTATAAACTTTGCCAAGCTATCGTTATTTGAACATTAACACATTACCTGTTCCTTTTCTTAATTGTTGATTCCAACGTTATAGGGAATTCGGAAATTTTTAAAGACTGAAAAATTGCACAGTTTATGTGAGAGATACACACTTACATGGCCTGAGTATTCAA
This sequence comes from Stictonetta naevosa, assembly GCA_011074415.1. Lineage (NCBI taxonomy): Eukaryota > Metazoa > Chordata > Aves > Anseriformes > Anatidae > Stictonetta > Stictonetta naevosa. The sequence continues at coordinate 17,098,376 of CM021700.1, read as the reverse complement.
GTTTACACATCTTGAGTTCAGAAAGATAGGTTTGTGCTAATGTGTTTGGCCACATCAGCCGAAGTGACTGTTCAGAGAACACTCTTTATACATGTAATTTATGCAATTTGTTAATGCTCTAGTGCATTTTGAGGGCCTCTTGAAGCCCTTGGGCTTACCAGTTGGGTAGCTGCTATGTTGCTAACATGGCTCCTGTTAAAATGCAAAGGCTCTGGTTCTCCACTTACATTTTGATTGTGATTCAATCCTTATTTCTACAACTCGTATTTCACTGTTTTCTTCTCTCCATTTTTTTTTTCCCATCCCAGCAGCCATCTGGTACTTTTTTCTGTCAGCCAAGTTTCTGTTCTTTACCTGGAGCCTTTCAAACAGAGACTCTAGAAGAGAGTGGATTAACAGTTGTCACTGGAAAATGAGTTTATTTTCAGCTGGAAAAGCTGTGAAATATATTCACACTATTCATTGATACGTTATACATTTCTTCTTGGACACTCTTATTTCTATTTGAAGGCAAATACCTAGGAATAGTTTTCCTTAGAGTTAAAAATCTGTGAGAAGAGCCTCAGTATATTTAAAGCGAGTTGTCTGATTTTACTTGGTTGTATTATGCATGGGGTCTTAACATGACAAACGTGTTCCTTTGCAGACAGGTATTTGTTATTAGCCAAAGGTGAGAGTCTCTTGAAAGGGAGACTTTACTGTGGGTCAGATTTAGTCCAACTGAGAGAGATTTGTGGGTATCCTACTATGCTTACCTTTCTTTCTCTCTTTTCTGATATAGAAAAGAAAGCTGAAAGCTCATAAGGTTGTCTTTGCCCTGCATTATCTTTGTCCCTTCTATAATAAAAGTAGAAGCATGTAAATCATTTGAGAAGCAACCTATTCTCTTTTCTGTCCATGGTTTATTGTAAGTGTCCGAAGAATTGCATTTGCTTGTGTACTTTTAATTATTTCAAGAACTGAAACGTCTAGGCTAGTAGTAAAAGTGTCACGAAATTACTGTAAGGTTGCATGAGTTTTGGCTGTAAATCTTACTCACCTTGACTAGATCTCATACTTTAATTCACTGGGGTATAAAATACCATTTACACTAGTTCTTAGTTCACTTAATCATAATTAAATGACTTCAGAGGGCAATAATTCCTAGAGACTCTTTCTTTGATGTGACACAAATAACAAACTGTGTTTGTAATGTGAAGGTGTTCTACTTCACTTTTACATTTGCCCTAGCCTTATGCAGCATATAATGTTCTCTTTAGGTATAGGCATATGCTCTTGTTACATGCACCATATGGGTCACAGATGTGGCTGACATGGCTACATGACATCTTTTTTAATTTCATTGCACTAAACCAAGGCTGTGCTTAGACCTTTTCATGATGCTTAGAAAGGGATTTCAGCTCAAGATCCTCATGTTGTGTTTTTTTTTGTTGTTGTTGTTGTTTTTTTTTCCCACCTGACTGATGACCCAGGGGGGCTTCTTTTTCTGCTATCAGGTTATATTGTGTTAATAAAAACCCTTATGAAAGTAATATTTTGCGGCTGTATCAGCCAAGGGGCAGGGTATTTTTTGGAAGGAAAAGTGCCATCTGTAGATTCTCCATAAACTTAGAGTTTGAAATCCAGTTTTAGGGTTTGCAACTACATTTTGTTTGAAATGTAACTTAGGAAATACTTTTACTTGAAAAAAACGTATTTGGAAATAGGGGTTTGTTGATATTCTGTTTTGTCATAGTATATGATGAACCGACTAGATTAACCGATCTAAACTGCTAACACTTACGTACTAGCATGCACCAGCTCACTTTGGCCATGAGTTCTGAACAGAATGATGATAAATTGCTCTCGGGTAGCATCTTCTATCCAAGAACAGTAGCCTGTGAATACTGTTACCATAATAACCCCTGTGGACCAGATTCAGGACTTTCATGTAAGGAGCACAGGCCTCTAGCTGTGAATGGGACATTTGGGCATCATCTCACTCAAAGTATCTGTCTGTCTGTCCAGCTAGCTAACTGAAAGATCAGTGAACTGCCAGTTCTGTTGTGTCAGGTTGGAGGAACAGAATTTATCTGAACAATAATACTCATTGGGAAGTGAATATATATAATTTCCAGGGCAATGCATATATGACGTGTTGAAGGCTCTCATAACTCATTAATGGCTTTGTTTGTGTTGCCTGCAGTGGAAGCTGGATCAATTCGAAGAGGAAACGTATTGCTTATCATTTCCACTTTGAACAGGAGACCAGTTGTGTTCTTCCAGTAGCAGTAAATATACCCATGGAAGCTAAGTGCCCAAGTTAGGTTAGTTATAAAGATGGGGAGTTACTTGCTTGTGTCTAATAATGAGCAGTGGAAAATGAAGAGCCACAAAATGGCATGTTTGTGTTAAGCAATTGGTCCAGTGCTATCCCTCTTCACTGAATGAAACCCATGCTTGGCAAGCCTGATTGAAAACTATATGCTCCGATCGCCTAGGCTGTTTCTCTCTATTTATTGTGAGTACATTGTGTGGCCTACTATAATGTTACGGGAACTGAGCTAGCACAAAGCCACAAAAGATGGGCTCAGGAGGAGCCATGGTAGAGGTGCATGTAGCAGACTTTAAAATTATCGTTACTGCACTTTGAAGTTCTTCTGTTGACCTGTGAACATCCTAATGCCTTGCAAGTTTGCACTTCTTGGGGTAGGAAGAATTTCAGTGAAGCCAGGAGTTATTCACTGATATATTTTATACGTGGCAAAAATATATTTATTTCTTCTTCTTCAAAACGTGAAAGAACCCATGAGATGTACAAGTATGGCATCTCTTGTTCACTTAGTGACCACTTCTGAAACCATAGACTGAAAGGAGGTGAGCTAACATAAATGGTTTTTAAAACTCTGACAACCCAAATAATAACACTTGTTCCTTTCTCTGAGATAGGGGATCAGGGATGCTTTGGGATTTTCAGTGCAATTTCAGTCATTATGCTGAAATTTCTTAATTCTGCCTACATGAGACAATAAATGAGAAACACCTAAAATAAGCCTTTTATTTCACTTAATATCTGTCCTTTTCATGTCATTGAAATGTTACTACTTCTAAAATACGAAATGTACTCCAGAATTTATTAGTCAGGTGGTTTAAGTGAAACAAATATAACAGCCTATCATACCTTTTGTACCACATATTGTTAGCAATATCCAGTCGCCCGTTAACAATATCCCATCCTTTGTCTCAAGAAACTGGAAACACAGAATCAGAACTCTAGATGAATAATTGGGAATTCTGTATGAATTTCTGTTACCTACTTTCTCAATGGACATATAGAAGCTACATTCAGGTTTTAAAAAATTGTGCTAAATTATATAAATTTTCTAATGTAAGTGTATATTGCTAGACAAATATAATGAGAATGCATTTTTCTTTGGGTAAATTTGCCGTACATAATTCATTTGCTTTCCTACTCTTACTGAAAGTCACTCCAGTTTTCTGAATGCATTTGGTGATCTTTTAACATTGTTGTCAGTCCCACTTAACTTTACACGTACCCTTACATAACATGTCTAGCACAGCACTACACTCTCTCTTCCCATGTACTTGCAGCCCCTGCTGGGTTCAGGAGAATTCATCTGTCTGAGCCTCAGTGTACAATGAGTTCCTGAGGCCCAGGGGTGGCTTCCTGTCCCTAGCAATGTCTATGAGATCAGGGCAATTCGTTTTATTAAGTTTGGAAAGTTTGTGTTTCAAGTTTGATCTGTTATTTGAATACATGTTCATTTAAATTTGAAAAACAAAAGTAGAATGCAATTCAAAGGGATTACTTTGTTCAAAATATTAGAAAGGACATTTGGACAGTTTGAAAAAGTTTTGGCTTTGTTTTAATGGGAAATTTACCCAAATTAATTTGTTTCCAGGGTTTTTGTTTTTCTAACCCCTCCCCACCAAAATTGTCTCTTCTTGATAAACCTCCTTCTGAATCTCACTGATATTGATGGAAATTAGATGAATGATATTGATGTGGAAAGAGGCAACTCACAAATAAGTTTGAACGACCATTTACCAGTGTTGGCAGACAGAACTGACGTAATGGTATGGACCATACGGCCCTCTTTATGTTGCAGTCCAGAGAGACTGGGCACTGTGAGTAGAACCATCTCTGACCTAAACCTCTTGATCATAGTTTCTGCATCAATGCATGTAACATGTTCATCTTCAATGTCCTCCTTAATTCTTTGCAGCTCAAGGAATTGCTTTAGATTACTGCATTGCACCTTTCATCAAGCTTCTTTTGTAAAAGATTATGCAAAAGTGAGTATTCTGCAGAATAATCTTTATTAAAGGTCATGGCCTTTCTTCCTCCTTCTGAAACCTTAGAAGAGCCATAAGCTTTGTATCCCCTCCAGACATTAAGGGGTCCATTTCAAAGCAGTGAATGTGGGAGGCGTACACACAAATCTTTCTAACAAATAACGGGATTTACTTCTTGACTTGACCCTTTTGAGCATGGCTTTGAAAACTTACCCAAGAACATCTATCTGAAAAGTCTTCAGTCACCACTCTCTAGGACAGTGAATTTATGGGCACTCACGGTTTGGGCTTTGCTTAACCTTATCTGTATGGCTAAAAGGAAAGCAGAAGGTAATTAATTGTCTCATGGCTATTTAGCTTCCTTGGGGCAACTGTTGTCTAAGTTGACCATAGCAGGGCACTGTTGTTACGGGAGCCCACTTAAATCTACATAAGAAGGGGTGCACCTAGCCTTGCTGCTACGTGAGGGCCTCCTCTCGTTTCCCAGCCATGTTGCTAGCCTGTAACAGCTTGACACGCCATGCTGATAAACTGGCGTTTCATCCTGCCTGCTGCTTCTGCATCAGCTTTTTGCAGCAATCCGGAATATATTTGTTGGAAAGATTATTTCGCTGCACCACTTCAAGGTTCAGACAACTGAATTCCAGCTTTAAACCATAGGTGTTCTGAGTTGGAGGAGCTTCTAACACGAAGGAGGATGGGTCAGTTGAGGAGACTGATGGCTGCAGTAGAGCTCTGAGGGAGGGAGTGTATTTGTTACAGAGAGGGGTATATGAGAGATGTACAGTCAGGGCTGTGATGACAGTGGTAGAAGGTCACCAAGATGGAACAGACACTGAGGCGTGTGCCACAAAGATTAGTGTCAAGCATTGAAACGGAAGACTGAAAAAATCATCCCAATGTCCATTCCTGGCTTTTCTTGTGTGAGGAGTCATCTATGTGAAGAATTGCCACAACAGAAACATGTGAAATTCCCCTTGCATATTTACGTGCCAGACCTGCCTAAAACTCCAAAGGGTGGACACTAACCTTTCCTCTGGGCAGGCCATGAAGTCCATGGCAGGTTTCTTAGTGCTCTGCGATGTTGTCAGTCAAACCCAGGCACGTGGCAGGTCTTGTACAGAGAAATTTTGTAAGCTTGGCAAAACCAAGGGAGAGATAAAACTTGTGCTGGAAGTGGGAGATGTTTGGGTATTCAGGACAGGTGCTGTAGAAAGGCAGCTGGGACCTAGCGTGACCATTTCCTAAAGTGCTAGCAGACTGACTGTGCCCCCAGAGGTTCTGAACAGGACAGAACTGAGTCAGAAACAAGCCAAGGAATTAAAAATGAGTCAGATGGAGTAAGTCTTAGAATTATGTGACTGGATACATTTCGAGATAATTCTAGCAGGTCCCTTTTTGACTGTGAACAGAGAGCAAATCTCCAATATCACAGCATAATTCCGTAGTCTACATACCACTTACCAATTCAGAATAAACCAGGTGAAAAAAGTTTGATCATCTCTTGAGGAAAGAGGGTGCTGGTTTTTTACTATGTAAGAATGAAAAACCACATCCAATCCTGGATGTAGCTGTAGGTGAGGTATTTATTTAATAGATTATTGCTCCTGATACATGACCTCCAGCAGGTATATTCCATCTGGATGCATGATTCATTCAGATAAATTACTTATCCAATCCTGGGATCTATAGTAGAAAAGCAAGCAATTAACCTTTTCTTGTAAGAAAAGCCAGAGGTAGGTCTTGAAGAAGTTAAAATGAAGCACGTTCCTGGTGTTTAGTTTCCAGAGCAAGTTTTAACACCAGCAGATGGTGCTAAAATGATCATTAATTGGAAAAACAAAACAAGCAAACAAAACCCCAACCCAAACATCTGAAATTTCCTTAAATTCATAAACTGTTACTTTCCAATAAATTGCAATACTTTAGCTAGTTGCTGTGGAAGGCTAAATTGAGGGTGATGTTAGTCATCTTTTTACTTAGACTAACACAACACAAGAAGATGTGTGTAGCCCCCTTATTTTCCAGTTTGCTTTCAAGATGGATCAGTTTTCCTAGAGTCAGGTCTTTAAAGCAACTCAAGTATTTCAGGAATTTTCATTCATATTCAAACTGAGGATTAACAACATTGTTGTAGAGTTTTACTGATAATTAAAGGAAAGATTTAAGATTTTTCGATTCATTTTCACTCTGAATACGTCCTTGTAACAACTGGCAATTGTTTTTCTAAGGATATTGCTGTAAGAATTTGTTAGTCTCTAAAGGGAAGCTGGGTTCTCTTTTAATGTAGAAAAGCCTCTGATCACATGAAGAATAACTTTAACATGTTTTGTAGATGAGTTGCATGGGTAACTTGGGAAGTTTGATACAGGACTGCGTACTTCTTCAGTTCTAGTTCAGCTGGTCACATTGGTCCAAAGCTGATAACCACTGAAGGCTGCTAGTCACTAGGAAGCATCTTGGAGGGGTTTCATAAGACAAGTTGCAGCCACCCCAGGCAGTCTGCATCCGTAACAGCAAAGGAAAACCCTCTCGACAACCTCTGCAAAGGGAGCGTGGCTGGGTGAGCAACTAAAATGGAGGAGGACTTTTCCTTTTGGCTTGAATCCAAGTTAGGTACATTTGTGTGTGCGTAGAAGCAAACAGAAGAATGGTGGTGTTGGAGTGGGGATCCTATGGAGAGCATAAGTGATCTTAGAACTAGCCAGATTTCTTGTTTTCTAAATATCCAGTGGTTTAGATAGTACCCACCTTTATTTGGTTCTCTAGAGTCTCATCCCCTGCAGGTATGACTGTGCAATTTATGTCATTGTTTGAAACGGATTAATGATAACGATGGTGGTTTACAATCAATGAGCTGGGCACATTTCTTTAAGCAGCATACAGAAATTGTGCTGAAATTTCTGTGCAAGAGAAATGTGTTAAGATAGAGCTCTAAAGCAGCAGACAGGCATTTAATATGCTATATTCAATCTAAAAACATACAACCCTGGAAGATTTGGGGAATAAGGACACTGTTGCAAATTTGGCTTAAATTAAAAAGCCCCTGGCTTCATAAACTATTTTATATCACATCCGAGGATGAAGCAACTCACCAATAATGTGATTCTAGAGAATCTGTGAAGCCAATCCTACAGAATTAGACCTAAAAGTTATTCCCAGCAAGATAATTAATATAAAATTACCTCCAGCAGAATATTTGTATCCAATTTATCCAAGAGTGGTGAGCCACGTTCTGATGTCTACTTCATGTACTTATGACAGCTTGCCTAAAAAAAGGACTGAGAAATGCCTTGAAAGTTAATCCCAGCTAAAATAATTTAATACATCTTCCAAATATGAATGAATTGTGGGACAACTTGCGACTGCACATATATAGTTCACTGCTGCTCTTCAAGAATCATGCAGGTGACGGAGTAATGCAAGGCACAGGTATCTATAATGACTTATAGTATCTTGTTTAATTATTTTTTGGCAGTGATGGTATGTAATTATTTACTGACCTATCGGATTGGTCACTGAATTACTGTGAAATTCAGATTCTAAGCGGCACTGTCATTTCGATAATTAGAGGTTCTGTCTTACGAGAATGTGTGCTTGTTAAGTTGTAATTTGCTTAAAAAATAATTAAAGACAGAGGTTATTTAGGAAGGAAGGCTTAAGACCAAGATTATATTCAAAGGAAATTAAAGACAGGAAGCCCCAGGGTATTACAGCCCTGCCATGCAGCTCCTATTAAAGAAAATGAAGCCTTACAAGCAGCACAAATAGTGATGTCTGGCATAAGGCTGCCCAGCAATTTCTATTATAAGATCCTGTTTTCTATTGCTTATCGCTTTGCCAAACTTAAACCATTTGGGCCAAAATTTTCCATGCTGTCTGCCTTGGGCAAATATTTTGGAAAGTTTAATCTAAAGTGCTTCAGAAATTTCTCCAACTAGGAAAAAAAAAAAAAAAAAGACATTGTTTTGTCCATGTTTAGGGGTGCATGTAGCTCTGTGTGAATATATGTCTGTATGTGTGTATAAATAAGAAGCTGTCATTTTGGTCTGTAGCAAGGACTTAAAATACTTTGGTCTGTAGTGAGGACTTGAGATTTGGCCAATTATTTTAAAATCTGGAAAACAATTTTAACATTCTCAGGGGAGACTCTCTTGAATTTGCCAACTGTGTTTTGGGAAATGCCTCCAGAGAGCTCCAGTGTAAAACAGCACACATGCGGTCTGCTGGGCAGAGAAACTGAGCAGGGGCTGAAGGACTCATCAAGCAATTGCAGTCCTTATTTGCACTGCAGCTGTGTAGTTCTGGACGGAAGATCAGAAGACAGGAGTGCCCAACTCTCCTGAGCTCTCTGTGCTCCTCTTTACCTGGGCTGCAGCAGTGGAGAAGAGAAGGGGTCTTCCTTCCTGCACTGCAAAATGTAAAGGACAGTGGATGAGTGGAAGAATGGCAGGGCAATAGGATGGAGGTGAGAGGAAAGAAAAAGAATTTGGGAAGGTAAGGAAATAGAAACCAGTTTAAAAAAAAAAAAAAAAAAAAGGAGAAAATTTGGAAAGGGGTTCTGTAGAGAAAGAGGGACAGAAGTTGTTTATAACCTCTGTACTTGAAACCACCAGTCCTGAGTTTAGTTTTTTCTTTTTATTAACAAACATCTTTGAAACCCAACAACATGACTTGTGTCTCCATCTCTTTCTAGTGTCAAAGAGCAATTCAGGTGATAAAAACCTTCCATCACTACTCCTAAGTCAAGCAGAGAATACTGCGTATCTCAGGTAGGCTGACCACCTGGGGTGGTGGAGTTGGTGACATTCGATTTTCAGTGTAAATGTTTTAAAGACTTTAGTCAAGTGAATAAATATCCCTGTTCCCTCCACAAGCTATTAAAATAATGTTTACATTTTGAAGTCAAAGGTCTTCTGAAGGTCTATGAAGAACCTAAACATTATTTTAATATCCTGCGTGGTGCAATTGTTAGCTTAGTCCATTTTGTTGTCCATTCCAAATGTTAGTCCATTCACCATTCACTTACATCTTTCACCATGTGCTTCTACATGTTCCTATCTTAGCTTCTCATTACTGCCCTCTTCAGTGAATTTCTCTACTGTTCTCTTCCCTTCACATGCCCATATTCTGCGTGTTTCTTTTTTTCTCTTTTTCGATCATCTCCCTCACATCCCAGCCCTACGTTTGCGCTTTCTTTTGCCTTCTCTTTTCCTTTCACTGCTGTGAACAGACATAGCATTCTCCCATTGCAAAAGGCTGTATCTTTAGGTTCGTTTTTGGCCTGGTCTTGTCATCTCCAGTCTCACACAGGCTGTCTGTGGGCAGATCTTTTTGCTTCTTCCCACATGACATGCAGAGAACCTGCACCTTCTGTAACCGTGTACACTCACATGCAAAGGCTTTTCTGAGCTCCTTTCAGTTCATGTTTCACTAGCTCAGTGTCCTCCTCTCTGGTCATGCTTTCTACAGTCCTGCCCTTGTGGACTTCCTTCACAACTCTGCTACTGAGATCGTTTTCCTGTCTCTTCATCCAAACGATTTACATATTCTGCCATTGTGTTCGTCTCTCTTCCACTTTAACATTGTTCTATGTTTCAGGTAGCATTGCGTCGTTATTTACGCCTGTCTTAACTTCTCCCAAAGCAAGCTTTTGCCACTTGAGAATCAATCCTGCAAAAGTTTATTTTTTAAAACTTTTTTTTTTTTTTACTGCCACCTCATTTTTCCATTCTTACCACCCCACCTACCCGCCCCCCCCCCCCTTTTTTTTATCCCTCTGTTTCCAGAAATTAACCCAGATTATAATGTATGACCTGCCTTTTACAGCTCATGCACAGTACCTCGCAAGATTTTTCCAGGCCTTAACCGGCTTCAGGCAGCAGTGTGATATAAATAATGTTAAAAATAATTGATGCAACTGTGAAAAAAGGAAATAATTTAGAAATTTTCTTTCTGAAAGATGAGTCTTTAAGGAGCCAGTCTGTTTCATTACAGTGGGACTACCAAAGCAGTAGCGCACACTCATCTTTATGTAATTAGGAGAAAATACCCTGCATTATTACTGAGCGTTGGAAATATTTTTGGAGATTTTTTTCTTTAATCTTACATTGTGTGTGTTGTCTTTGCAACAATACTTTTTGCTATGGTAACAACTTTTTTATTGGAATCCAGAGCATAAATGTGTAATGCTGCATCAACCCTATTACTCCCAGGAGAATTTAGGAAGAGTTTTTTTGGCCAAACTTTCAAGGAGGAAACAAAGTGTAAAAATCTGCATTAACTGAAAAAAGGTTCACTCTTAAGCAACATTCCCCACTATTATATGCCATTGTCCTTTTGTTACAGCCTTAAGTTTGAAGACATTAAACTTTTTTTTTTGTTTGTTTGTTTTTGAAATGACAGGATGGGGATTGTTATTTTGCTCACATAACTTTACTCTCATCATTCTTACATCAGAAAGTGAATGGTTTCTTTCTTGAGTCAAATGAGCAAAAGCTGGATCTTCCTGTACTCCTTTCCATTCTTCTAGCTGAGGTTCAACATCAGTTGTGGCTTTGTGCAGAGGCACAATGTGGGATCAAAACTGTAATTTAGCATTTCACTCAGCTAATATGAATATGTAATTATAATTAGGAGCTCTGGGGTCCATGAGCACATGTACGAGCCTGGAATTTAAGTTGTATTTGGGCATATTATAAGTCTAAACTCTCTGGTGGGTAATAAATCTGCAAGCCAAAAACAGCCAGAGGTGAGAACTTTGTCTGGAGGTGCTGCAGGACTTCCCTGGAGGTCCTTCAAACAGTGAATCATCAATGCTGAAATGCTCACAGATGAATTCCAAGTGCAGGCTCAACTGCAGAAAGAGAAAGAAGGAAGCTCCTTGCAAATTGGGCCATCTGCTCAGGGTGCGTGGTACTTAATTGACTTTTTCTAATATCAGGATAATCAGTAATGAGTGCAGCCGTGTCTAAGTGATCCTAATTCTGCTGGATGCTAAGAACTTCTTAAGATGTTCCAAGAACCGTCTTTTTCATCTGAAGTCAACGGGATAACCTGTTCGGGGATCAAGAAAAGACAAAGTGTCCAGGGCTGTGTCTGGCACTAGTCTAACAAACTGCTCTTTCCAGAGGCAGAATCCTGCAGTTCCTAAGTGGATGCAGTTTCAGTGTGTGTGATCTCTGAAAATTTGCAACAGAAAGGGAGTAGTAGATATTGTTACAATTAAAGCTTTTTTTTCTCTCTCTCTTTTTTTTTTTTTTCTCTCCTTTTCTTTTTGTGGCTTCCTAACTGTTGTGCCCTTAAAATACAGGTAAGGATTTTTTTAAAAGTGGAAGGTTTTGTAAACCACATTCTGTGTATTCTTTACCCCTCTCTCTGAACTAGTACTCACTGGATCTTTTGTATCAGTTACGCCTTTCAGATATAATTGGTTTTCACTACCTATTAATACAAATAGTACAGAAAGAGGCTAAAATTTTTGTTTCACTTGGGCAAAACTCCACAGATGTCAGTGGGTTCAGATCTCATTCACAGAAATACAGCTTCAATACATTGTTTTTTTAAACTACGCCTTGACTTTTAGCTGGTTGTTAGAGGTGTATGAACAGGTGTTTGCTGCTCTAAAACTGGATGGAACTAGGTTCTGTTGTGTCTGCTCTGCCCCAAGTAAAAATGTGAGAAAGCTTTTTCTGTGTCACATGGAGATTCAAAGGTTAGAAAATCTGTAAAGACCTTAGCAGTCCTTCAGGATGAAAGTGTCATGTAAGTGTAATATATAGCTTTAATATAAAGGGTGAGGAAAAAGTAATTTCATTCTGATTAAAAAATACCTCTTGGCTCTTTCGAATCACAAAATTTTCCAAACTCAGGATTTGAAAGAGTAACCGCACAAGATCATCTGAGTCAAACAATGTTATTTTAAACTTATTTTCAACTTGCTTCTCGGTAGTTTTCCTTTTTTTTTTTTTTTTTTTTTTAAGTCAGTTAGTTGGACAGCTGTATTCTGGACTGAATCTAAAACTCTGCAAGAGGCTATAATGGAACATAAGTCATGTTTATTCCTCTGCTCTTTGGAATCTTTCTAATGGTAAAAATATAGAAAATTGAAGACTGATATAGAATTGATTTCTACTTATTTCTATACGTAAGGATGTGGGCTTTTCTGATTTTAAATTTTATTGATTATTAATTTTGCAAAATCATTGCAAAACCAGTAGCCAACATTTCCAAGACTTAAATAAAAACTTCCACACTGAACATATTGCCTCTCTCAACAGCCAGGAGTTTCACCTGGGACCTCCTAATCATTTTTATTTCTACGTGGGCTAGAAATTGACATTTTGGACCTGCTCATGTTTTTTTTCAGTCTGCCTGTCACCTGGGGGCATAAGCACTTTCTGGTCATAGGTGTCAACCTTGCCTTCTGAGATTCCTTGTCAGGACTTTTTCCTGTATCAGCAGGGCCCAGCTCAGGCAATTTTCCTTTCAGGCACAGCTTTGTTAATTTGTAAAAAATGCAGAACATTAGATCAATATTTTCATAATTGCCTTCAAATCCCAGGCATATTCCTGAGCAACATCCTAAAAATGGAGAGACTGTCAGACAGGAAGGAATATCCTGGCTCATCATTCACTATGGATGCTGTAGTTGTTCTGTTTCCATCTTGTAAATCTAGCAGGTTCAAAGTCAAACCTTAGCATGCTACCGTTTTTACAAATTATACAGTAAAAATTTACTAAAATTATGAAGTCAATTAGAGAGTCAGTGATCTTTCCCGAGCAACATTATTACATTATGGATTATTGCCAATGCTTGGTGAACCTTACATAAACATTTATTTGTCATCACATTATAAGACCACATAAACAAACTTGAAGTGTTATCTAGTACTGTCAGTACCTCCGTACCTTCATATACCTCCTTCACGTGCCTTCATATACTATATGAAGGGCTAGTGGGGTCCCACTTAGCCTAATAACTTGAGTTCTTGTGAAGCTAAAATAAGAAAAGTGTGTTGAAGAGCTTTTCCTCAGAAAGGAGATTAATGTTAAAAAGCAGGATCTGATCCATGCCATGAATATGTTTGAGGCTTGAAAACAGATGCTAAGGCTACACAGTGTCACCAAAGATGGCATTTTATAATTAGGACTGACAGCCCTCTTGAAGCTAGGTTATATGGTAAGCAAAAGCAGCCCATTATATGTAGAAAATATCTCTTTGAAAGCCGTAATCCATTTAGATAGTGGATCAGCTCAGAACCATATGCAGGCCTTCCATCTAATTCTGTCTGCAGTGCTGTTCTGAACATGGTCTTACTTCAGCCTGGGAGAAAAAGGAAACCTGTCATGTGGGTGGAGTGAGGATACTGGCCACTGGGGATGAGCTATGGAATTACACGAAGATCTCAGAACAACTCGTCTTCCCACTTTCATGACTTCCTGTGAGACTCACAGGGGTTTAAACTGAGTACTTTGATGGGATATTTCTTCTCACAGAAGTCAGCAACTAGAACTTCCCTTCTGACAAAGACTATGTATGCTTCAGTTGCCACAACAACTCCTACAACTTAGCCTTTCAAGGAAGGGTCTGTCTTCAGTTAAATGTCAGCATTCAGCCTTCAGAAGGATCAGAAATCACTCTCCTCCGTAGAGATCTGCTGGTTGGCCATAGAGCAAGCTTTGGGTGAACGTGTAGCTGATTTTCTCACCATAGCTGTGGTGGCTGGTAAGGATCTTCCTTGTGTTTGAGTGGCAGAAGAGGAAGGCAGAGCTACTGATCAGATACATCTTGCATTATTTTATGAAGAAGCTTTAATCTGTAAGCTGACCTCAGGCAGCACTACTGAAAATGCCATTCTTCCCGCCACACTGTAGTGTTAAAACGGGTGGGATGGAATTGGAACTTCCTTTGCTATGAATGCCAACCAGGGCTCAGAGGACAAGTGACCCTGCGCAGATTCAGAGATAGTCTTTCTGCTGGAGCCCCTTTGATCTAGCGGTCATGGTGAGCGACAGCTTCCCCAAACGGGACTTATCTACCTGTGAGGACTATTAAAGGAATAATCTTTCATATCCAGTTGAAGAAAGGAATTTCACAAATGCAAAAAAAGTATGTGTAAATGAGTGTGTGCTAATGGGAACTGTCATCAAGGGAATCTGGTGCAGGCAATTCCCGAACGGATGCAAGATATTGTGGATAACCATGGCTGTCATCCTCTGGAAGTAAAACAAAGCACCCAGGATGGAAAACGTATCTTTAACAGAATAGCAAGAGAAATCCTCAGCATCATATACGACCAAATTAATACGCTTCTTTCTTCTGAGATACATGGGTAATCTGTAGGGTAGAAAACTTTGCATCTCTTTGAAACGATCTCCAGATGCCATAATAAAATGTGCCAAAACATAGAATGGTACAACTTCAAGCTGGTGCTGGGTGGTAGCAATACCACTTACTTCATATTTAAAGGAAAAAAAAGAGAGAAATCTGGTAGTCCAGTGAGATTTACGCTCGGTTTTCACCTCTGATAGGCTTACTTTTTTTTTCACTAATTTATTTAGATTAAAAGCCACATCAGATATTTGTGTGAGTACTTCAGACACCTCCAGTAGTTATTTAAAGTACAGTAAAGCGTAAGGAGAGGAATGTGTTTGGAGAAGGCTGAGTGCTCAGAACTGTGCAGAGTTACTTGCCCAGCCTATCAAGGGGAGTTGTGAGATTAGTTAAAATCTGTGCAGGTCTTTGAGGATGCACTTCAGCCTGAGAATGGCTCGTGAGCACAGCTATCTGCCAGAAGGATGCATGACACAGACAACTCGTCGTGGGCCACTGATGTCAGCAGAGCTGTGGGGCTGACTTTGATGGATGCTGCATGAAGCCTTAGGTCAAACTCCACTTAGTGCAAGTGGCTCACGTGCTTCCCTTCGCAATGAATAGACCCAGCCTGCAATAACAACAAATTTTTAAGGCAAAACATCACTTTTCACAACAGTGGCTAGACCTAGGGATTGAGAAAGAGTGCTGCTTTAAGCTGGAAGACTGGGGTGGGGATGTCTCTAACAAGGAAAAGATTCTGCTCCTGCCTACAGAAATATGAATCTTGCAGGTTTGGCTCCCAGGTGCAGTAGCTCTGACTATTTATGACATTAACAAAGCAGAAATACTTTTTAATTTTAAAGACTCTTCTGTGTGAGCACAACTTGCCCATTTCTTACAGTTGTGGTATTTATATGTTGCAGTCACTTGAGAAAACAAGACCAATTACCCGTATTGGGTAACTCCAATTCACAAGTTTCTTTGCTCCTCTCTTTTTCTGCCTTGATTTTATTTAATGATAAGATTTTTATTTTTTTTATTTTTTAATTGTGCTGTAATTACCTTGTTCTATACATTATGTTCAGGGATGTTGAGAGATGTAATTATAACATCCAGATTGCTGTGTGCTGACACTTGTGGCTTTCTCTCTCAGTGCTAGCATGAATAGATGCTAAATTTTTTCAAGCTAAAAAGTAGCTGGAAGTTTTCTAGTAAAAAGTAATTTGCATTTTTTGATAACAGGCAGAAAAAAGGGCAGATACAATTTTCCAGCACCTGCTCCATTTTTTTTTAACTTCTTCCACTGAGTCTCTGTATGGTTTAGAACTGATTTTGTGCCTTTCACTGAAAAGCCTAAAATTGGCTTCTGACAGAGCTAAAATATTAGAATAATTGGATTCTGTCCTTTCTCATTAGATCACTTTCTCTTTCCTGCAAAGTAACATTTGTAGAAAAGATGTTTCTAACATTTCCTGAAAAATGTCTTTCAGCATGAGCTTTTTCCATCTGCTTTTAGAAAATCAGAGTATTTTATAATTACACAATCAGCTCACTCAGGTTACTCATTTCCTATTAAACCATTTTGTACTGCTAGGGGTGTCATCTAAGAAAGGTGGAGGAAAACTAGAAATTAAAGGTCATCTTTCTGCCTCAGAGTTACTGCTTGAAAAATGTAACTAGACTTTGTTTTTTTGCGAATAATGACTACTTTCCTTCATTTTTATTAACTTATGATGGAATTACATCATTCATCTTAAATATTGAGTAATAGAAGCCTTTGATAACTGTTTTATAACTCTGGTTTATGGAATGAAGTCTCCAGTGGTTTCCCAGAGCTAGTATTCCAGCTGATACTGTTGAAATAAATTTGGAGCATTACGTGAGAGGTTTGCTCTAGTAAGGGTTGGATTAAAATAAAATGAAAATTAACTAATATTTTAATTGCTTATCTTTTAAGATATTTCAGGCTGTGATAGATTTTAGGGGGATTAACTCAATCTAAAAGTGGAAAAAGTATTTAACTTATATAATGTTTTGAGATGAAATCAATAAGAAGTGAATAAACTCAAAGCAAAGAAAAAAAAACTGAACTGAGGAAAAAAAAAGTAGCTCATATGAGACTTGTCAGAAATAATTCTCACGTTACTGTGGTCTGCTCTCTTTATATTCTTCCAGGTATCTGCTTAGCTTCGTGATAAACACATTAAAATTGTGAGCGTGGTAGGACAGTGAAAGGACAAGCTCTGCTCTCGGCAGGGATATGCCGGGTAAGTTTTAGGATGAGGAATTTATTCCCCAGGCAAATCACGGTCCCGGGTGCGACGGGCAGCGTGCAGGAGTCTCTGTGCAGTCCAGCAGGGTGCACTGCACTAACATTGCTAAAATCCCAGTAGTGAAACCCTTCAGTAACTTCGGTTTCTTCCCAAGGGGCTTTGACTAAGAGTGCAGCTGCATGATGAACGTGCTTACAGTAGGGCACTGGCAGGTTAAGAAAACACTGACTTATGTCTGAAAACGGTTCTAGGGTCAACTGCTACCAAGACATGAAAAACTTGATCTGGAGAAGAAGTGGCTGTGTCTGAAGGAAAATCCTGCGGTATGATGCCAGGGATTCTGTGAATTATTAGGTTTGCAGTATGTAAACAATATATTTTAACTTAGATTATGTGTGTATGGCTCACTCCTGGAAGAAGCCATGAATCCCACTGGCTTCAGTAAATGCAACAAGTGCACAGAGCTGCTGTGGACATGGTTCCTAAGTGCTGTGTTAAAAGAATAGTACAGTTCTGGATTAACCCTTCCAAAACCAGAATTTCTGCAAAAGTACTCCTGGATCTCCTTGGGTTTTTACGTACAGGCATTTACTTAGGTGTAATCATTCCCTGCATCACTTCAGAAGAGTTTTCATGTACAGAGAAGCCTTTACTTGTGTGCCATGCATGCATGTGCAAGGTTCAGTCCTGTGCTGCATTTGGTTGCATGTATATATGCAAATGCCTTGCTTGTCCAAGAAGTTGTATCAGTGAAGAACAAATTTGTATATTGCACGCAGAAAATTTGTGTAATGGAAACAAAAACACACACATTCGATAATTAGGTAGGATTAGATCCCTGTGCTCTAATGTCGGGAAAATACATTAAAGAAAATGAGTGGGCTTTGGGTTTAAGATAAGACAAGTAACCTTTTCACGGAGTCTATGAAATCAGCTGGTAGTGACTGACAATTGTCTTGCCCTGAAAGATGAGTTCAAGGGAAATGGGCATGCCCCGGCTTTCACATCCTAACCTGGAAAGAGACGAATAGACTGGTCCACCTGGTGACATCTGGCATGTGTGGTAATCTTAGATTTTAGCAAATCCATTTTGTTTTCTACACCTTCTTTTATTGTTGAACATTTTGAGGAACTATGTTGTTGTTTTGTTACAAAGAGGAACGCGGTGGTTGACAAAGAATTGACAAAAGATAAGGGGAAAAGTTGGTGGGAAAAAAGAGAGTAACACAAGGCTGCCTTACAATACTCTATTCTTACACATTTTGCTCACTATAATGCCACTCTAGTACTGAAGTCACAAAGCAGGCTTTCTGCTTCACCATTCCAGCTCTACTGACACAGGCTAAGGATTGAAGCCATTTCTTGACTCCACTAAAAATGCAGGGGCATAAACACTCATTTGTTTCTAGGCAGACACAGAGACAAAACTTCACAATTAAAGTGTTTCATGCGCTTCTGAGGATAACTGTTGATTCCTTCTCTTTTGTAGCGTTCGCTGAGCAGCTGAGCTTTCTCTCATTTGGCCATTGGATCAGTGTCTGAAGTCTCTTCCTTTCTTAGGAAGTTTGAAGCTACTCTAGCTATATTCTTTACATTCTGGGCCAAAGCAGAATCTTTTTGGAAATAATTAATTCTTGGCTGATTATCAGTGCTGTTACTTTTCTTCTAATTTTTTGCTTAAAATTCAGTTAGTCAAGAACCCTGATAATATCATTGTATACTTGCCTAAACTACTTTTACAAAATGTTGATTTGTCTGCATTACACACAAGCTATAGGAAGGCTCTTTTTAGGAAAGTCTGCTCAGGAACATACTTATTTACATAAGCATAAAAAAACATTCTTATTTGTGTAGTTTACTTATTTTTTTCTCAAATATCTAGGGTTCCAATCAATGAAATATACACAAGAATATAACTGGAGATGGAGTAGGACAATTCTGTGGCTATATTTCAAAGCAGATAATATTATTTTTAATATTTGATGTCCTGACCTGACCACTGCTGCTTGCTATCTTTCCTCCTGATCTGTATTTGTAAAGACAGAAGAGGAATTGATGATCCTGGGGGCGAACTGTGTCTAAAATTTGCTGATTGTGGTGAGATATTTCATTGCTTCACTAGTACTGGTGGATGATCCACGTGTCTGAAACGATGGGAGAGTGAAAGGAAAAAGAAACATTTAAAAACCTTTCTAGGCTGTAGTTTTGGTACTCTTAGAGTAAGTTGGATAGACAAGAGATTATTCTGTATTTGCTTTATTTGGATGCTGAGTGAGATTTGATGCTCATATTCAGTTTTGCTAGAAAACATCTCCAGATTTCAAGATCTTAGATTCTGGTGGCCTGCTGTCTTACCTAACAGGCATGACATGGAGGAGGAAGCTGTAGTTCAGTCCACGGGACCGTAACAGGTTGTTTAACAGGGCTGGTTCCAGCCACCGCTTGCATTGGTGCACAAGGCTGTGCACCACGTAGCTGCTCTTCTCCACAGGATCAGATGGGCAACCCAGCATAGCACTGATGGTAAAGGTAAATTCATCCTGGGTTCCTAAGTGAGGCTTAAAGGTAGGGAAAGTAGAGGACGCCAGACAGTAATGAGAGGACATAACAGTCTCAGCTATTCGGAGTGGAACGACGAGGAAGGAGAGGAGAAAAGCATCTAAAAGGGCAAGTGTGAATTCAGGCACAATTACTGAAGAATTTCTCATATGGAGAAAAAAAAAAAAAAAAAAAGAAAGGCAATTCTGGTTTATATCTGAAAGATGATTACAAAAGCAGAGATGCTGATGGGCCATGGGTAGTGTATGTACTGTGGCCATATTTCCTGGAACAATATAGAGGAATGCTACTAATTAGGTTTGATATTCTAGACTATTTGAATATTTTTAGAACAGGAATTGGAGAAAAGTTAATAAGGAGATTCTTTTGTAGAAGTGACATGGATTGTGTTTATGGGGAGTGAATAAAAATAAATAAAAGCAGCAGAGATGGAAAAATTTTCTAATGCTCTTTCACCTCAACTGAATCCATACTTGTCAGGGAACGTAAGGCTTAAAAAGGAAACCCTCTGGAAAAGCTTGAGAGCTGCTACTTTCATCTTCACCTTCTGAGAAGTTTCAAATATCAAGAGCAGAGAAAGAGAGAGACAGAGAGAGAGAGACTGAGTCTCTAATTAGTGAAGGAGGCAGGTAGGATATTAATTGATTTGTTCTGCTACTACTTTGACCGGTGCTATGTTTGAGAACAATAGAAGAGCTGTAATGTTCTTCAACAACAGAACAGTTTTCATGCATACCAAGTTAGAAACCTTTGATCACAAACTGTTTCTGAAAAAAAAAAAAAAAAAAAAAAAAATTATAATACTGCATTTTGCTGCATGTATTGTAATTTCATTAATTTATTCTTTGTTTAGTAATTGGTTTCACAGAGCTTGGGCTTCTTTCACTTTTTGAGGGTGTTTGGAAAATCCTGACATCAGCCTCTGTCTTCCAGTAGTGGCATAGTGCAAATCTAGCAACGTTTATGAAGTGGAACAGTATGGTTTTATATGTGATGCAGGTCATTATAAACTTGAAAAATAAGTAAATGCAGGAAAGAAGTTGAAAAAAGGTAAAGGAAGGATTTATTTTTATCTGTCCGGGACTGCAATTTAGGGTCGGACTTACTATGTAACAGTGTCTGTCATGGCTCCACAGTCCCAGGTTTCACGGTGAAACATTATCCTGCCACTGCGTAGTCCTTTGAAAGTTGCCTTTGGTAAAGGTGTTCAATAGGGCTAAGAGTTTAATGAATGATTTAGAGCCAAAGAAGCTTTTAATTGCAAGAGATGACAAAAATGACGGTATAAAAGCAGTGCGTGTATTATGACAATTAAAAACTAACGGCTTACAAAAATATATGGGCTTGGGTAGAATTTGAGCGCTTAAATTATGTGAAGGAGAACAAAAGAACAAAAAGGGTGTTGCAACAATAACTTCTGTATAGCCCTAGAAGCAGAACGTAAGTTGACTAAGAATTTAATGAAGCTGCAACACAGTGTATGTATTGGAGGTCTCAAAAAAAAAAAAAAAAAAAAGGTTGTGAGCTACAAAAAAGGTTCAAAAGTTACAAAAGGTTCTTCCTGATGATCATTTTACACCTTTTTTCATAGCAGGATTGCTTTCCCTAGATGCTGCAGCTAGTTTAAAATGTGTTGAGGCACATGAGTTTTATACAAAAAATAAAAAAATCTGTTAGTCTAGGTTCCCTGTGTAGCCAAAAAGGAAAGACAGGGATGATCACACCATGAGAAAGGTGGCTGAGATCACTGAAACAGTGTCCTGGTAAGATGAAATGTCCTTTCCTAGTGTCTGTCTGACATCATAGTCCAATGGCAGCATAACGGTCTTGAATCTCTCTTTGTCTTAACTAGGCTGGGAATGTAAAACAGCATAATTGGTAAAACTATTCAAGTAAATACTGTTCTCTGGGCATATTGCTTTGGAGGGGATTTCACCTGAGACAAAGAAAACCTTTTTGGATTTGGCAGGAGAATGCCCAGGTAGGGAAATGGGCTTGTTTATTTGTAGCGATTTAGCTCAACATCTGTGTAATGAATAAAATGTTCCCGTGGGCCAGGTCTATGTGTCAGAGCGAAGTGTTGCTTTTCCAGAAAGGCAGTGCCTCTCATCTTTGGCCAGATGGCTCAGGGTGCGTACTTTTTGTAATGGGTGGTGGCTTTTTTTGGGGGGGGGGTCATAATATTACCTATGTATTCCACCCAAACCTGAGCCATGCTTGTGCCTGTCACTGTGCAAGGTGTCTAATTATGTCAAGGAGCAGTTTACGTAGACTGAGAGCTGCATATGTTGTGTATAGAATTAGAGAATTTCTAACGTGATTTTGATACGTGAAGGTACAGTGAAAGAGTGACGTTCCCATTTTCAAGAGAACTCGTTGGTCTATTTGTTTATTAAGCATCATTCTCTGACATCTCATGGCCCTCTGTGCCATAGAATAGAAAATAATACGTGGGGGAGGAAAGAATAGCCAGTCCTCCTCTGGGGGGAAAAAAAATCCTCCAGCCAAAATAAGTATTTGACTGTTTTGCAAGATAATGTCTATCATGAGTCTATCATGATGTAATATCAGGCACCTGGTGCAGTCACATCATCATTGGTTTCAGCTTTTCTTCATGACTAACAAAAATTAGACAACATATACCAACGGGGAAGGAAAAAAAAAAAAAAAAAAAAACTGCAGGCCAGATGGTTTTTGAGAACTGAATAAAGTGAGAGGTGAAGTAAGCGTTTGACAAGAATGCACAGGGAGAAGATTAATCATCACTTCATGTTCTGTGTCCAAAACAATTGTCTCTTTGCTTGTCTGTGATGTCTGATTTTTAATTAGACAAGAGGCATTCCCTTTAAGAGGCTGTTCCTCTGGATGCTAGTATTGTACAGATGCAAACAGCCCACAGTCCTCAAGAAAAAGTGATCAAAAGAAGGATTTACACAGTTTGATCTCAAACTACCATGACGGTGTGCAAAAGTTAACTGATGAACTGCCTGAAGTGCCAGCACGTGTTTAAATAGCTGAGAATACTGGTCATCTCATTTTAAAGGTCACGTTGGTCATTTGTGTTTGTTTATTTTCAATAGGATCAACAGGAACATCCTGGACACACACAGGAAATGGGCAGAATGTATCAAGGTTGGGCCGTACGGGTAGCAGGCAGCATCTTGATGCTGCAGCTGGTTTTTCTGAGTTTTTCGCTGTACGAGTGAGGTGGCTTGAGGGTGATGTGTACGGCTGTAACCATCGCTGTATATGCTTTCACATAGACATACATCAAATACATGCAGCAGTTTGTATGCGTGTGCTGAACACACAGAGCGCTGTATTTGTAAGAGTTCTCGTACGGTTTTGAAAGTGACTTCAAACATCTGTTGATCGAGTTGTAAATACTGGAGCAGAGGAATATACAAGGAAATATAGATATCGCAGAAAATTGCAAATATACAATGTTAGCTTTTTCATTTATATAAACACAATGTATGTTTAATATGTTGGGTTTTTTCTGCATTTTAATGACAATAATGGTATAACAAATTGTTTTCGTGCAAATGAATTTTACAATCAAGTTTGAAAAGCAATGATCAAAGGCCTAGTTCATGTCTAATAGTTCTTTGCATAACGGGAACCTGATAGAGGTTAATGCCTAAATGATAAAATATTTTTATTAAACAGTATCCTTCTGTGGTAATTTCTCATAAGGACCTGACAGCAGGTTACTTTTGTGCACAATGGGTATTAAAGAAGCTCACGTTTGTGCAGGTGGATATGACTACCTCTTGATACGCACACAAACAATATATATATGTATATAAGTACAACATTTGACATAAATATAAATTTCTGATTTTCATGTCCCTGATTTATATATTCTTGTAATATTCCATGACTATGTGAATATATTAAAAACCTGTCATGACATTTAGACTGTTAACACAATTACAAAAGCAAGATTTTTTAGTTTCAGATCTGTCAGCCCTCATTTCACATCCTGTATTGTGGAAAGATGGGCCAGTTTCAACAGGCTTGGATTTCACATTTGGGAGAGACAAGAATTAGTCGCTCAGACTGTTAGAAAAGTCAGCCTTTAATCAACACAGCGATATGTCAGTTTCTGCTCACTGAAGGAGAAAAGAGAAAAGCAATATTGCCAAGTGCTTAAAGTTCGTGAAGTTTAAATTTTCTGCAGGTGACATAAAAGAAATACCAGTTTCTGTAGTTATGTATATTTAGCATAAGTGACCTCACATCAGACGTGAAAAGCAAGAAAATTATTTTCTAACTATCGGGATATTTTTTTTTCCCTAGGAACTAAGGGTGACACAATTCATTCCTCATGTGCTGTTGCTACTAATCAAGCGGCAATCTCCAAGCAATGCTGATGGCTACCTGTGCGATCCCATTAAGCCATGACCGTAGTCCCTGTTGAGGAGGGAGACTCCCCCATGTAGGTTTGCTTCTGACCTCTCTGGCTCCTGTTCCTCTCATGCCGTTCATGGTTGCATTGGATGACTCAGCCTTTGATTCAAAAGAACTTGGGTTTGCTCACTCCATCTTTCTGGATTAAACAGGGTTTGCAATTGCTTAGTGACTACATTTCCTTTCTGCTGCTCAAGTAACTTTGACATTTAGGAAATTAAAAATGATCTCTAGGTATAAGCATCTTACAGGTGAGTATGAGTTTTGGCACTGGCACATGAATTTTCCTTCTGTATCTAGGCTAGCATTCTGCCTCTAATGCTGGGAAGAAGGCACAAGAAACACAACAGTTGCTAGTTCCAGAAACAAACAAACAAACAAACAAAAAACCCACTCCCCTGAAGGAAATGTTCTTCCTAATATAATAACTGGTAATCAAAAATTCATGTCTGATGGCATATATCCATGCTAAGTCTTGTCCCATGGTTTAAAAGTCTGGTCTTATTTCTTAGTAATGTAGTATTTGATGATGATGATGTTGTTGTTGATGAAATATTTGGTTCTTTTTGTATACAGCTATACTACTGGTCCTGATTATGTCATGGGGCCTTAGGTGGTTATAGAAGAAACAGATTACGTTACTCAAGCCAGCAGCAGCAGCACATGCTCACCCCACTATCCAGCCAACATTCCTCAACTCTGACCTGAGGACCACCTCTGGAGATAAGAGTCCCTTCTTATCAGTGAGTCCTTGTTTTTTTCTGCCAAGTCTGTTAGCAAAAACGACATTCAGAGCCAACAGTATAGTTTTGGACAGCAGAAGCTTGTTCACCAGAAACTGTTCTGAGATCACTAGAATGATTTCATGTAGACCACCAGAAACTATGTATTGTAACAGACTCATTTCACCTAGGGCTTGAACCCTGAAGAACTGGCAAATTATCAATTCTGTAACTCATTTGTTTCCTCAAGACCTGGCACTTGTTTAACTGTTTCTATCAGAACAGTGGCTAATTATTTGCCCAAATCACAAATACCTTATTTATTTGTCTGTTTATTTATTTATTCCCTACAAATAGCTCATGCTGGTTTTCAGTTGTCAAAACCACTACCATGTAATCAGAGGGGTGGCTGAGAGACAGATGTCTTAAAAACTTAGGTCCTGCAGACTTGCTCATATATTTTTCAGTAGCAACATACAATAGCAAATGACAAAGTATCCTGACTAACTGCAGACAGCTCGTTCCGTAAAGTTCACAAAAAGATTAAAAATTGGTTGATAACTTCTCCATGAATCAGTTTGTACTTTCCAGTCATGTTTGCGACCATTTTCCCAGGATGACCTTAAAACATTTTATAATTTTATTTCATGTATCTGAGTATAAAACTGTGCTCATGCATCATTTAGCACTCTTCAGCTGAGAAGGTCGCTATTTTGGCAGGGCTGAGCGTTGATGTCTTTATGGATGGAAAATTTTGGTTTTACATATCAGTAACTCTACAAGATGTGATACTGGGATTTGGGGATCTAATCTGCAAAACAGTGAATGAGATCCAACTCTGTTCTTGTTAAGCTTTGAAAGAAAATCTGACTTTTGTGGCATATGCAAGTCCTGTTTAGTTATTTGCTTGAAACTGAAAGGCTGAAGAACAGGAAAATCAGTGTTTTTATCCTTGCTCCAACATATGTATTTATAAAATATACAGATTCCCTTCCTATTTTATTTTAAAAATAGGAATGAAATAAGACTGAAATATTTTGAAATATCTTTCTCTTGGATAGGATGTTATGGAATATTTATTTTTCCTTTTATGGAATATTTATTCTCTTAAAGCCTTCATCTACAGTCTCACACCACAGAGAAAATAAATTATTCGAATGTCAAATGTCTGGAGCAAAACTGACAATTTCACTTTTGCAGTGGGAACCTGATGTGTTGTGTTTTTTTTTTGTTTGTTTGTTTTTTAATATTTTATTTTATTTTATTTTATTTTATTTTATTTTTTCTCCATATAGATGCTGGTTGGAATGCACCTTGAAAGTCACGTGAGAGCTTCAGGTTTGTACGTTTCTAAATGTGGTCTGTCTGTGCATTTTATAGAAGATGGTCATCCTGATTTGCTTTGTAAATTGTCTTTCTTTTCTTCTGCATTAATTAATAAGTTATTATACAATAACAAGAGATTAGCTGATCAAAAAAGTGGCCACTTTTCACCATCTGTTGGCCAAAATGCTGTGAAACCTACTTTTTAGATAGTATTACCACTGACTCAAGGCAGGAGCTGGGCTGTAATGCTATCGTGCTGTGGGGACAGGGAA
The DNA here is from genome assembly GCA_011074415.1 of Stictonetta naevosa. Lineage (NCBI taxonomy): Eukaryota > Metazoa > Chordata > Aves > Anseriformes > Anatidae > Stictonetta > Stictonetta naevosa. Next base: position 17,072,197 of record CM021700.1, on the reverse strand, counting down.
TTCCCCAAAGTCTGAGGTCAGGCAGCTAGGCAGGGTTCCTGTTAATGCCCCATGACACTTTGGATCCAAAAGCAATAAATCCAAATTTTTCCCCTCCCAGGGAATACAAATGATGTTTTAATTTATCAGCATTAAGAAAACTCTTTCTCTTATCTCTTTGTTTATAACAGCTTTTTTATTTCATAACAGAAAAATCCAAAAGCAAGTCCTACAAACTTTCAATTTAAAATCTTAAAACAAAGTGAACTAGCCTGATTCTTTCTATGGTAGGCATCATCAAGACTTTCTATCTTGAATACTTTCTGTTTCAGAAATGTTTTTCTCACTATATCTATTTTTAAACATTGATTGGTCTTCTGAAAGTGATAGGTATCTGTTGTTGAACAAGTTGAGATGAACAGGGAAAGCCTTTGCTGCTGACTACAGTGTTAGCACTTATGTTGCATTCAGGATTTATTTTCCTAACTTTGGAGGTAAATAGAGATTTTCTCTTTCTACCTTTGAGGGAAGGCCAGGCATGGAAGAGCAAAGCAGAGCCAAGCTTTGAAGTCAGCAGATCACCATTTATTCTGTGCTCAGACCACTACATCCTTTGTGTTTGCAGATACTGGTTCATTCAGCCCTCCAGAAATCTAATCGTTTTAGGATTTCCAGTGTCTAGCTTCACAGTAGCATTCCTTGCCATGCAGAAGCCTGGCTATTTCAAGACAATTAAGAGATATGAAGAGAATTGGTGGAAGAGTGAATCAGGGGTCATAGTCTAGTTCACTACCCAGCCAACCAGTGCTCAGTCTGATAAATGGAAACAAAATACAAAGTTTAAGAGGAGTGAAAAAAATCTTAATAAATAGTTAGAGCTTGAATGTTTCAGAGAACCAGGTTTTCTTGGCAACACTGGCAGTGGTCATTTCTGAACAAACAAGATTGAAATTCGTGTTTCAGTGAAGCAGTTTGAGAAGCCTGTTTGCCATGCCATACAAAGCCCATTTCTGATGCTCTCTGCCAGATGAATTTCTTCTGTGTGCTGGAGGTGGGCAGAAACCTGATACATTCATAAGAAGACGTGCCACAGGTGCAAGGTCAGTCTGTTCCCCAGAAGAGACAGGCCGTGCTCTGAAGGCATCACTTGTATTGACGTGCCAGGAGACATTTGGTTTTTAACCAGTTAGGTGCTGGCTCCACTATTCACAGGCCCTGAGCTTCTACACCCATTCACGTCAGCGGGGTTTGCGTCTGTTCAGCCGTTGTAAAAAATCAGGCCTGCAGGTGTGTGCTTTCTGCAGGTATGTTTTACAGGTGCCTGTAGCGCACATACAACAGTTTGTTCCTGTGCGAGCTAGAGACTGACCTTGGGAAATGCCTCCTTAATCAGAAATACAGAAAACTACAAGCCAGTTGGTGCCTACTGAAGCCCTTTGCCACAAGGAGGTATTGCTAGTGGTACCTGTGAAATGGGAAAACAGGCACAAGAAGCTGAACGTTCCCTCTGTAACCCCACACGTGGTCCAGCAGACTGTATTGCCTCTCAACTCATTTATGCTGCTGTGCGTGGCTGGGGGGGAAGCCTAGGCTCCCCTTTTAAAGCGAGACAGGGGGATTTTCCCTTCCAGTCCCCCATGGGATGTTCCCCCCAGTCCACCCTATGGCATCAGGTAGGGCTTGGGAAGGGCAGCCAGAGTGGCCCTGGACAAAGGGGCGGTGAGAGGAGCTGTGTTAGCCCATTCTGCATTTGCCATCCCAGGCAAATACCCCTCTTGTGCCCTAAAACCCTTTTCCCCAGTGCCAGCTCATGGGGGTTCCCGCTCCTTCTGCACCCTTCACCTCTATGCAGCTCCACCTGTCCCTCAGCTGCCAGGGAAAGAAAATAATAGGTGTTAATTAATGCTCCTGCCCCTGCCCCGTGTTCTTGCAACATCCGTTTTCCTCGTTGGGCTTCTGGGCTTAAGACTGGGCACCTGGGCAAGAGCTGACTGCCATTTCCTTTTTACCTTTCAGGCCCTCTCACTGCACTCCCACATTAAGAGGTTTGTTTGCTTTAAGAAAGCCTTTGCCGTCATTGAGAAGGAATGTATAAAATCTGGTGTCAATAAGCTTAATTGGCGTGAAGGCTTGATTGGGTTTGGGGGAGAGGTGTAGATATTGCTTCCTGCTGAGCTCTCTAAAGCATCCTGGTGGCTTGGCCTTGCTGGAGAGAGCTCTTGAGCAGGAGCTTAAGGTGTGTGAGTAAAATCCTCAGACGAAAGGAAAAATGCAACTAGTGGTGGGTTTTTAATGTAGCTGGTGGTAGTCAGCTCTGATGCAAAGACTGGAATTAATTCTGAAGTGTGTGGAGTTGTTGGGGAGGAGAAGCTTGTGTGGTGGAAGAGGGGAGGTTTTCTGGATCTGGGATAATCTGGGATTCCCAGGGAGAGGTTTGCTAGCTAAACCAGAGAGTCTTGGTTCCTGCTGGTGTGGTTCAGCCTTCCTGGGAAGACACTTCAATGTGCATTTGATTAAGGGGAAAACAGGCAGAACAAGTGGAAAATAACAGCACATCTCCAAAGAAAATTCCAGTAGGCAGGATCTGTTATCTGGCTTCAGCTGGGAAGTCTAGGCTAAGTAATCTGCTTTTTAGAGGTTAGCAAAGGGGGTACAAGTGTGCACTTCAGGGTAAAAGAAATTAAAGGGTAGCACAGCTGCTAAAAAATTAAAGATGATGTATTTGCTTCTATAAATGCAGCATGTTTGCCAGAACTTGGCAGTTGGATTAAACTCAAAGCATATGTTCTCTGACTTGAGGATTATCCCACACTGGGCTGCATCCATCAGTTCTGCTCTCTCCTTAGCAAAACAGCTGAAGCACCAGAACTGTCTATCTGCAGTCCAGCCATCCTTGCACCTCCTCCAGTTCAGTCCTTAAACTTCCTTTTTGCTACTTTTATCCTGTTCATTCCCTGTATAGGTTCTTCCCAGGTTTTAGGTTTTCTTCCCTTTCCTTTCTAATGTCTTTATTTTTAATGTATTTTCCTTATTATTTTGCCTCTGAGAAACGGCTGTCATGTTCAATGCATTTTATGTTCTTTACTTCCTTCACGTTTCAGAGGGGCTTATCAAAAGCACCCCAAAATAAATCTGATTTTCTTCTTTAACTGCACAGAAATTGAAAACAGTAGGCTTCTGGTTTCCTCATATTAGCTTTTGTACCGATCAATAACTTACCAGTGTTTCCTTGCTTGTTTCAATCTTGTTTACATTGTAAGCTCTTTATATCAGACACGGCTGTTTTATTGCAATCACTTAAACGCTAGGACAATTAAATCTTGGTTTGTATTCAAGGTGAATCCTAAACTGTTGATAAGAGAATAATTCAGCATAGATGCATTCATCTCCCCGTATCGGGTGGTTGCTACAATTGGGGTTTTGGTCAGAGTTTCGATGAATTCCTAAAAATAAGTTGATGATTTTCTCATCAAACATATAATGACTGACTTCAAGTTGTCCACTGATCTCTTTAATTGGCATGAAATCTAGGGTGGCTGGGAGTCCAGACCCTGTCTTTTTGGCTTTGTGCGTGCTGTCCTGCTGATTAACTGTCTAACGAAGTAGGTGGGCAGGGCGTTCTGCTTGTGTCGTCCCGCATCCTTGTCCAGTTCTTCGCTAAATCTCTGTGAAAGTGAGTTGGAAATATTTAGGTGAGAGTTTTATTTTCAGTATAAATCTGCTGTGCTATGAAAAGGTGACGATGTTAGAGAATGAGATGAGTTTCAGTGACTTTACTAGGTTTAAAATAGTGTGGAGAGAAAAAATAGATAAAAAAAGCCCATGACCGTTCTTGCTGTTTGCAGAACGAAAGACTCCTCTAGAAAGTAATACTAGTTAAGCTAAGGTAATTCAGAAGGATGTTCTGTTTACATTTAAATATTTATGCCTTTTTTGTTTGAGTCCTTTTCAATCTATGAGAATTTGAGACTTTGAATTTTCATTTTGATAAGAAAAATGTCACTTTGCAATTTAGTAAAACTGTGTCTTGTAAGTTGTACTAACGGAGCTGGGAATGCTCGGGTTGCTGTGGTTATATGACTGTACAATAAATACAGAAGTTTATTCCCTCCAGTGACATAATCTATGACGCTTCCTCTTCTGTCCTTGTCTTCTGTTTTAATATTCTCAAACTGATTTGTCTCATTTGCCTGGGCATTTCTTCCCAAAATCTGCTTTACCAGAACTCTCCCCCATTCCAAGCAGACCTCTTTGTCTCTTTGCCTTGGAGAATGCTCTTTGCACAACATACCTACTTTAAAAATTGCTGGTATTTTTGCTCTCAGCTTCAATACAGCGAATTTATTATTTCTCAGAGCCATCCTAAACAAAAAATGGCAGGAAACTGCAGCGTAAGTGGGAGCTATTTCCATATTATCACCGTGAGAGAATGGCTGCTGTGCTAGGCAGTGCCTGGCCACAGCCCTAGTTGCACGTGGAAGGCACGATGTTTGAAGCCGCCCTCGCTCTCGTCATGTTTACCACTTCTGGCCCAGCAGAGGCTGCACATCCAGGGGTGGGGGGGAGGAGGGGTGGGGAAGAATTGCACAACTAAGAATTAATAATTAATTGGATGGATCAAAAAACAGTAAGAATTGCTCTTAAAGACTTCTCAAGTATGATTGCAGTGTTTAGGCTGCCCTTCTCTCTGAGTAACTGTCACACCATTAGACTAATTAGTCGGATAGATTAATGCCATCTGAGACTCTCCTGAACACAGATGCTTTAGGAAACAATCCTGGTACATGTCTAGCACCTCCAGGAGGGTGGGCTGTCATGCGGAAGTTTCAGATTGCCTGCTGCTAATTCCAGATGTGCAAACCCAAATGATCCAATTCCCTGTATTGCTTGGTAGGAGGCTTAGGCTGGGATCCAGAATCGAGCGTTAAGAACTGTGAAGTGAAGCTGAAGGGAAAGTAGGAGGGGGATTAGACACCCAAGGAAAAAATGGAAGAGCACTTCATCAGCACAGCTGGAAGTATTGACCAGGTGCAGAACTCCCAGAAGACTCGGTGCCTAACTGCACCAGCAAGGTGGCCCAGCATTCAGTCAGATGCATCCCGCAGCATGCGCTTTTTTCATGGGTGTAAATTATAGCTAACTGGCCAAAGGGCTTGGGAGCGGAGCTCCCTGGGGACTGATTGCCAGGGGCAGGGTGTGGACTGCTGGGATCTGTCTGCAGGAGGTGGAAAGAAACCAGAAAGCAGCAAAAAACTGGGAGGAGCAGTCATGGGCATGGTCCAGAAAGGGAATGGCAAAAGGGCTCCAGGAGAAGCAGAGCAGAAAGCAGGACTGGAAATTGTGCATGATTAATCTACTTGCTGTTTTCTCATTGTGTTGTGGAAACTTGACTTTATAAACTGAATTGCACCAAAGGAATATCTGGTTTTTATTATCAATCTTGTTTCTACGTGGAAACAAGTCAGATCAAAGGTTGTTTTATTATTATTATTATTCTTTTAAGTGCCATCATATTTTACTACATCATTTGATATCTCTCATAACCATTTTCTTTTTCTTCATTATAAATGATTAATTCAACCTCCCAGAATATTGCAGGGTTTAAAATTGAATATTTTGCCAAAAAAATATTTGTTACTGGATCAGAAAACCTTGACTGGCTAGTACGGAGGGAATTCTTCCTAGTTAGTATTCCTTCTGGGTAAAGAGTGCCTCTAAACTAGAAACAAGGGACAATTTGGGAGAATTTTGCTAAGCGTTGGTACTTACTATTAAAGTCAGAATAATAAGAAGCTCTTTGCAGTTCCTGCTTTGTGAATATGTTCTAAATGACAAAAATTTCACTCTAAAGGTGATTTATGTTTTTTTTTGGATAGGGGAGGAAGCTTACAATGCACAATATTATGGAGAAATTCACACAGATACAGGCTCTATATTAATGTTATAGCCTGATGTACTTCTGAGGTTTTGCTGCGCTGTCATTTCTAAAATTGCCTAGAGAAAAGAAAAGGCTTTCTCACTTCTGTCAGTCTTACATCTGTGTAATTACATGTTTCTCAGGGGATTTGCTCCTGTTTTCTCCAGGAGAGAAGTAGTCTCATAATACGGAACAAATAAATTCCACTTCCTTCCTTCAGATCTCCCAGTCAGATAGACGAAGAAAGATAATAGAAAAAGCACTCAGACAAAAGAGTGAAAGTCGTGTTCCGTCTTTTGGGAGAAAAAGAGTGGAGCTGCCCTGATAGGGGCTGTAATAAGAGTTGTTTCATTGGGGGGGGGGGTGGCAGTAGGAGGTGGGCCGCTCGCTCTGCCAGATTTTGATTTAAACATGAACACAATGGTGAGGCACCTGTTGAGAGCTGAAAGCTTTTCTAGAGATTTTGGTGCTAATTGTCACCTCGCAGCTGGAGGATTATGTGTAACCTGAGCATTTAGCACTGAAGTTCTTATAGCAGCCTTGACAACTATTGAAGGGAAAAGTTCCTCTTTTTTTTTCCCCCCTGCAGTTAAGACCACAAAGTGGTGTTTTATAAAGTTCGTCTTTAACTTCACCTTGCTGTGTTGCCCTTTCAAGAAAGAGGACTACAGCCTGCATGTAAAGCCACCATAAATGCAAGAATGTTGTTTTCCCCTCAAAAGTAATTGTAATTCTACTGAACATTGCATCGTGTGCAGAACTGAGTCAAATCTCCCATTCTCTTGCAATTGGCCCATGTGGGTTTCTTCTGTATTCTTAAAATACCTTCCATTATCCGAACATAGTAAATCTAAATTGATCCTCTGTTGCCTGCAATTGGTGAGCTAGTAATAGACAGTAGAACAGCTAACAGTTCATTTAATGCCTGCTTAAGACTCCATTCACTTCACTGAGCCATAGTAGGATCAAATTCACATTGAATTTGATGTGAATTCATATATTTTGTCTTGTTTCAAGAAAACAGGATGCTAGTTTCATGGAGGGTTATGGTACCAGTCTTTTATCACACATATGCAGACAAGCAATAGAAAGCATCGCTACTCATCGTATTGGGGTGGCATACAAGGAGCTGCAATCATGAAATTGGACTCCTGAAACCTAGTTCTCCTTCATTTACTCCTAACCAGAATTAACTGTGGAAGTTCCTCAAGGTTTACATTAATTTTCATGTATGAACTTTTTCTAATTCAGTGTAAGTTTAGGTTTCTTAATTTACATTCTTAAAAAGAATGTCAAAGAAATAGGATTGAGTTGCATATACAAGTCTAAGTTGCGCTCCTAGCTTGAACACCCTGCTATTTTTTCCAAAAAGGAAGTGTGCCAGTTTTTAGAGCATTAGCTAATATTGAATTCTCTCTTATCTAGGTTCAAATGTAGTAAAGAAGACAGAGTTTTCATGGTGAAGAACTCGTTGCTGACTTTACAAATGTACTGATGGAGAACGTGGTAAAACCTAAGAATAATGAGGGCCAAAGGAAAATCTTCTACCTCCTTCGTCTGTGACTTCTACAAAGGTAAGATTGAAAACCCTCATGAGAAATGGAAAAGTGAAGAGCTTATCTGGAATATTTCAGTTAAAGAGCCATAACTTCTACCATGTATTGTCATATTTGCTTTTTTGGTTTGCTATTCAAAAGAGTGGAATTAATTACATGTAATTGTTGCCCAGTAAGCTTTAAACAATTTCCTTGAAAGTGTGACTGTCTTACCTTTGGTCTGCAATTTCCAGTGGATTACCTGCAGCTTTCTAAACAGGTAGCCATACTCTCGCTGTTCACATCAAGTGGAGTGTTATTTGCTGGGATAGTGATGAATCAAAACGAAATAATCATTTCAGTACGGTAATGACATCAACTTTTATTACGTTAGTTCAGCACGGTTGCAAGTATAAATCTACTAAAAAAGACCAGGAAAAAGATACATACACATGCAACGTCTTTAAAAGGCATAGTCGCTTGCATTAAAAGCTGTTAATCAATAGGACTGGAGATACTTAGAACTTCTGTCTTTCTGAACGATTGACTCATTTTGGAAAATTAAAAAAAAAAAAAAAAGAGTGGTGAAAGGAAATCTTCTTGTTGAAGAAATGTAAAAGTAACATTTTTGGCAGGCCACTTTGGGTGACGTCATTCTACAGAATGTGCTAAAGTCTGTTATTTTACAGCAGGAACTGATTTCTCAAGGCAGGCAGAGTCTATGGGCACTTAGTGTTGCTCTCAACTTGAGCCAGCCAAGATCTGTGCTTTTTTACACCTCGTTTGATGGTAATAAACCATGCACGCTTTCAAATATGGGACCCAGAGGCTTTTTTCACATGTAATACATATATGTGCGTGCATGTGTGTTTGAAATCTTCTGTACACTATTCATTGTGTGGGTTTATCTCTTGGCTGAAGATGTGCTCGTTGCTAGCATTCAGTACTTGTTGCCTTCTGGAGTGGGTTCTGGCAGATAAGAACATTAAAAGTAGCATTGCATTTGGGAAGGCAGAGAGTACCTTTTTTTTTTTTTTTCCCATAGTGCCAATTTCTTGTGAGGCGACAATTCCTCGCTGTTCCTCCCCAGATGCTTGCTAATACTCAGTCAATAGGATATCAGAATAGCTACAGTTCGGGATGCATTTGTTTCTTCAGGAGTGAGAATAGGTCTTCTAAACTACGTTACCTTGAGTGCGAACCTTCAGTAAATTGCAAAAAGCTTTTCCTGTATTTAAAGCATGAAGTAGTAAAAGGATTAGGCTCTGAAATTATCCAAGAGGGAGCATGAATTAAGCACTCTTTGGAGGGCTTAATGATTGTCCAGTCTACAAACCACTAAATGTAGCTTACTTGTGTGCTAGTGTAAGGGAGTATTTGTATTTGTTAGGTTTTATAGAACTACTTTTATGTAACATCTGTTCTGTCCCAGGTATTTGGACCGCTGAGCCTAGTTGTATAGTGCAGGTACTTGAAAACAAAATTATACAGAATGCAACTAGTAGCAGAGAATTCTCAGGGCCTGATCCAAACCTGGCAATCCGTTAAGCTGTAGAAATCCTGTGGACTGTTAATGGAACAGCATGTCACTTGGCGTAAATTAGCCTGGCGTTACGATTATTGCATCTGAAAGTAAAGATGCTAAATGTGTTTCATGTCCATTCTTTTCCCGTTGTATTTTATTTCTGGTGAGAAATACCACTGCAATAGTCTGAGTTAAATTGTTGTTTCTGGGTGTTTATTAAAATAATGTTTTATTACTCGAGACCCCAAGGTCTTTTGTCTTCTTATTTCTTGTGGAATAAGCATGTGAGTACTGCTTTGGAACTTAGTGTTGCAGAGAACTTGCTACATTCACTAAGGAAAATCTGTTTGAATAATGTCTAGAATGGAAATCCATAAGAGCTTTTTAAGGTTTGTGATGTCTCATCTCTGTTAGCAAAATGCACATACTTGATCTAAGTTCAGTGAACACTTCTAACTTTACAAATTACATTATATAATTTTCTCTGTTTTTAAGGTAAATTGGCCCTAATCCTGAAAACAAGATTTTGAAAGACTTGAGTCTGTAGGGAAGTTGCACCAGCTCCTTGCATGTGGAATCATGGAAGAATAGCAATTTCACAATAGGCAGACCTGGCTCAGCTGCCTATTACGAAATTTGGCATTAAGTGGACAAGGAAGCTGGGTTTGGAACCTGAAGAGAATTAAGATGGAAAGGACAAGGGCTATGGATCTCGTACATAGGCAGGTTTGGGGGAAGGAGTCAATACCAACTGGGCAAGATACTGATGGAAGTGATGAGGAAGTCTGGGGATGGAAAATGAATTATCCAGACTGTCATCTTTTGTCATATTGATGAGCCTGGTACAGGGAACTAGAGAGAGAGAAGAAACTGAATTAGTTTTGAGGATTCAGGAAAGAAGAGACTTATCTATATCAAGGGAAAAGGTAAATCTGAAGGTTTTCTGGGACCCAGTAACAATTATGCACCATTTCAGAGTCCAGAATGAAACTGGGGGTTCCCTGACTTGCCATTCCTATGCTACGAGCAAATACCTGCCAAGTTGTTGGGGAGGTGTGTGTTAGCCCCTTTTGTTGTGGTGTGTTTCAGGGATTGCTATGTACTGTTACCAGACATTACTCTTAGCGCATGGCAGAGGTCTGCGTGGTATATCTAAAGGTTGTAGCCTTTGAGATGCGTCAGTGTCAGCATGATGCCAGGTGGTGGTGGACTTCTTTTTTTTTCTTAATCATAAAGTTAAAAACTAGACCTCTTAGAAGTTTTAAAGTGCTAAATGAAAGGTGGTTTTTTGTTGTTTTTTCCATTGCCTATATGTGTGTGTGTACTTAGTGGTATGCAGGTACATTTAGTCTGCCATTTCTTTCTGTGCCTGGTGCTTGCTTAAGTGCCCGCAGTGGATCTACTGTGAGGAGACTGCAGGTATTAAAGAGCTGTTTTCTGTAGGATCCTTACATCACTTCTTGCCCCAGTTGGTGTTGATGGATAGGGCTGATGGGCTGCAAGAAGAGGGTCATCCCTTGGTAGCATAGATCAACACTGTCCTGGAGAAATAGATTGTGTGCTGGCACCTACCATCAGGTCAGTGTTAGGTGAGGCGTTGGGCTGTCAGAATTTGTGCTGTGGAGGCTTTCTGGGTGTGTGGCTTGAGGCTGTCATGTCTTGTGTATGAGTGTGAAGAAAGGTGTTCAAGTGTGACTAGAGCCGAAAAGTAGAAGCTATGTTTAGGCAATCTGAAAAATAATGTTGTTAATCTGCAGGTAATCTGGAAAATATGGTTTTGGGCATCTTGAATTAGTTCAATTGTAACTGCTTGATACTTTTGATCTCTCTTTACTTCAATGTCCTATTTGAAAAGAGGACTCTCACTTAAATGAGGAAGGTGGTTACAGAGATTAGTGTTTATGGAGCATGCAGCTTCTATAATGGTAAAAAGCACATAGGGATATTGATTTTTGTCTTGACAAAAGACTTCAAGTGGATTATAGTGGACGATATCAATGGCAAGATTTGAACAGTGGAGATAAAACCATCTGAACGGTTGTTTATTGGATTCCCTTGTGTAAGAACCATTCTTTGTCCAGGGCTCACAATAAAATTAAATTTGGCAATAATGAAAGTTTCAGACTTCATAAAATTCAATGCAAAATTTTACCTAATTTTGTTTCCAAGTAGTTGTCAATGCTCTTTTTTGGTACTACGAACCATTTCATATTTGAAATCTTGGTCAGTTGGTGAAGGTCTAATTTCTGAAGAGAAAAGTCACTGCCAGGTGGGTGAGTGTCCAGTGTCGTCATAGTATTCCTTGGCTACTGTAATCTAGGAGAAGTTCGTGTCTCTGTGCTTGACGTTGTCCAAATATATACACTTTTAGATGTAATTAATCTTAGCAAGCCTGAATTAACAGAATCCAATTGTATTGTTTGCATTATGACTAGACTTTCCAAATTAAAAAATAATAATAAATCCATGTATATTTGAAATATAAAAGGCTTAGTACCTAATTGCAAAGCATAAGCTACAGCAGTAAATATAATGGAGGCTTCTGTAATTATTTCATTTATTTCTTTTTTGTGTGTGTACGGTCATGTATGTGTACAGCTGTGTTTAGATGTTTAAATGCCTTCTTGAAATACACTCTGCCTTCTGCAAATTATCTAAGTAGCAGCTGCTGTCTGCTGTGCAAGCCAGGCATTGTGGGGTAGAATAAAATTCTTCGTCTTTCTCCATGAGGCGTAATTTTATTAGGCTCTACTTTAAATCATAAGGATGCCTGCTGACTATGCTGTGCCATTATGATTTTTGGGTTATTGCAGCACAGAGGTAGGATTTTTTTTTGCTTTTAAAATTAAAGCTTTCCAAGTTCAACTGCATTGAGTTATTTATATGTGAGCAACTGGTAGTCAGGAGAGGTGCTAGCACCGATTTGCTGGAAGAGCCCAGTGATTGCTCTCTAACAAAGACCCAGTTAAACTCAGGAGTGTCCTAAGACGACCTTATGGATGTAGTAGGTTATTGTACAAAAGGCAGGAAAGCAAACACCCCTTCCTCTAATGGAAAAACTGGAATCCACTGCCCAAGGAAATGGGAATAGCATGGAAATGTCTGAGCAAAATTACAGGATAAGGTAACTCATGTATACCATGGGAAGGAAATATGCCCAGGGTCTATTACCGTAGTGCAGCTGTGGCAACGTAACTGACTCTCATTTTCCCTTGCAGTGGTGTGTCTCTGCTTTGTCGTGTTGTGTAACCCATGTTCTCCCTTTCTGTTATAGGACTAACTTGATTCCCCAGATTTTCTTCATTTCAAGGGTCTTTTCATAATATTACGTTGTAAGGTATTTCAGAGGCAGAGACCATATCTTATTTATTGCTTTTATGAGTCATTTAGCCCATTTTTGGATGCTTGACAGATAATAATGTGTCTGATTGCATCATGTGGTATACCAGGTCTGTAGGAAAACAGACTTTCAACTCTGTAATGAAGTCTTAAGTTTGATTTAGTGTTTACTCATTTGACAGCAGATGCTAGCCAGAATACAGATCATTTAAATTCTATGAACTGACTAAGCCAAAGGCACTATAAAACCAAGTATCATCAGTGTGCATCTAATAGTTCACACAATGTAACACTGTCTAGATTTTCATCATTAACGTTCCAGGAATAAACATGGAGCACTGGATAGAAGAAAACCTGGACAGATTTCAGCTGGAAAATATTCGCAGTATCTAAATGTTCTATAGAGTAAAATCTCAATGGCTGTCACTTTGCAGTAGTTCTGCTACGATTGTTTCCCAGTTGTTGAACCCTACTGTAATTTGAAAAGCAAACCAAAACTTTATTTTTTCCCCACCCCATGTAATTTTCAGAAAGCTGATGCACTGCTGGGATGGCATTGGCCAGGTCTGGGGACACAATGCTCGATCTAAGCTGTTGAGGGAGGAGTACTGTATTCTTTTTCTTTCTGAGGGACCTGACAATTCATTTCAAGAAAGGCATAGTTCTTCGGCAAGTATTACGCCAAGTAAATTTGTTCAGTTATTGCCTGTCATACAACAAATGAATCCAACAGTTTCCATGGATGTAGGGTGTCGGAAATCCAAGGTATAAAATGCTTTTGGTTAAACGTGTGTGAAGGACGGATGAGTTAACATGTTTTGTCTTACTGTTTTAATGGGGCTGCCATGGCTTAATCAATTTGAGTAAGTGCTTTGGGACTGAAGCCCAGTCATTAGTTTCAAACCCAGTCCTCTGCTTGGCTTGGTTCCAGCAGACTAATGCTCCAGAGACAAAAGCCAGCCCTTGAGTTGGTGCTAACCGAGACCCCTTTCTTCCAGAAGACAGCGTGCAAAGACTCATGCTCTAGGATCAGGAATATAACTGGGTTACTGTAGCTTACCAGCTCGCTGTCAGTGGGCTGAGCCACAGCAAGTGAATGAGAACGTGCTTGAAGGCTGTCACAAATGGACCCTAAAATGTGCGGGGGCGGCTTTCAGAGCAGATCTTCCTTATGAAACTAAATGGGAGAAGCAGAGCTTTAGAAACCTCCCCTCCAAACACAGACCTGCAAAGCAAATGCATGTGGAATGTAAATATGGGTAGTGGGATGTCGTTGTCTGGAGGCTTCTGAGACTGAAAGTAAGGCAGAAAGGATGGGAGTAGTGGCAGAAGGGAAACAATAGATGTAGGCATAAGAGCTCTGGTAGTAAGGGAAGGCAGAGAAGGAAGGAATGCTACCTAGAAAGAGGCTGGAGCTGATGAACAGAAAACTACCATTTTGATCCCTGCGGCGTATAGGAGTATACAACTTTATATGATCTTTGCAAACGGGGAGGGGTGCAGTGAAAGTACTTGGCTCTACCAACTGTCTTGACTCATCCAAATGTCTAAGGCCCTGAAGTCTGCCAGCTCATTCAGGTCTGAAAGAAGAAGTGATAATCAGGAGATGCTTCAGGAGCTCAAAAATGTCCCAAAAGCACTGTGGCTAAGCCTAGAGGTTTCATAAAAATAAATGTGTAGAGTTTTCCTAGGAAGTGCCAAGAAGTGCCGTTGTAATAGTGTCTGGGAGACGAATCGCAGCTTTAATGCAGAAGTGTGAAATGCTGGGATGGATCTATGGTTCCTCCTGTTAGGAAGAAGTTCAGGGGAACACAGGACACCAGGAAGGTTCTGAGATTTCTCAGCAGATTAGCAGAGATAATTATGTTCAAGTGTTAAGTAAGAGAACTTTTTTACTAGTATATGTATAGTCACATGAATTGTATGAAAGTATAGCAGTGGGGTGGGACATTTATTGACTTTTCCCCTTTGCAAATCCCTGAGTTACTTTTTTTTGTTTTTTAAAAAGTTGGAAGTATTGCAAAACAGACTTAGCATACGTGATTCTATTCTACATCGTACCTCAGCTGAGTGGCTGGACAGGTCAACCAAGTCACGCAGTGCTGCAGAATGTACGAAAGGCTTGTGCCACGAAGATGATAATGGGTTTGAGGGTCAGTCATCAATTTCAGCATAACTAAGTACCAGGAAGTGAAGTGGGGGACCATTTGCTTAGGTCTGTTCCCGTGTCTTGCAGCTTGAGAACTTCCATTTTTATCACCTATGTCTCTAGGGAGTAGGTGCCCAGGTGTAGGTGCTTGGAATTGCAGAGCAGAGCAAGATCAGCACAAGGAGACCAGAGATGCCCCTTGGAGACATTTGAATTTGCCACGAATTTCAGCTGTTCTCTGGAGAAGACAAGAGATGGTCATGATGGAACCTGGAAATCTTTTTTTTATGGCTTTGACTTTTAATGCCTGATCCTAATGCAGCTTTTGACACATACGAAGACACAGAAATAATACATTCCTTGTGAAAACAAGGACAAGGGTCAGTGATGGAAAAAAAAAATAGAGGGGAATGATTCAGTTAGATGCTGACCTTTTGGAAAAAAAAATGGACCATGAGGACTCTTTAAAATATAGCATGAAGGTAGAACAAAGTGTCACAAATACAGCCCTCTTCCAGATCGATCAGCAGGCAGCAATGTAGCTCAAAAAGCAAAGTTCTGTGATACCAACACCTTCAGCTATGTTGCCAGTTGAGCAGCAATAATGAGGGTTATACTCTGTGTAATGAGATCTTTGGTCTACGTGGAGCGAGTTCAGCAAGGGTTATTAGGCTGGAGTATCTAATGCAACTAAAGAGAAGTTCCAAAACAGAGTTGTCTAATTGGTTTCAGATGGAGGCACTGCATGGAAATGTATGCCCATCCAAAACTTGAGAACTGCTTTTCAAAATAGATTTCTGAAATTGAAAAAAAATAAAATAAAAATCTGGGTAGCTGTGAAAAGGGATGATTGAATCACCTGGTGTTTTATTATGGCTAATGTCTTCATAAAAATGCCAGACATGACTGACTTACAAATTCAGGCATTAAAAACTTGACTAATGTCACTCAGATGAAAGAGCTGGGAATCGTTGATGATTTTTACTTATTTATTTATTGGTTTTGTGGTGGTGATTTTTTTTTTTTCCAGCTGATAATTTGTTGTGCTTCAAAGGACACAGGGCATGATAGCACTTAAACTCCACTTCTGAGAAAAGATGAAGGGAATATCTGAAACTTATTTTGAAACCTGAACTCATAGCTGTGGAAGTTCAAATACTTTCCATTCAAACTGAAAAAAAATTGCCAAGTTTCAGCTCAGTTCTTGGATCAATAGTAGGTAATAATACTCCGGTTGAGTTATCAGAAGACTTGTTCCAGAGGCTCTGTGTTCAGTCACATAAGACGCACTACTAAGTTTACAAATGTAATGCTTCATTCCAGTAGGCACTGCTACTGTTATCCAAAATGTCATGGATGGTGAAGAAAAACATTTTTAGGGTAATCTAGGAAGTTTCAGACAACTCTTATTCACTGTAGTTGTTTATATTGTATGTCAAAATTCCCTAGGCAGTCCTGGAAACTTTATCGATATATCTGTGTACATGCTCAACCTGTTCTTCACTTTTCTAACTACATACATGTTTTTGGCTGTTATAACAGCACTGGCCATGTAGACCATGGGTCACCATGAGCCACCAGGATAATGCTCTCCATATGCTAAGATGTTTGTAAAGAAAGTGTGAGTTAAAGCACTCTGTTGGACTGGGCTTTTCTGCAATGTCTGTTGTGTTGCGACCGTGCAAGTGCTAGATTCAAGGCTAGCTCCCTCCAAGCATTTTCAATACAAGGTTTCTCAGAAGGAAACCCAGAAGGCACAGTTGTGATTTCACTGCAGTCCGTGATAGGGTTTACAGTGTTTTAAGCAGGACTGGTATTCGCTTCTTGCTAATGGCAGTACCTTGATTTGTAGTTCCTGCCAGGATTTGGTCTCATATAGTTTCTGACCACATCTGTTCAAAACCAGAGGACTAGCTGGCAAAGGAGCAGAAATTCTTTCATCAGCTCTTTGAATAAGGATCAGCTACTTCTAATTTACCATGGGGCAGAAACATTTACACGGCATTACCACAGCACAGGTGAAGTACCCTGAAGGTTCATAACCCAGTTTACCCTGCACTAACTTGTTCACATATCCGCGTCTTAATTTTATGGTAGCCGCTTTATTGTGTGAACCTGTTGTGATTAGCATGAACAATACATTCATATCATGTAAGGGAAACAAGCCCTATTTTAAGAAAATTTTCATTAGATTAAGTAGTATTATGGTGAAACAAACAATTTTGTGAGCTCCTCTGAACGCTTAGCAAACAGCATTTCTAATTAAACCAGTTTTGCTTGCCTCGTGTTCTTCTTTGTGTTGCACAAATGGTTGGAGCAGAAAGCGGTTATTAAAGCCAGGAGTGTGCCTAATAACTGGTGTGATAGAAAAGCAAATTGGTAGCTCAGTACCTTTTTAAAACAGCTGTAAAGTTTTTACTTGGTAGCAGAAGTCAATTGATTTTTTCCTTTCTTCCCTGCTTTGCTTTTGGTCTGTGGTCCGAGAGGTTTCCCCCCTCACAGCTGGCTGCAAAGGAGCCAGGTTCAGCAGCTCACACCTGTGTAAGCATTTGAGGTAGAATGGTGTGAATTAGCCAAAAGCTGCTCAGCTAGAACTGTTATGCACTGAGGTGACTGAGGAGGGAGCTGCTACTGCGAAGGGTTTCCTCGCCACATAAACTAAAAATATATTTTTTAATCCAGGTCTTGGATTTTTCCTCTTTGTGACAGGGTTGTTTGTATTGGGCTTTTTCTAGAGAGGCACGTGGGGTTTTTACTACATTGTCCAATTAGGTTGTCAGCAGAACTCCTCTGCTTCTGCTCTGAGAGGCTTTGTGTCACTTTTATATATTCATTTACTGCATCAATATGAGAACATTAACAAGTGTGTACTGAAAATAAAAACAGGACTTTCCAGAGTGGGCTTGTCCATTTATTACCATTGTATTTTTAACTTCCAAAGTTTTAATTTGAAGTGGTCAAGCTATAATATGAAATCTTGTTCAAAACATACTTATCCTTTAACTCTGCTTCCTTGTTGTTTCATGTCACTTTCACACAAGTAAAATGATGGCAGACTTTCCCCTTGGAAACAGCTCTGAGAAACAGTGCTATCTGTTCTCATTTAGGTAGAGCCATAAAAAAAAAAAAAAGCTGTACTGCCTGACTATGGACGAAAAGCATATTTTTATTTACAGATTTTCTGAGAGTATAACTTCAGGAAGAAAACGAAATAGGCGTAGAGTGAATGTGTTACAAATGCATGGCTTAAATATCTCAGTTCTACGGCCAGTTTCAGGTTCTATTTATTACTTATTACTTTTTTTTTTTTTTCTTTTTTCATAGCTACAGAAATAAAACTGGTCTCCTTCTGTTTTACATCCCTAGGCATCTACCTTAGGCTCTCCTGTACCTGAGAGGTAGCTTTCTGGAGGCATGGAGCCTATGAGACAGTACAACAGCCAGTGAAGTCCACCCCGTTAATAAGGACTACTCAGTTTATTAATATGCTGCTTGGAGGGAAACGCCTCCAGTAGGTGTCTGCTGGTGTTTGGTGAACACCTTTTCTGGGATCTTTGAAACCAAAGCAAACTCTAGTGGTGCAAAGACCAAGAAACTGTGAGGGAGGACACAGTGCCCAGCTGGAGAGGTTGTGATGTTCACCTAAAAGTCAACAGATACTCTTATGTACGAGTTTCTTTCAAAATACAGTCCATATGAGGACCGTAGCCTTTTTGGAATATGTCATTTGTAGATAAGGTAAATTGATAGAAAATGTACCACTTAATCTGCTTGCTTTGACTGCACACTCTTGTGCCAGTAGCTGTGTATGAACTCCATTGCATGAAAGTCAAAGCCCTCCTTTTGGGAGATCTAGTTCCTTCCTGTTCGAACGCACTGGAAGAGGTAGAGCTGGAGCAGGTAGCTTCTGAGCAAGGTGGTTGTTACTTACTATATTTGAGCACCACCTTGGCCTCAGAATGAGAATTGCTCTTGGGGAGAATGGCTGCTTTGCCAAAAGGAGAAAAACTGTTTCCTGGGATTAACAGCAACTACTGCTGCTACTGTTATCTGGCTTTTGTATTTTTGCTGGCAAAAGTTACTGTCTTGCTTTATTTAATTCCAGTCAGCTAGTCTTACTCAGTTCTGTGGTGCAGGGGAGTCATGTTATTTATGGCTGGTGGATGTCAAATAGAACAATTCATTAAGCTCCTAGACCAGTTGATTCCTTGTTATTTTCTTTTAACTCGTTCCTGTGTGTGCTTTTATTGCTATCATAAAGATTTGTAACTGCCCCAAACTGCTCATTTTTTACTTTATCTTGTTTGTTACCAAAGACCTTACTTTTCACTGCCAATTTTGGCTGAAAACTTCATGATATATGGGAGAAATTTTACTTGCAAAACCCCTGTCTCAATATTAAATGGTTTTAGAGGGATAAGGCATAGCTCAGGAGCCTTTCTTTCAGTTTCTAACTATTGGATAGGGCAGCCTGTGATAACACACGATGTTACGCAGGAGTTATTCACTGGATGTGATTTTTCCTTATTGACACATGGCTCATTATCTTTGTTTTATGTAGCTGGAGTTTGTCCAGTGAACTGTCATGGATAACTCTCAGTATCTTATACAAAAAATTCAAGCACGTTTCCAGGTTTGGCTGGCCACTGGGGCCCATCCCATTTTAGTTGACTTGAGTGGGAAAATCTCCTGGTTTTGCAGTGCTTTGACTTAGTCTAGATCAAAAGTTAGACCAGGTTTCCCGATGTGCACCACTATTATGGGACAAAAAGAGAAGCTGTGTGCTATGTCAAAAATAAAACAGAAAAACCCAACCCACAAAACAGGATTCTGTTGTAAATGAACTCTGCACCGATTTATATCCAATGTGATATCCCTGCCTTTGCAAATGCACAGGGTAGGCATCAGAGCAGTGTTGGTTGCAGTGACTTTAATGATTCATTCTGTATTTCTTTTCCTTTCTCTCTTTTAACTTTTCATTTTTTTTTAGCATGAATGTGGCACTTCCAAAAGTCAAGGAGAAAAAACATTTGGCTTTGGCAAGCACAGAGTGGGCAGAGTATAAAATTCCACACACAGCTGTGCCAGTGTGCTTCAGTCCTAACTTAACAACATTTCCTGCAATTCCAGAACTGGGCCTGTCTTAGAGAGAGTGCCAGTCATGACACTTTTTATGGTGGTTTTGTGCTCTGCACAAATGGGGACTAGAATGAAAGCAGCGGACTAATTTTAGTTCATGATCTGAAGTTTTGAATCCAGGTCTGCAGAAGTAAAAGATTAGTGCATTAGCTCACTGAAAATTTGAGCCTGTTCTCCAGCTGGACTTTCTTGACCACCTGCTAACTTGTTGATATGGTGAGAGATTAGGTTCTTTGGGTCCAATTCTGACCTCATGTACCCTGGTGTAACAAGTGCTTTTTTGTATGATCAGTTTCAATTGTCTAATTTAAATTTCAGCAAGGCCTAGATTTTCATGCACTTTACTGCTTTATATACGTTTTTGTTGCTTGTGTAACTTTTTCCCTCCAGTTTCTATGCTTCCTACACCATTCTTTATTTACTAGTCTTGTTTTTCCATAGTTCCACCATAAAATAGCCTACTGTGTTATTTGCCTGCATGGTCTTTTGCTCTTTCAGTGATCTAGAATGCACATAAAATCCTGTTCCCTTCTTGATACTGCTCTTTCCCTACTTAATAAAGTTTCTTGGCAATAATTTACAGGCAAGATAGCACATCCTGTTGTGCCTCAGACAAGGAGAATATTGGTTGTATGAGGTTGTTCTGAAATCAGGGCCGTGATCCGCCCACAGGCCAGCTACCTTATTCAACTCCTTTGAAGCTCCGTGTGAGTCCTGGAAGGAATTTGGCTGCTCCCAGGTGCTTGATGTGTGCTGTAAGCAAGTCCCAAGACTTGCTGGAAGCAAGAGGGAAAGGCTGCATCCTGGGTAAGTCACTGACCTGGAATGGCTTCATTTCCTTGCTCTGACAGATTTCCTCTGCAGTTTTGACCCTATCATTTAATTGCTCCAAGCCTCAGTTTTCTTATCTATGTGCTGTCTAGAGATAACAGTGCCTCCGTGCATCCTAATAGCAGTGGAGGTAGGTGTGCTTAGGCTTGTTTGGCAAAACAAGGACCTTGTTGTCTCAGGAGGGCTAAACTTCTGCATACCATCAGCTCTGTTGACTTGTCCATCGTTTTCAGAAGCGCTCAGGTGGATTTTCAGAAGTTAATTCCAACTTTTTCTTGACCATTTATTGGTAAGAAGAAAAACATCTCAGCATAATGTTTTGCTTTAATCTGAAGTCTGCTTTTAAGCTGACTGCAGTAATGGAGTTGTTTCATATTCCTAAGATTTTCTTCTTTAGAAGAAATAATATTGGCTTCTGTAGAACAGAATGATTTTTTTAGTTGTAATCTGGCATTACAATAATAGATGATATTTTGTAAGGCAGATTCCCACATAAAGAATTAAAAATCTTCGTTCATGACCTGAATCAAATTCAGGTACCTGTATTGTTTTCAAACCTGGGTGAGAAAAGGATTTAGGGGAAAAAAGAAAAAACAAAACCCAACACACCTCAAAGAGCTGAATGTTAGAGTGCCATCTAGTGCTTCATTAATTAACTGATTTACTGCAACTGCTGCGTTTCTCCCACTCTCCCTTATGCCTGATCTCGGAGGGCTTACTTGGAAAAGCTTACTGCAAGTTCTGAAGGTAATCAGTTGATGGTGAATGAGCCCTCTTCTGCTGACTCGAAGTGCTGAGCAACAGCATGGAAAAGAAAACTGAAACCTTTTTTCCTATAAATTTTACATGATTTGGTAGAACGTACAGTGAAAACCTGGACTTGAGTTGCAACAGCAATGTGAGATATATATATATATATATACATATATACGGGAGAAGTCATGATGAAGGATATGATTCTTTACCTTATAATTATCACTGAAAATAAAGAGACTATGATATGCGAACTGATACAAAAGCAGTGTGGGTAAAAGAATAAAACCACCATGCTTCAATTAAAATGAGCATCTAGGAGTTTGGGAGCTAATCCAAACTAGAGGAATCTCTTGAGTCTGTTTTGATGTGAAATAACACTTAAGTTAGTATTCACTGACTAATTTTAACTTCTTTTTGGGTCAAAGTGGCTAAATATTAATAGTATGATAGAAGTAGCTGGAGTTAGGTAATCACAGCGGTGTTGGTTCTGATCTTTTATCAGGATGTGATGTCAGTATGATACTACTGATTTCAGTGAACTCAGAACTTTGTTAGTTAATGCTGTTGTAGGTGATGTTGCAACTAGGGGTGAAGATGTGTATCTAAAGCAGAATCTTGTAAACTTAATATAGGCATGGCTGTTTCTTTACAGCTGAGTCAACTTTATTCTTTTTGAAAGGAAATTAAAATGGAAGAAAAATCTGTAAGTACTTTTGATATCTCTTCAATTTCTTTTTATTACTTTTTCTTGAAAGCTCTGTTTTTAAAAAATACCATTCAAAACTGCTTTCCCTACATCTATTCGATAAGGGGCCTATGAAACCTAGACTGAAAATTTCACTCTGGTATGATATTACATGTTTCTGAGTTTGCTTTTTAACTGGGCTGCTCACATACAAAATTTTCTCCCCTTCTTTATCCCCAAGGAAATGGCTCTGAATAATGAAGAGCCCTTCCTTGAGAGAACTGGTCACCAGCCCAATTAAAGAGGAGCCTCCCCTACCTCATCCTGGCAAGCAGAATGTTTTTCTGGCATAGAAGTTCTCCAGTCATGCCAAATAACCACTGTGGGATTTCTCGGGTCCCTAATGGCTTTTGAAAAAATACAGTATGTAAGCCATTAAAGCACTGGCTCTGGCACTGTTTCCCAAGTAGATCTGTGTAGAAGCAAATGGCAACTCTTGCATTTTGACAGTCTTCAAGTTTTTACTTTAATCTTCTGTCCTTTTGAGAAATTTCCTATTACAGGATCTCAAAGTGTCATATAAGCACTAGTGAATAAAGGACTGTAGCTTGGCTGCATACGTGAATCTCACTTTGCATTGACTTACTGAGTGATTACAAACAAATGAGTTTTTTCATAAATACAAAGTAGGAATTGAAGTACTTGGGTGACAATTTATTTGGCACAGATCTGTCTTTTGTTCCATTATACAAGAGCTAGCACAGCAGGAGCACAACTCTAGAGTGAGTCCTGAAGTGCTACCACAATCCAGGTATTGTGCTGAAACCAGTGCCACGCTTATCAGGAGTGGAATGGGACTTCATACGCAGATATAACAGATCATCAAAAGCAATTAGCACAGAATGAAATAATGCAGGTGGGGTTGTTTTGCTTTAGGATCCTCCTATAAAAGGTATTACATACTTCAAAGTGAAGGTTACCTACGTTATGTGGTGATGAATGTATGATTAACCACCCCATCTCCAATCAACAGCCAGAATTCCTCATCTGTTTGAATCGCTTGTGGATGCCTTTTTTTGGATAGCAGTTCTTTTGTTGAAAGTTATGAAAACCAAGGCTGACCCAAGGAGACTGAGACATTCATAGAATATCCCGAGTTGGAAGGGACCCATAAGGATCATCAAGTCCAACTCCTGGCACCACACAGGTCTACCAAAAGTTTAGACTATGTGACTAAGTGCACAGTCCAATCGCTTCTTAAATTCAGACAGGCTCGGTGCAGTGACTACTTCACTGGGGAGCCTGTTCCAGTGTGCGACCACCCTCTCGGTGAAGAACCTAAACTTCCCCTGCCTCAGTTTACCACCGTTCCCACGGGTCCTATCACTGGTCATTACAGAGAACAGGTCACCTGCCTCTCCACTCCCCCTCGCGAGGAAGTTGTAGACCACGATGAGGTCCCCCCTCAGCCTCCTCTTCTCCAGGCTGAACAGGCCCAGTGACCTCAGCCGCTCCTCATACGTCTTCCTCTCCAGACCATTCATCATCTTCGTCGCCCTCCTCTGAATGCTCTCCAGCAGTTTAATGTCCTTTTTGTGCTGTGGTGCCCAGAACTGCACACAGTACTCGAGGTGAGGCTGCACCAGCGCAGAGCAGAGCAGGACAATCGCCTCCCTCAACCGACCAGCAATGCCGTGCTTGATGCACCCAAGGGTACGGTTGGCCCTCCTGGCTGCCAGGGCACACATTGTCATAAGAAGGGCAATGAAGGAAACACTCCTTACTGAATTAGTGAGAGCTTTGGACTACTGCTGAACCAATTTGGCCAGTAACTTGCACCAAAAGAACTAAAGGTTTTGATTTTTAACCATAAAACAATGAAATTGTCTTTGACACTACACCCATTGCATAGGGCACTTACTGCATCGCTAAGAAATAATAGTGTGGCTCTAATGGAGTGGAATGCAAGTCTACAAATAAGATTTTTATCAGTATGGCAGACCTTGGCACTTGAAGAAGGATTTATCAATACGAGTTTACTAAATGTAGTCTTTGAGCTGTATCATCAGCCTATTATCATGTTATTAGGGGGAATAAGAGTGCTGTGAAAGAGACGCACCAACTGAATGCCACGTGTATTGTGAATGCCTGCTGCTGAAGCCCCCGTTTTCAGTCCAGGTCAGGCCAGAGATGATACGAAGCAGCCCTCTGTGACGGGGCTACATAACCTGTTAGAAGTCATCTGCTTTGCTAGCAGATCTGTGATTATTTGGGAGTAGGGGGACAAAACGTCATTAGAGCTAGATTAATGGTGTATCAAAGCTCCTTTACTTCATAGTAGCCACCTCTGACAAAACCTGAACTCTAACAGGCAGTTAGGTTGAGTACCGTCCCAGCTCAGCACACCCGAGCACTTTCATGCTGACCCTGTTACATTTGGCAGGACGTCTTTTTTCATTTGTCCTCTGGTGGCAGTTCTCAGGAGAAGGCCTGGCAGCCTTTGTGCAACTGCCTGGTTCGCTGAAAGCTGGGTACTCAGACCAACAGAGCGAGTTGTAGAGCAGTACATGGTGGTGACCTTGCTGAAACTGAAAAACCAGTCTGCCTCAGACACCCAAAAGCTCAGAGACTTTGCAAGTAAAACTGGCTGGTTGAACATAGCTTGCATGTCTGGTTTGGGATTTTAACCAGTCTTCTTTTGTAGAGGGCCTAGGACACTGGGCCTGCTCTTCTTCTGTATAAAAGTATAAGTATTTCTAACCGTGCAGCCTTCATTTCAAGAAGGGATTGATGAATCCTTCAGCTTGTAGGGAATGGAAACCCTGTCTGATTTTCTTGGAAGTTCATATGATGCATTCTTTCTGTCTTTCACAGAAAAGCTTACTTTTCTTTCTTACCTTCATCTGTGCCCAAACCCAACACTCTTGCTCTATCTAAACTTCATGATGAGAGATACCTGAGTTCTTCGCTTTTCTCTTCCTGAATTTGGTTGCTGTGCTGAAAGATTTCCATGTGAGACAAAATTGTGAACTCTGGATTACACAGATGCTCTCTGTTGAAAGTTAACATATGGATTGAAACTTGCTTCTGGTTATATTTTATTTTTTTTCAGAAGAAAAATAATTGCTTCCCTCTGGCTCTGGATAACCATGTTGTCATAAAGAAGCTATTTGGGGCATACCTTTTGCTTTGCTCTTGCAGGTGATGCGTTACCACTACCCACTAGAACGGAAGCGTCCATGGATTTTAAGGAGAGTGGGCATCTAAGTGTGACTAATATCTGATAGAAAAGGATTTTGAGAACAGCTAAACTTAGATGAGATACTGCATTGCTTCATTTGGATGGATTAATAGAGAGACGAGGGGTCTAGAAGGAAATTGTATCTCCCAGAGATTGTTTAATGCTGAAAAATCCCACAGCACTTCATGCCAGCTGTTGAACACTCACCAAATCTACACAGTTATTAACTACAAGAATACTGTAGCAGGGAAAATAGTTGCCTAACTTGAAATGTCGCAAGGCTTTACGTTTATAGTCCTACTCCTTGAGAAAATGCCGGGGGTTTTGCTCAGCTTCTGAATTTTCCTATTTGAGAGAATGCTCCTTATTTCAAAATCTTACTAATGATAACAGGGACGAAAAGATGGATGGCGCAAAGAATGCCGCAGGGTCATAATAATTATCTGCAGAAGGTTGAGGTTTATTTTTCGTTCAGATGATAATGCCTTTAACAACACAGCATTCTTAGAACCATGCAAGGGCATTCGCTGAGCACTGAGTTGGAGCAGGAACTGCAGGGCATTGCATTGATAAAGAAGAGGTGGGAACAAGATGAGAGCTGGGGAAGGATTTAAGCTAAAATCAATGGCAGAAAGCCAGTGCTAGCTTCTGGCAAGCAGCCCTGGTCTAATAAGAATAAAGTATGGGGGAGACCCCATATCTTTGACTACTGAGCTCTAGGGAGGGCTTAGAGGAATGTGTGTCCTTGCAAGAATGACCAGAGTGAATTGACAGCAGCGTAGCACTACCGTGCTGTATACAAAATAGAAATCATTATTGACCAATTTAGCTCGTCCTGCTCTACACCTTGAAAGGTTCTTTTGTGAATGTCCATTTCTTTAAAAGCCATGCACGCAGATTTCTTATTTTCTTGGATTTAAAAGGAGGGTTAGATAAGGGAATAATTGGAGATACCGTCCCGAGAGTACTCCCTAATTGCACTTGACTGTATGGTCCCTGCAGCTGCAAGTGTTAGCAAGGTCGGCATTGTCTAGTTGTTCAGAAGGGTGTTTTTCACTGCTAGTACAGTTTGCTTTGGCTTGTTGATGAGTAGATATCTATGGAAAGCCACAGTGCCCAGCCAAAGGCCTATTTTTGTCCTGAATCAATATAGCTTTGCAAGCGCGGGTCCAGGATCAACAGAGATTCATGGAAACTTCTGCTATGCGCCTAGCAGAAGGGGCTTTGTACTCTCCAGAAAATGCTTTGTCTTTCTAATCTGTGCGCTCTGAATAAAGCACAAACCAGTTAAGGGGAAGCAGGAGGGAGTATTAAATCTTTGCAATATTTCTGGAAGGAATGAGACGTTCTGGCACCTACAGTATAATCCTTATTGAACTTTTCCCCACTTCAGCTCAAGCACAGGTGTGCAGTCAGCACACAGCTGCTACCAGATGGCTTTAAGTTTGCAGAGCTGTTTAAAGAAGAGTCTAGAATAACACAGGGAGAAAAGACATCAGTCTCCTTTCGTAACTACAGAAAAAAGATCATGTGCTATGATTGCAACTTTTTTCAACCTTTAATATGCAACTGCTTTAAAATGAAGGTGAAAGCTTACCCCAGCGGGGAAAGTTAGACACAAAGAGATGAGCTGGCTTATCCTGTAGAGCACGTAGTTGTTGGGATAAAGTTGGGAAAACAACCTAAACGTTCCTTGGTCTTTCCGTAATCGCCAGCAGATAACCGTCCAGCCTGACTCTTGCTGGCTGATAAAGCGCGTTGGTCCAACCAGTCAGCTGCAGGGCCAGAATCCCCATTTGGAAAGCATCTTCCAGGCTGCAGTGCCTGCTTGTGGGTGGAAATGGCACTGGAGTCTCTACGTTACGTGTCTGTCTTGCTGCTGACCCAGGAATTAACTGCTCGAGCTTAGGCCTGAGATCCTACAGCACGAGGCCTTGTTTAGGCAATTTCTTTTTGCTGGGTAGAGAAAAATATTGCAGTATAATTTTAGGGATACTTTCCCCAAACGTTCCCAAGAATCTGCCGTTCAAGAACAGCTTCAGACAGATGGTATCTATGCACTTTAACCCCCCCTCAGTTTCTCATATGTTAACTTGTCTGGTCTTCCCTCGAACATCTGTAAGCTTTTAGCATCAACAGTCTTCCAGTAAAGTCCTCCACCGCCTAGCCATAGGTTGTGTGCTGTGAAACCAAAGTGCTACGTAAAATTAATATTTTATTCAATATTTTAACAGGAGCCTAAATTCATGTTTCTAAGCATGCCAGAAGAACTTTTGGCGAGTTGAGAACCCCGATTCTCTCTTTGCACAAGCTGTTTTGGAAGCTGGTAGCTGTGCTCTGAGATTTGTTGACCTACAGCCATGAGGAGAGAACGCCTCCTAGAGCTGACTACGGACCAACTGCTTTGTTAACCCTTGTGTCTTTCTCGTAAGTAAAAATGGAAAAGCATCTATTCCCTCCTCCCCTTTTATACATGGAAGTTGGGAAAAGTGACGATGGGGTTGAATGTTACCTGCAAAGTGAATATCCCATGGATGTTCAGGAGCAGAAGCGCACTTGTCAGCGGTTGAAGCTGCTCCACCTTGCGTAAAAACGAATGGGTTGTCACTGGGTTGTGTAAAGGCAGGGTGACTGAGCTGCTAGGTTTGTTGCTGGGCTCTCACGTGGGGCGAGATGGGCAGCTCTGCTTGCTTGTGTTGCACGGCTTCTTGCGCTGTCCTGGGGGGACAACAGAGGGGCTCAAAACTTTCAGCTATGGTTTATTCAACAGCCATCTTTACACAGCTTGGGGGCGTGGAGATATGTCTGCGTGCGGTGGGAAGGGGAATTGCAGCTGACTCTGTTTTGATGTAAAACAATGAGATCTGGGAACTCTTGGAAATTCAGATCACCTTTTTTCTGGTAACAGGTAGAACTGAATATCCTCCTGTGATCTTTTAGTTTTTCCTTTCATTACTTGAAAGGGGCCTATAAGAAAGACGGAGAGCTACTTTTTACTCAGATAATGATAGGACAAGGGGGAACGGCTTTAAACTAAAAAGAGGGGAAATTTAGATTAGATGTTGGAAGGAAATTCTTCACTGTGAAGGTGGTGAGGCACTGGCACAGGCTGCCCAGAGGAGCTGTGGGTGCCTGGAAGTGTTCAGGGCTGGGCTGGATGGGACTTTGGGCAACCTGAGCCAGTTGGTGGTGTCCTCTCCCAGGGCAGGGGGTTGGGACTGGATGATGATAAGATTCCTTCCAACCCAAGCTGATCTGTGATTTTTCTCTCTATAGGATAATCGATGGTAATGTTTTCCTAAAAGTACACTCCATCACCCCAGATAAGCCTGGTCTATAAAATTGAAAGCCTATATCACAGTGTACAGGATTATTAGTATGGTATGAAAGAAATCACAAGTTATTTTTTAAAAAAAAAAAAAAAGATTGTATCCCTGGAGATAGAGATACTATAAAGAACCTAAATATATATAATATATATAATTTATATATATATATATATATATATTCCAGACTCCTTTACTTCACTGACAACTGAAGCTGGGTCTGGCTCTGTCATTGAAAAGCCACTAAGCTTCTCATATGCTCTGTCAAGCTTTTAATGTTAAATCATCATTTTATGTTAAAAATGAAATGGGCTTGCAGTTAATAAGGTCGGTGAGAAGTGGAGACAGAACCAAAATTACTGCACATCATTTACGATGCACTTTATTTTCACCTCTTGCTTGTTCTTGTTTGCTTCTATTGTTGTTGGCTGCTCAGTTTCCTTTGTTTAAATTGAAATTGACTCTAAATGGATGGACTTTCCAAAGTTCTTGTATTTGTTTTTGCAGAAGGGGGAAGATACTATCTCTACTAGTATTCAGCTTGTAGTACTTGCTCAGCGACTAGTAACTTCAGTTCATACTTTGTCTGAAGCTTGTCAAAGCTTGAAGCTTTGAACTTGAACTGACTACTGTTGGAAATCTGCCTTTGTAAACCAATTATCTTGATAAGCTTCCCATCAAACAAGGGAAAATGATAACCAAATTAAAAAATAAAAATAAAAAATGCTTTTGTCTTCTTTTTATGGTGGTTCTGACAACCTTTCTGAACACTCTGTAAGTGGGGAGAAAAACATCTTGTCTTCAGCTGGACAATAAGGAAAAAAAATCACATTTCTTATACAATGCAGTTATCTTGTAGGAAAGTCTCTACAGTATCAAAAGGACTCGCTGATTTTTTTTTTCACACAGTGGAATGCATCAAATTACTTCTCATTACTCTGAAATTGTTATTATTCATCTGTTACTGGAGATCAGTGGGAACATTATGTTTCGTGGTGCCCAGCACTCTGGATTTTCATGGAAAGAGGGCAAATGCTTTCATTTTTCCAATTTTTAAAGCTTTTTTGGACATAGAAGCTGGCAGAAATTGTCTTTTCTTTTCATATGAGTATTTGATTTGGCATGGAATGCTCTGGCTGGGTTCGCTTCGTATTAGAAGTATTCCTCCAAAGAGATATAAACATGTGATTTATTAATCATTGGTATTTTATTTGAGATAAATGTCTGCCTTTCCTTCTTGTTCAGCATGTGGACTATGTTTGCTTATTGTCCCCGTTGAGGCTGGAATTAATATGATTAAATATGAAATTATCTGAGGCTTGGTTGGATTCTGAAGCAGGAAGGATCCAGATGTTAACAGTAACTGGTATCTTGATAGCAAATCCTCTTCAATTGTAATTCAATTTTAGCTAACTCCTGGAAGCAAGAACCAGAGAAAATTCAATGTCTGTTTGGTTGATGCTCATTCATCACATCTTTTGTCTGATACGTGTAGGTAACAGATTCGATCGCTGTCGCACTTCCCGAGGGGAGCTGATGCCTGTGGTTTTATTTCAGACATGGCGGTTTGTTCTCCTGCCTGAGTATATCAGCTTAATATTCAGTACATGGGAAAGAGATTCCTCTCTAAGATACTACAGGTTGGTATTGCTGGAGATTCCTCATATCTGGGTCAGGCTGTAAAAGTCAGTTTTGCTGCTCTCACTCCAATCTGTTCAAATGCGATGTTATCCAAGTATCCAGCTGGTCTCAAAGCGTTCCCAAGGAGTTTTTCTAGGGTGCTTCATTACATGTAAAAAGAAAAACACGTATGGGAAAATTTTGGTGTCCTTAGCTTTCTGCTGGAGTTAATAACTGATTCTTGGCCCTGGGAGAAGCTGCTAGAAGAAGGTCTTGCATATCTTTGGAAGAAGGTTTGGCTGTAGTTTAGCCATGAAAGCTTAAATTTTCTTTCTGTTCTTAAAATGGAAAGTTTCAGCGTTGGCTTCGCATAGCCCATAGGCCTGATGCCTTACCGGTAGCAAAGATTTGCTCTGCAGCAGTCATTGTCCTTCTGCCGGTGTGGGGACCGACAGCTTGAAAACCAGAAAGACGTTTCCTAGTGGCTGTTCTCAGCTCGTCTTCTTTGGGAAGCAGAACCAGCTCTCCAAAAGCCCTCTTACTACCTGGGAGATAACCGACTCTACCGTGGACCAGCATTTAGTTGAGTGCGTTTTACTTCAGTATATTGACGCTCTAGTGTCCGAATAACAAATAGGCAGCAAAATGCATTTTTACCCTTTGTTAAATGGTTCCAAATGTACAACGTGTACAGATAGCGATCTTGTGGCATCTGTGCTTAGTGCCCAAGTCTGCCACAGATCCAGTTTTGATTCAGACTTTCCCAAAGCTCACAAAGGAGGCATAACAGATGTGGAAGAAAAGCAAGATAGTTACATCTGAATGGTCGCTGATTTGGAAAACGTTCCAGATTTTTCTCGTGGGTTTAGCTTATTTTGGAGCCTCAGCTTCTTTACATTTACAAAACTTTTCATTGTTGCCTTTCAGTCACTCACTCAACACTACTCTGAGGTAGGAGCCTTTTTTTTTGTCCTGGTAAGAAAAGTATAAATTAGAAAAATCAAGTTCTCTGCGAGGTCAGAACAGTAGTTATGTTCAGAACCTCAGGCTTTTCTGATTTCCATTCTTGGATTCCTACGTGGTACTTTTCTCTGCTGCGTTTTGATTTGCTCGTGCTGTTGAGGCAAAAGCAGGTGCTGGAAGAACGTCGTTCTTCACTGAGTTCCTCTGGGTGTCTTCTGTGGGGACATCCCTCTGTGGCCTGAAACGATTCCCCAAGCTGGGACCTACCAACTGTGGAAACAACGCTTCTATAACACGTGTTGTTATTTAAAAAAACACTGACTTGAGATAATGGAAGCGACTTGTGTGCGTAATGCTTTTATTTGCTGGCAGAGGAGCACTGCGGACTTGGGCCTAAGAAAACTCTTGACCTGGACATTTGCTGACCAGCTTTTCTGAGGATTCAGTGCAGGGTCTTTCATGACACTTTGGGTGTACCTCAAATTCTTGCCAAGCCCTTTGGAACAGCTCAAAAGAGTGCTGATTGTGTGCAGTACTCTGCAGTAGGAGGTGCCAAAAATATGAAGGTCTTTTTTAATATTTTCCACAGTGTCACAGAGCTATTAATGTAAATTACAAAAAGATTTTTTGATTATCAAGGCAAGCTACAAAAAAGGAAAATGTGGCGTAATCCGTATAAATCACTTGACTAAGCCACGTACAATAAATCCAACGTTGGTGAAGCTGAGTTCCTCTATCTGGCCCCAGAGCTTGCACTTCACAATAAACATTTACTTTCCTCATTTGGCAGCTGGGGTTCATCATGGACCCTCTTCACCTTCGTTCACATCCTTCTGATCTGGAGCTACGCAGTGCTGACTTTGGCCTTATTAAAAATAATGATTAAAAACAATAGGGAAAGTTGCTGCAGAAACAGTTAAATATTTGACCCTGTTTACTGCCAGCTTAGATAAAAACGAGATTTATTTCCTTCTGAAGAAAAATTCTTCAACACCTTATACGTGCGCTGACACTCGTAGGTTTATTGCAGCCCATTGGAGTAAGGGATTTCACATGTGTTGCAGTGGAGGGAACATTTTAACCATTTGCTTCTGTTTGCCATCTGTTTTCTTTACCCACTCGGCGCTTGTGTGAATTTCACAGCTGCGGATGGTATTTCCTAGGCCAAAAAGAACACAGGCATCCCTGCCTCCTTCCATATGTCCGAATTAGTTCCACGCAGAGCCGCAAGGTGTTCGCTCCCACCCTGGGTGCTCTCCATAATGAGCGAGTAGGACTCGGCCCCAGTCCTCCCTCAAAAGGCAGACTGGGTTGACTGGGACTGGGGCATCGCACGTGGCAGCGGGCTGGGTACGGCTTGCGGCGTGGCAGCTGGTGAAATATCTGCCTGCTGTACAACCTGGAGAAAACCCTTTGGTTTTTTCTTCTCTAAAAATCTGTTGCTATGAATGTATGCTTGTATTTCAGTGCACCTAAGCAGCTGATTTTGGACCTTCCTCATACAGAACCCCCCTCCTGTAGGGTAGCTGAGAGGAGAACACGTAGGTTGTAGATGTGATAAAGCACTCTGTGCAAGGCTGGAGTTGTAGGAACTCCAGTGACTGCTGCGTTCCTGAGGCCTTGAATATTTGAGAAGTGAAGAATTCAAAATTCTTGCCAGTTGGAGGCAAGTTCCTTTGACTTAAAAAGACCAGCCCCAGGACTGAAATGGGCACAAGTGACTTGTAAATAAGGACCTGTGCACTGCACTAGCTTCATTTTTATTGTTCCATTATTTTCATGATCAAATTGTAGGAACAGTCTTCAAATTAAAGGCATTTCTTTGTTTAATGGATATTTTTATCTTAGTATCTCAGGACAACAGGTGCTGTACTAACAGCCTGTTCTGTGAATGCTTAGTGTGGGTTCGTTCATTCATTCAAGATCTAAAATTTCAGAAATTACTATTCCTTGAAGCAGAAACGAAAATGAAATTGATGCCACTTTGGGAAGTACCACGTTGGAGAGAGAGTGCACGTGAGAATGATGGGAAAAGAAGCAGCAGCCTCTGCCCTTGACATAACTACAGGAGAATCTGCTGGCTGTGTTGGCATGTGCCTGACTGCTGCTTTGCTGCCTATTCCAGTCCAAGTTTCTGAGTGGTGAAACTTAAAAGCATAGGAAGTCCTTAGCGTGTCCAGTTGCTTGACAGAGAAAAATAGAGGGACAGTCTGTGTGTAGAAAGCTTAAGAGAGTTGCTTTTGTTTCCCTTGTCGCTAAATCCTGTCTCCCTGTTCATACTAAGCTGACTTCCTACCTGCAGAAGTTACCTGCTGATGCCATGTACCTTGTGTTCAGTTTTCCCCTCTCTTCCCTCACCCCGTCATCAAACGAAGGACGCTCTATAGCTCTGGTGTGTACTTAACTTTCAAAATGCTTTCTTTTATAGTTGAGAAGAAAACATAGAATTCTGATGTTTGCATCTGTGCAGGTGTATTTTGTTCTGAGCTGTTCCTGCAAAATGTCATTAGGAGAGCTTAGAAGGAAATTAATTAAGCATTGGTATAGGATAGATGAGCTATCCTTTCAAGAGCTAGATATCCTTCCCATCTGTTTTCAGTTCTTGAATCTCTGCGCACGATCCCATGCCACAGGCTGAGGAACAGAGTAAGTTTAGTGTTAAAACTGTATCCTGCACAGTGCTGTTGCTTGACAAACGCCACTACCCCATGATACCAGTTGAAGGATCTTGGCAGTGAATCAATGCAGTGAAACCGATCCTGGTTTCCATGGAGGAAGTGCAGTGTATCAGATGTGATTGATTCATGACGTTACAAAACATCAGTAGGTGAGCCACAGATGCTTCAGAGTCTTGTTTCAGAGAAGTGCTCACAAATCTAAAGCAAGATGACAGTTCCAGGACTGTCCAGACCTCTTGCATGTACAGAACTGGGTTAAGAGGAGAACATTTTTCATCTGACTTCAGATTCCAAGTGCTGAGAGCCTTGCACGTGGTCCCACGTAGATCTGGCCAGGCGAACCTCAGCCTGCCGGTCATGTTTACCAACAGCCCTGCCTCTGGAGCAGTGTGCCGTGTCCCTCATCTTGGCGTGGGGGAAGGACACTGCAGTCACAGCTATATTTATAACTTGAACCTTCATTTAAGAAAATAAGATTACAGCAAGCCCAGATAAAATTCTGACAATCTTGACTGAGATTGCAACCTTTGCGTACCCTTGTTCGTTGTTTTACCTATATTACAGCATGCGAGTTTGCGGTCAGGTATTACTATGTGCATGATATGAACATACCATACTTCTGGTTTGGCTTGCATATACCCCAGCACTGGTGCTAATTTCTGGTGATGGTTTTGTTTATGGTTTAAGTAATACCCATTTTAACTGATCTCAAAATACTGTGAGTTTGTATGCTGTTTAACATGGGTGTACGCAGCCCAGCTATGAGGTATACGGCTTCTATCTGTGCTGCTCTGGTCGGAGCTGCTTTTTGCTCTCTGTGGTGTCAGTGAACTGCTGGCTGCAGGTGCACGTTGGTGTTGAATTTTCCCATTAATTGTCTAGTTCCACAGCCACCTCTCCATCTGGCTCAGCAGGCAGTCTCTGTTCAACGGGGGCCCACGGCATCAGTACCGGCGTTCGGCAGGCCAGAAGCGAGACGTGTTGGCAGAGCCGTGCTGGCCTCGAAGAGTATTTACAGATGAGGACTGAGTGGATTGACGTTACTGCGCACAGCGAAAATCGCCCTTTCTCTGGCTTGGCTGGCTTTAACCAGTCCATCACCCGTGTGCTGAGGCTGGTAGAGGCTGGCTCTGTGGCGGTAGGAGGATGAGGGCTGGGACTGGCAGGCGGGAGCGTTGATGATTGTAATCCTGTTGCACTGACTCATTCGGTGACCTCAGGTTAATCACTCGACCTTCTCTTGCAGTCAGCTGCAGCTGTGAAAATGGGCAAAAGCAATACTTCATCAGCCTCCAGATGCTGAATCTGAACTGTTTTCCTGGGGAAGCAGCTCCTACAGAGCGTTCGTTTCTATCATAAGTTAGAAGAAGAATGGACAAAGGTGGATAGTTAACTTGTCAGTAGTTCGTTAGGGAGCTGTCCCCATCAGAATGTGGGATTGGCGGTATTGCAGTGTATACACTTACAATAATGTATGTTCGACTTTGTCTATTTTCCTAACGGTAATGTTCTGAAAAGTGACATGTGAGGTGCTTTTCATTCAAACCTCCTCCAAAAGGAGAATTATGCAGAGCAAAAAGTTAAAAAACACTTCTATTTGACATCTACATGTATGTTCCTGTGTTTAAACCATAATATATCCTTACACGAAAGCTTAGGTATTTATTTATGGATATTTGAAATTAGTTACTCATGTGCCGTGGGGGACAATGAATACGAAGGCTTCAAGCCAATCCAAGAATTTTCTGTAATGTGAAGGAAGGCTTCATTGTTTCGGTTCTGAAGTATTTTAAAATAATTGTGGTTTGGAAAACCCAGTGCACGTTGAGCCCGTTGCTGTGTTTTAACTGTGGAATTGATTTCCAAATGGGAGCACATAAATTGGCAGATGGACTCTGGCACTTCAATGATTAAATGGTCCTTCCAGAGGGCTGAGATGTAAGATGGAGACAACTTGTATATAGCTCTAGAAGTTGGCGTATGCATTGGGATGAAGGCATGCTAGAAAAATTGAGGTTAAGGCACCAAATAATCAGCGTTCACAATAACCTGAAACCCTGACTGTTTGTGAATTTAGCTTGGATCCAAATTCACCTTTTACAAACACCCTAAAAGCGCAGCGTGCGGCGCGGCTTGGTTGGGGGTTGTTGTCATTTTTGACTGGATGCTTTTGTGTAAAGGCTGCAATAGGAGAAACGTTTCCCCTTTAGAAAGTATTGTCTCTGAAGTTGTATGTAGCGTAGCATGGTGTTGTGGTTTCTCACAGGGATTTTTTTCCATGGTACGTAATACTTGTTAACAGTCACATGATATCCATCCAGTTGGTAAGAGTGCAAGTCAGGGCTATCCCCTCAGGCAGACTTCATTTAAACACTCTTCTTTGTGCCAAATTTCCAGGCATTTTTCTCTTCTAATGAATGCATGTGCTCTAGAAGGGAGACCTTTGTAGCCCTTCTCTCCCCTTCCCCCAGTTCTGCACCGATTTCAGGGCTGTGGGTTGCAAGGGGCTTTTACTCAAGGGTTGCTCTGAAGAGTTACAGAAAACTGTCAAAATGATTAAGAGTCTGAAATCCTATATTACGGTAATGTTTTTAAAGCATTTTATTCAGCAGACAATATAACATGAAATATAACAAAAAATCAAATACCTGGCTCTTACATACCCCTTCCTGAGGAGCTGCTGTCACTTTACTGAAAGCAAATATTTTGAGAAGTGTGTCTAGCTCTGCAACGTGAGGAAAAAATGTGAAATAGTCTGTGCTGGTGTCAAATCATTTTTTAATAAACTGAGAACATTTATAGTTCTCAGTCCCCGTTATAAGCGGTTTTTGGGCAGATTTGACTGTAAATTCATGCAGTTTATTTAATCAGGACTTCAAGACCATCTGGGATTTTGAAGTTTGGGGTTTTAAAATACGTTGTTCCTCGCTGCGATGAGCAAGAAACTTCTTTGGAAGTGCTTCATGTTGGCTAAGCTGGCAGGGCCATCTAGCTCTTAAAGGGAAACTGAATGGTTTAATAGTTTACCCAAGTGAGGAGAAAAACCATAGAACCGGGAAAGTAACAAAAGAAAACCCTGCCTGAATATTAAATGACAGAGTAAGGCATTAATAAATAAGGTACATGGTTCTGAATAAAAAAAAATACAAGAGATAAAGTAGGCTGATTTTTCAAAACCTATTCATAATTTACTGTTTTGATCTACAGTGATTTGTCTTTTTTTAAATGCATTGTAATGTGGGCTCAGAGCTAAAGATGTTGAACCCCAGAGAACCCCTGTGGTGAGCTCTGTGTTCCTGTAACTGTTTCTGTATGCTTTAACTCATATTCTACCAGAGGGTTTAGTTCACCTTGTGTTTGGTTGTTACAAAAAAAAATCATGCTATTTTTGATGCAATTTTTATACCCGGCCTTTTTGGGTATCCCTTTCTCTTAATGTAAATTGAACCTCAGAAAACAAGGATGGATGAGTTCTCGAAGTGTTTTGTCCACCTGTCCCAAGTAGGTGGAACCAAGCTAGGCCTGGTTTCCTTCCAACACTTTCGACTCGGCTGTTCTTGAGAGCCCTGGTGATGCCATTTCCAGCCTTCTACCAGCAATTTAGTTAATTAAGCTGGAATTTTTAGATAACTTATTAAATGTCTAATCTGAGTAGCCTGTGATGAAATTCAGTCCTCTTTCTTCTCACCCTGCTCACCAAGGACTCCTCCTGTGTGCAGCAGCTCGGTGATGTATCTGAAGAGAGTTACCCTGTACACCTTCATCCCTGCCTCTAGACGGGATGATACCATCCGTTCCCTCAAGGGAATGAAGTCTGTTTGCTTTTGTGGAAAAGAGGGGTTGAACAAAGGAAGGATGTATAAACCAGTGCTCTTACAAAAAGGCAAGTGCATAGAATTCAAATGCTGCTCGTTCTGAAGTATCATCTTGCACTCAAGCTGGCTCGCTACTGCTAGCTGGGCAAGCAGTGTAAATATCTCACCTGCTGCCTCGTAGCCAGCCGGCTAGGAAAGCAGTCTGGGTGGGAGCTGGGGAGCGTGGGAGGCTTTTGAGGGGAAGGAGGGAAAGGGGTTGCTGAAGCAAGGACTTATCTTAGAGGAAATAAATGCTGAGATGCCTGTGGTGGGGACTAAAGGAGAAGATAACTGTTTGGTTCCGTTGTTCACAGAACTGTTGCTGTTAAGACTTGTCTTGAGCAAGTGTGAGAGTCCTGGGGGACACAATTCCTGAATTTTCCTGAAGGTCATTTTGTAGTCTGAGCCAATCTTCATTATTTTATAATGGGATGTTAATTTGTAGGAGAATATGTTGAACTGAGCATTCAAACTCAAGTTTTCTTCTATGAAATGAAGGAGATCTTTAAGTCAGGATTTTCATTATTAAATCGGTGATAATTATCTCTGTGTTGAACTACATGAGTGAAAACCGTACATACGGAGTTATCAGTCTATATCTTTTATCAGAGGAGGGAAAAATGTTGAATATCCTTCAGAAGCGTAATAGAAATAAAAATCAGTGCGGTCTAACAAAACACCACATCTCTAGTAACTGAGATCTTGGCATCATGCTCTTACATGAGACAGCATGGCGATCTCAGTATTTCAGCTAGTATACAATTTATACTCTTTGTGTCAGAAAAGTGTTGATCTTTAGAGGAAAAAATCACATGTAGTTTGAACCTTCTTTATTTAGCACAATAGTCAGGCAAGAGAAATATTACAGAAGTGTGTGTATGAAGGGAAGACTCACTGCCAGCAGTTAGTGATTTTGTTCATCGTTTGTGATTTCCATTGCACTTTGTTTTTGATAGAATTTCCTTGTAAACAACTCTAGGCTACGAATAGTTGGGGGTTTAGCTAGTCTTATTAGTACACAAGTTGCCACTGTATCAAGAGCGCTGAAAATTGTCACGTTGTCCGTACAGGACAAGTTGCCTGTACTGTCTATATTGATGTCCTCAAAGTATCTGGTTTTATCCACTGCAATGTCTCCATCCTTTGTAGCAGGGATAACAGGAGTTGATTTATTATACAAAATCCATATAAGGAAGCTTGATAGGTAGAAATTATTATTCTTTCCTCACTCAAAAGCGGTGCTGGTTTTTGATCTCACTTTTGTTTTTTGTTTTTCATAATTCTACTGCTTCTGAAGGAGCTGTTCTGAAACACACCGAAATAAAAGCTAACGTCATGGGAAATGTATGATTTCCTGGAGGTACTTCTTGAGAATCTGTACTTGGCACCGTTATGGATCAGTCATTGACCCCATCAGATGCAAAGAGTTTTAGGAGAAGGTTCAAATGTTCGTGAGTAGGTAGGTGGTAGTTCTTAAAGGCTGGAAAATGTGATAAGAGCTGGAAGAAGAAATGCATGTGGCAATTCTGAGCTGTACAGAGGCAATCTTCAAAGCGATGTTTCAACAAAAACTTCTGGGAAGATTTCTCAGTAAAGCCATCTGCATGGCTACATGGAAATAATGACACCTGGCTTTGTGCCAGGGCAGATTGGTAGCGGAAGGGTGGAAAAAGCATAGGAAACTTAGCTCTTGTTAAATGGTAAATTGTGTTGCCTGCCTGTAATAGCAGACATACCTGCTGAAAATAGTTCTGTGAGGAGCTCTGCAATCAGGAATCAGAAGTTCAAAGATTATTTCCTTCCAAGGAAAAAGTTTCTCTCAAATGGCTGTGTAATTACCCCCGGCAGAGCTGATTAGTAAGTAACCAACAGGTACTCACTTTGTGCTAGCACTTTTTTTTTTCCCACTGGTGAATTTAAGTATATAAAAATAGGTAATGAATCTTGCAAAATATTCTTCTCATTTTTCACAGGCAAGGAAAGAATGTGCAAAATGTGTTTCTAAATTATTTTGGCAAACAATCCCAAGAAGCCTAACGATGGGGAACGGTGACATGGCTGAGGTCAGGAATGAGGCTTCATTGTTCCGAGTTTTCCATTTAAACCACTAAACCATAGTCCTGAAGAAAGCTAACGAGTAACATCTTAGACTTCTGGATTCTGGATTATAGGAAGTGCAGTGTGAGTCCACTTGGGAAAAAGAGACAGGTGAACCAAGCAAATTAAATCAGCTGGAGCTCAGCCAGATGAATTCAACAATTTTCTGTGAACTGCTGGAGAGCTCTGGC
Source organism: Stictonetta naevosa (assembly GCA_011074415.1). Lineage (NCBI taxonomy): Eukaryota > Metazoa > Chordata > Aves > Anseriformes > Anatidae > Stictonetta > Stictonetta naevosa. The sequence continues at coordinate 17,032,372 of CM021700.1, read as the reverse complement.
TGTGCTGGAAAAGGGCATATGTGCACAAGCAAGGGAGCGTTTGTGTGGTTAACAGTTTCTGGCCCTAGAGCTTCCAGTTCTAATCTGTGAGTCTGCACGATTAGCTATCTTTCACACTGTTATAACCAAGAGGGATACTGAGATATCAGTGCTGCTTTGCGTTCACTGAGTGTGCGGTGGTTGCTCAGAGTGCAGGGATGACCTGGACTGCGCAACCCGTGGTGTATTCATGAAATGATTCAGGAGCTTGTGATCTATTGGAAAGAGAGCACTGGAAAGACTGAGACTCGGCGTCCTGGGTATAAGTATCAGCTGTTACACTGAGAACTTCTGTGGTTCACTGTTAATCATTCACACACTTTCTGCCTTGTCCCATTCCCTTTTTTATTTTTCCCTCTCCCTAGTCTATCAGTTAATGCAGACTAGATGCTGGGATAGATAGGCATTTAGTTTGACCCTTCAAGGCTATACGTTTTTCCCCTTCACTTTCCCCATTTTTCCCCATCACTTTCTGTATGTATATGTGTGCCAACCAATTTATCGTGGCTATTAAAGTCTAATTAGGCAGCAATATCAGATCTTGAATGTGAAAAGGTATCTAAGTAACTAATTCCAATGAGATTAGGATTCTTGTTCGGTATGGTGTTCCCTTCACTTACACGCACTCCCTCCAGTAGAAGTCCGGTCTGCAAACCCTATGGCTTCAATGAAAAAGATTTTCTTTTAACATTTTTCCCCTCTGAAAATAAAGCATTTTTAAGTCATCTGAACTTAAAAAAACTGACACTAGTAATACTGTTGAATAATTAAGAATAAATTTTAAAAACACCTGTGGAAGTTGACACAAATGTAATAAAGAATAAAATTCTGAGGCTTGCAGTCTCATAAGGAGCACTGCTCATTACGAGCAGTGTTAAGGTGTGCCTTTACCTTACCGTAAATAGAAGGGCGCTGTGGAATCTGAGTGTGGGAACTGGGGGAATGCAAGAAACTACATTCAACTAAATGCTGGCATGAAATGTCTGAGAAAATGTATCAGAGAATCCAAGTGCTATGAAAGCAAGACTTTGGGAACTCTATTAGTCTTTATTTTTTCTCCTAGATAGGTCAATACACCAGATGCCAGCTCCAGCTGGTCTGATTGCTTTGATTGCTCGTGAAGAAGCTTCGATTCTCACACTGACTCTGCAGCTGGGCTATTTCACTGACTTGACCAGGTTTGCTACTGGTTAGTAGTTATTTTGTGTGATCTGGACTGGAAATAGTCAACTAGTGGATGGAGGGAGAGCAGTGGCAATTGTGATATGGCCTCTCCTGTTGAGCAAACTTATTTATTGAGCCTATGAAAAAGGCAGTTGTGTTCCCTTCCACTGAAATGATGAACTCATGTGACACAAAGATAACACTGTTCTTTTATGCCCCTCACTGTCATGGGGGAAAAAAATGAAACTTGAGCCCCTCAAGTCCAAGTGTTAAGATTTTGAACCAAAAATGGGGAAAATCAACTGTCTTCAGAGTGTTGCATCTTCACAGCAATTCCCATTTTTCTGCTACTTTTCCATTAGGAAATGTCTGCTCCACTGTGAAGCTTCTCTCTGAACATTTGGAAATATTTTAACGCCGTTAAAAGTTCAGATTTCTGTTAACAGGCTGTGCTTTCCTTTTGCTTTAGTATCCCTGCACCTGTTTTGCCTTTGGCACTAGGCAGCGGATAATGAGGCTACCTAATGGGTTGACTGTTGGCTCCGAGCTTTTTAGCAGTCTAGCAGGATGCCTTTCCTGCACTTGTTCCTTTTTATTTATTTATTTTTGGTAGGCACAGGGGAGAGATGACACATAAAAAGTTCTTCCTTCTGTAAGCCTTTGTGTTACTCTGCTTGGTATCGTTCCGAGCAGAGAATTTTACTGTTGTGAATTGAAGCAAAGATGTCTGCTTTCCGTAGGAAAAATGCTCATGTCTTGGCTTTGCCATGGCGTAGGGTTCTCGGGGGAGGTGAGGTGCTCCAGGTCTCAGCACTTTTCCTACCAATATAAAACTACGTTCTTGGAGGTGGTTCCGCTTCGCGATGGAAGCAGTCGGAGTTGTTTCTGTGGCAGCTGATGAAACTGGCTGTAAAATGACACACGACCTTCTGTCTTTCTTAGCAGGAAGAAGGAATGCAAATTCTGCCTTGTTTCTACCCAGAAATGGGAGCTGCTGCCCTTCATTGCAATACTGCTTTTATTGTTTGCATGTTGTAAAGTTTAAAAGCACACAAAACCCACCTCAAGTGCCATTTTATACGAAGTTCCGTTTCCAGATAGTACACTTACAGATTTTGTGAGTACAGTAATAACCACTTACTATTTTAAAACACCTTTTTATTGAGGCATCTCATTTTACAGTTGTTAGTGAATTTGTCTTGTGATTTTAAAAAATATTTTGTGATCTTTATTGCATCCCCTTAGAAATAATGAGAGCAATGTTTACATCATGGAAAAACAGATGACAAATTGAATGCTTATAAACAGGTATCAGTAACAATGAAGTGTATTTGGGCTCCGGCTGTATCCTGCCCACAACAGGTACAAGCTGACTGTGAACGTCACACTAAGGACACAAGTCGGGGTCATTCTATTAAATCCCAGTGTGATGCATATCATAAAGCATTTCGGTCAAACAGAAACAGTCACATCTTACTCAAAGTACTCACTAAGTTAAATTTACCTTTTATTTTCATCACCGTTGATAAAATTCAGTGCAAATTGGGAAAAATGCCTATAAACACACACACAGAGGGGTATATTCCCAATTCCTTTGTGCCAAATAGGCATGATTGGTAAGTCTACAAACACAGTAGTTCAGTGCTTAGGAGTACAGTCATCAGAAACAGAAATTGTTAGCAATTATGCTGAAAGGAACAGAAACAACGTAGAATTAGAAAGTAACACGGTCTATTACATAAAATAAATGCCAGGGATGCTCATATCTCCAACAAATTCTAGTTTTCTCTGACTCAGGACATATCAGAATTAGGAAAGCTTTAAAAAGGCCAGCAGTGATGGTTGGAGACGCAGAAAAGGGGAGAGCTGGAGTAGCCCTGGGCTGTCCAGACTGAAAAGGATGGTTGGAAGCCATGCAGGGTGTAAATTGTTGCACAGCTCAGACAAAGGCAAGCAAGAGGTCGTTATTTCCTGTTTGTCCACGATACACGAGTTAGGGAACATGCAATAAAATCAATAGGTAAGGCGTTAAGAAACAAAAATAAGTGCTTTGTAGACAACTTTGACTTTGAAAATTAGCCTAAACTGAGACAACATAATAGATGTGATTTTTGATAGCACAAGTAAAAGCAATGGAGTAAATAGTGTTTCTGATGAATGTACCTATGATATGGGGGAGGTGTCAGTGTCCAGGCTGTCCTTACCATATGTGCTAGCGCTAATTCAAGTCAATTTTTGAAGGAATGGGTATGCAACAGTCTCCGTTAGCTGGCATGAAGATGTTTGAAAGAAAAGCAATAGAAGAAAGAAAGCTACATGAAGAAAAATAGAAAGGTCTTGGTCATGGAGGGGTTCCCTTCAGCTGAAGCAATTACGTTATCAGAAAGTTTCTTGATAACTTATCTCAAAGATCTCATAAAGGATCAAATTTTAGGCTTACTGTCATAGCAGTTTAACTTCTTGAACTTCATTACACACTGCAACAGTGTAACTGAAAGCAGAATTGGGCTTTATATTTCATAATAGGAGCATATTCTTATTTTCAAACGAGGGAGTTTATTTATTATATTTTTTTTTTTAGAGGTTCTGCAAGTTGCATGAACAAGTTTGGAAAGAAGTCAAGTGTGTGTAAGGTTTTGCAGTTGCTGTTCAAATGCTGTGAGTTTCTCTTGCCCAGTGCATCGTTCAGACCCCTGATTCTTCTAGGCAAGTTTTGGAGTTAGGATTTTGTGCCACCCTACAATGAAACATTACTGAAGTTCTTAGAATTTGGTGCAAAACATAGGGGAAATTAAATCCATATGCTACCCCCTCAGGCAGACCTGTATCCCCCCAGTTACCTTAAGCTCCTGAATTTCATAAACCGCTTTTTTCTTGTTAAAATTAAGACCACATTTAAGTTAGATAAGGTCACATGTTATTTAGTCCCTAGTGAAGATGTCAGAACTGAAATGATTTACAGTGGAAATAGACTCGCAGTGAGAGAATATCTGTTTATTATTGCAGAACGGTGGTGAGAGGGGGCAGTTGATTATATGGAGATAGGATGTGGGTGTATAAATGGAGAGGTAGCGGCATCAAAGAGCTCAGGGGTTGGTGCTTTATTCTGCATGGGCTCCCTCACATTTGAAGCTTTAATTTTCTAATGAAACATTTATTATTATTTTGCTGAGAAAAGAACTTGTCTAGGTTGAAAGAGGTTGGCATCTATGGAAAATGGATGGGTGGTGGATCTATGGCCTAAGCTTCAGCAGGACTCCTGCCTGCCATGCCAGCTCGGCCTGGAAGGCCACCTTCAGAGGTGGAGGAGAATTGGTACTAGGGCTTCCTTCCTGTGTTATGGGTAATTATAACCATAGGGGTTCTGTTGCTGGAGGAGCGGAGTGGGAGGATGAATTCCTGCTCCTTTCAATCAACATTAAGAAAGACTTTCTCAGATTGTCGTATCTTGGACGTGGATGCTTTGTCTAGGTAAAAATGAGTTTTGTTGTTTAAACTTGTGCTTACGTTTCCCGGACCCTCAGGGTGGTAGCTCCCTGTGGGCTGCTGGATATCTGGGAATTCTGGATGTGCTCCCCGTACACAGGTAGTCTCTGCAGCCTATGTCCAGTGAGCCCAGCACTCTGGGGAGGTGTTGGCCCCATTCCCTGTGGGCTAAGAGGAAAATGTGCGCTTGTTTAGTAAGGTTGGTGTGCCCTGGAGCTCAGATCTTGCTGCGTGTGTATATATTACCTTCTGGGGGAAAAAATAAAATGAAAAATTAAGCTACCCTACCACAAATTTATCTGAACAAAGCACAAGTAAGAATGTCATCAGCTTGGGAGTCGGAGTTGTTTTTATATCTGATTCACTGGGTTTCAACAATGCGTTTCAGTCCCCTGTGCTTTTTCTCCTTCCCATCTGTAGACTGTTTACAGTAGAGGATCTGTAGAGAAGGTCTGTTCCTTACTATCAGCACAATGCCTTACACAAGGAGGGAGGGAACAGAGAGAAACTCTTGATCTCAGTTTGGCTCTCTGGGAAATTTTGTACTGTAAATAGAAGCAGTAAAAACTATCAGGTGATGACACTTTTTGGGCTGAATTTTTTTGAACTGGAGACCTAAAGGTGAAATCATCTGTATTGCATTACCCACCGCTGCGCTATCCAGGCACTCTTAACTTTCCGTGCATTGACAGATGACTACTTGAGTAGCACGCTGTGGTGTGGAAAGACTTCATTGCCCACAAACAAAGCCGAATGTGTTGCTTTGGAAAGCTGTTGTTGGGACTCTCTTTCCATGAGCTGAAGGATGCTGAAGGATTTTTTTTAAACAATTGTTCAAAGGGAAAAATTCTTCCTTAATTTGAACGCTATAGCATTCAATTGGTGTGCTTAATTCCCAGGAAACAGTAAGAACCTGAAGTAGTGTTTTTCACAGATAAAGTGTTGAGAGCACAAAAAAATAACAGCCCTGCGTAGCTGACGGAGTTGTTCAGAATCAGCCTAATGCTTGTCTGTGAGATTTGCCCAGGTTCTTTCTTACTGTTCTTTTTCTTTTTCCTCCTGACTATTCGCCACACTTCCTCCATTCCATCTGTCATCCCCTTCACTTCTTGCTGTGCCTTCTCTCCTTCTTCTCTTCTTGCTTCCTTTTAGTCTGGTTTTATAACTTTTGTTATGCCGCACGAGTCTTTGCTGTGTGGTCCCCATAGGGTACGTTAGCATAGGTGTGTGCGCTAGGGTGCTTTGGCCAAGTTTTGTGTTGTCTTCTACGCACAACTCCTCATTAACAACCGAGGCCATAGCTCTTCCTGCTCATTGAAATTTCAGGTAAGATTCAGCCCCTTTTCTAGGACAACCTTGCTTTCAGCTGACTTCTGTTGATCTGGCAGCCTCAGCATTTTCAAACCGCCGCTAGGTCTCGTCTGTTTAAACAAGTGTCAGCAGCTGTGCTGAGCCCATTTCTCTCACACTTAGTACCTACCAACAAGAGGCTCAGCATTCACTTGATAATTCTTAGAACCACGGAACGGTTTGGGTTGGAAGGGACCTTAAAGACCATCTGGTTCCAACCCCCTGCCATGGGCAGGAACACCTCCCACCAGCCCAGGCTGCCCAAAGCCCCATCCAGCCTGGCCTTGGGCACTTCCAGGGTTAGGAAGTGTAGCATGCATCAATAGGTTTATGAAGTTTTATGCAAACAGATAACTTTAATTGTTTCCAGATGCACCCCTACAGTTCAGGGCACAGTTTGCAATAATAATAAGATTCGCTTCAAAAGTTTAGGAGTTCAGGTTTGCTTATGGATAGAACAGTCAGTGAGTCAGCTCTTCCATTTAACTTCTGAAACATTTTACTCAAATGACACTTGCTGTGATGATTTATTCACTGTTTTTGTTCCACCGAAGAACATAAACAAATGAAATCTTACAGCAGTATTCTTACAAAGCTATAGTTTTTTCCACATACACAGAATAAATATTTTATCGTTAATTATCTTTTGGAAAATAGTCCTCTAACATCAGGTTTAGACTTTACTGATGGAAACAGTACAAAAAAAAAGCTTACAAATTGATCCCTTAGTTTCTCTACCCAAATTGAGCTATCTTTTCAGTTCTAATAAGCACATGGACAGGGTCTTTGCTCCTGAAAAAGTGGAATTTTGATTGAAAAAGTCTGACCCAGAGAATGCTCTCTGTTAACTACACCTGTGCAATGCTGGGAGTAGCCAAGTTCTTTCCCGTAATTCCAAAATAACTGTGAAACATATAAATTCCTAGCCTTGACCTTTTTGTGCATTCCATACAATTTTGGCATGAGAACAGACTTGCCTCAAGCCCAGACTTGTGTTGCAGTGTAGCAGATCACGGGCAGGAGAACGATGCAAATGTTCTGTGCACTTGCACATTTATATCCATTTCTTCAGGGACCATAAAGCAGGGGGTTGTGTGTTTTAATATACAACTTCGATTTTTCCCGTAAGCATGTAACTTCAAGGCCATTTGTCTCGGATGGTTATTCATGTCTCCAAACATGTGTAGTTGGATCGCATCTTGTTAACATTGGCCCTCTCATCTGAAGTCTGGAACTTCTACGCTTAGGGCTTCAGGAGAGGCAGCGTACGCAGGGTGTAACAGAGACGTGAAATGCTATTCCTGCATCCAGTCACCAGCAACTGAGATTTTTAGCTCATAAAAAATGGAGATGAAGACAGCTGAACCTCTGTTGTCTAAATTAAGGGCAAATTCTTTGAGCTGCATGGAATTATACCAGTTTAAGACAGTTTCAGTGATACGCAGATCAACTTGATTTGAAAACAATGACTCAAAATGTTTGACGTAAGATGTAAGTTCTTGAATTGTTTACATTAGAGGCCAACAACTTTGAAGTTAAAATATTAAAGAGCAGGTTGGAACAGGGTGCTTGGGATCTTCTGCTTCTCTTTCCTTTGAAGGGAATAGCAGTGTTATTGAAGCGTGCTGCCACAGTGACTGGGAGGAACTGTTAAATTCTGACTTGATAATGAAACCGAAGATTTTGACCCTTTATAAAATAATTGAGCATTGAGGTGGCTTTTTTAATCTTAACCTGCTTTAGAGCACCCTAAGGTGAGCTGGCTACTGACCCATAAACAAATCTTCTACCTGTATATGGGCATGTGGAAGGATTTCAGTGACTGCTGAACTAAGTTAGAACTCCATTTTAGCACTTCTTTCTATGTAGGTGTCTGACTGGCACATTCTTGGGGTAGTTCTGCCACAATTCTAATAAGGATGCTCTATATGGTGTGGTAATAAGATGATGTCAAAATGATTATGGCCAGTGATGAGACAGGGAGAGAGCATTGACTCTAAGAATAATCTTGGGAGTGATTTAGGATGGAAAAATTGGGAATCTCTTCAGTTAAGGGTATGAATTTGTAAGAAATTGCTGTCCACAGTTGATTCATAGATAGCTGTATGTCTCTAGCACAGGAAAGGCTTGGCTCTTTCAGCTAACATGGCATCAAATGAAACAGAGGTGAAAATAATGAGCAAGTCTTCTGTGACTAGAGGAAAACTTGACTGCATTTCTTGATCAGATTTCTGACGGGAAGGCTGAAGCTGTAAAATAAAGATCTGTTGTTCTGAATAACCTCGAACGTAATGGTTCTTGGCTAAATAACAAAATCTGATTCCACTTCTTCTAAACAGCACTTGCTGCAGTTAGGGAACATTAAAAAAAAAAAAAAAAAACAGCCTGGCTAAGTCTTTCCCCATCAGGTGTGTCATCAGAAGTTAACAGATAAAAACTTTACAGCTGGCTGTGCACCTGTGATGTATTTGGGTCATAAACATCCTTTAGATAAAGTAAGAGGCCAATGGATTTGGGACATCCTGATGACAAATTTGAGTGATGTTCTATGAATTTGTATGTGGGTGGAAAATATAGATTAAAATCAAGTGGCATGAGCAGGAACCTATTATAGTCAAAGAATAAATAGTCTAAAAATATTATTATTATTGTTATTTTAACAATAATTGAAGCCTTCTGACATTATTCAGGATAGGAAACTTCTAGTTCAGAGGCTGAAACAAAATACATAGGAAAAAAGCTAGCAGATGTCAGGGCACCTGCCTAAGTTTCTGTAATCGGTTTACATAACAGCAGTACGTACACACCCTTCACTGCTCTCCAGAAACTGCATTTAAGTGCACGTGTTAGCTCCGTAGTGCTGCAATATCCTCTGCTCATTTAAAAGAAAAAAAAAAAAACAAATGAGGGAACTGATGATTTAAGCCTCTTTGCAGGGGAGAAAAAGTAGTTTGGTATTTGATAACTCATATTGTGATTAATAAGTGATACCCATTTAATATCAACCAATTATCTTTTTTTTTTTTTCTGGCTGGAAGGCAAACAGTGCTGGCTTTCATTTGTGTTCTGAGAATCAGATAAGAGATGCGGTTGCTGATCAGTGCAGAGGGAAATGAATACTTGTGTATGGTAATTAGGATTTAAGTTTCTTTAGCATTTATGTGAACACAGGTGTTCTTTTTTGCATTACAAGATCTTTTTAAGAAAAATAAAAAAAGACGACAACTGTGCAGGTAAAAACAGTGAAGCAGCTTTGAAGGTAAAAACATTCTATTTAACGTCCCTCCTGTGCTCACTGCATCTGTCTGTTTCTCTCCAGGGTATCACAACTACATAGTTCAGGTGCATAGGAAAGTTTGGCATATTGTCCCGTGCTTAGTTAGAAAAATCAGTTTTTTCTGTGAGGTTTTGTGTGACCTATTTGGATAATGTGTGCATAACACAAACCACATCTTACATCCTTTGCAAGATGATGTGGTTAGCATTGTGTCCTCCATTGATTTGAAGTGTTTTTCTTTCTGGAGGAGATCGGTACCTGTCAGTGTCAGTGAACCATAGTTTTGTCTTTGTTGTCCTAGTGCTGGACTAATGTTAGTTTAAACTTTTTACATGTTTTTAAAGGTCTCAGGTGCTTTGGCACTCCTTTTTCCCTCTCTGATTCGTGTATGTATGTACTTGCTTTGCATGTGCTTGCTTTGAATTTGACTTTTTTTTTTTTCTGTAGATGTTATAGAAAGCATGACCTCAGCTCTTTTGGCTTGTTCTGTTAATAACATACCTGAACACTTGGCAAAAAAACATCGTTCAATGAATGCTGAACAGCTCCAGGTTTCTTTGGGCAGCCAAAGGAAATATAAAATTAATTAGCAACATAATTGAGGTCTTTACCTGCCTTGTAAAAGTGCACAAATGTTTGTACTATTTAGAGGCTTCTGGCTAAGATCCTGCTCTCCTGTTTGAGGATATCAGAAGATTAAAAATAATATACTGCTCATGTGCTGAAATTCAGCTGAACTGACAAAAAGTTGACAAGGACTATGGGAGATTGTCTCCCCTACAGCCCTTCACAATTTTGAATATTCATTTGCAAATCAAACTGCTTTTGAGGTGAAGTAGCTGCCAAAAATCATATGTTTATTGAAAATTGTATTTTAATACTGAGTGATGCTTTCCTAGTTAAGGAGAATGGGCTTCCTTGGCATTGCAGCTGTTTTGGGTTTTTTGGATTGGGTTACGTTTCGGTACTGATGGTTTTCACTACATAAAAAAAAAAAAATAGGAAAAGGAATTCCAAGACGGTTGCAATACTTTGAAAACACCTTAAAATCCATTTTCAATTAACTTTTAATGATTAACCATTAATCTAATACTAATTATTTCCCATATCATATATACACATGTACTAATGCGAAAATTATTATGAAATGTTCTAGTTGTCCCAGAAGAAACTAAAAGCTGAGCAGTTAATCAGGAGCGTCTTTGAAAGGGCAGTACAGCGAAGTTGTTAACGACGTGTGATGCTTACACACGCGAGCTGCATCGCATCGCATGGCTGTGTAATTACACGTAGGTATAAACACTGGTGCCCCACCATCACTCACTCACTTATCATTCAGAAAGAATTCCACCCAAGCAGGATGCTCCTCTCTTATGGGACAAGTGCTAGACTGGGACCACTTGGCTGCTGTGATACAGAGCTGTGTAATACAGCCTGGACACAGCTGTTGGAAAAAGGGGGTGATACGGCTGAATCTTTTCTGATTCCAGACAATTCTCCATTAACCTGGCTGATAATCTGAAAACCAGACACGAATATGCATAGATAAAGGTTACTCTACTTCCCAAGGAAGTCTTCAGGTAGTAATAAATATATAAATGTGTGTGTATATATATATAAACATGACTTGATATAAGCACGGAAAGCCCGTGTAATAAGTTAATAATATACATCAACAGTAACTGTGAGCTCAGTCAAACATCCAGCTTACAGTAATAGTGTTTTGCCAAAGGTTTGTACAGCTCAAAGGAAAGGGAAAATAAAGATGGGTGAGTTCTGAACGTGTTTGTGCAAAACTGCGATGCTAACAGAGAAACGAAGTCATAGAGCTAGCCGTGGACTAGTTACGTTTCCTGCTGCTCCTTTCTAAAGGAACAGGGTTGGTATTACTTCAGAGAACAAGCCAGCAGGAGCTGAATTTTGTCTGAAGGCTCTGGAGCTGGGCAGTTCTGGGTAAGAGCACCCAAATGTGTTTCTCAGTCGCTGCCACACGACTTGGTGTGCCCGTCATATACAGGACAGTGAGAGCTCTGAAGCTCCCTGGTTGGAAGTCATGCTGCCGTTTTTCATGTGCTGTCAGCACGCTCCCCTGTAAGGATGGAAGGTGGCACAATCTCTTCTTTTTCTCCAGCCTGGGTGGCACAGAGAAGGCAGCTGGCTAGCCACGCTGCACTTCCTGGGGCATCGTCCTTCGGTGGCTCACGATAGAAAAGAGTTAAGATACAGCAGGAAAGTGGGTGGTGGTTACTGGACAGAAGTTAGGGCAGGGATGGGGTGGATGGAAGCATGACTGGGAAAACAACATGGGTGTGAGATTGAAAAAGAAGAAGAAAGAATTGATCTTTGTTTCACTGTGAATCAGAGGCTCAAATCCTTGGCTGGGCCTAGTTTGGGTAAGGTTTGTCCTAAAGCTTCCTGGCATCATTGCCCATCAGCTGTGAGGAAGATGAATTCATTACTGCTTTGGAGATATTTCTATACCATAGTGATAACCCAAAGTGGCAATGAATCAGGGAGATTTAGTCAGACTGGAAGGAAAGACTAAGACAAAAGTGAGAACAAAGCTGGCTGCTTCCAACTTCGTTGGGATGTTTGACCAAGAAGCTATTTTCAGGAGTAGCAATAGTCTCTTTCATCTGTCAGGTTACCTTTTCTCTTTGAGAACAGCAGAATGATTATTTTTAATTATGCAACATTCAGGTTTCGCCTCCTTTCTCACCTTTTTTCTTTTTTTCTTTTTTTTCTACAGGTTTTTTAGCAAGGAAAAATGCCTAACCTCTTTCTAGGATGGGGGGAACAAAAGTGCAGGAATTTCTTCAGGGATGTGAGTGGGAGGGAAGCAGGAGTATAGTAAGTGTTGGGGGGAAAAAACACCTGTCACTTGCTTCGGGGCACAATTTCCATTCTCAGACGTTTCATGTATTGTTTGGAAGAAATTGGACTGGAAGGCAACAGTTCTGTTATGATTCTGGCGAATTACTCTTCATCTTAAAGATCTGCTGGAAACTCTTGCAAGTTTGATTATTTCATGCTCTATTCTGGGATGTCTGTCAGACTGAGCGTTACAGAAATAGGAGTTGTGTCATATAAGGATATCAATAAACGTGGATTTGCGAGGTTAGGTAACAAGAACAAGTGTTTTGTAGGTTTTATTCGTGTGAATGCAGCACTGACTTCAGACTACAGCCTCTGAGTTCAGGTTTTCCACGATAAACGTGGTGGGTATAGCTTTGTATGCAAAGCTTACAGTCTAGATCATTTGTCAGTGATTGCTCTGTTTTGTTTAAATATTTGTTCAAATATACTGAAATCAGTAGAATGTTCTTCTTTTCTTCTCTCCCTTTCCAGTAGGTGCCTTTATTTTTAAGCATTTGAGGCTGTTTACCTTTACATTTTACCTTGTATTACCTACTGTTTTGCAGACCTGATACTGGGGCTTTAGAAACCAGTTCAGGAAAAAAAAAAAGCCACAATAGCCTTCACAATCAAAGGTTTAAATTTAGTTTGTTGTTATTTAAGGAAGAGAAAAAAAAAAAACACCCTGTACCCCCTGTTCCTAGTTTTCTCTTCATAAGAAGAGAGCGAGCGTGCAACATGCAAGGGCTTGGGGTGTTCTGGACCGTGCGTTTGTCTCAATTCTTTTGTCGCATGTGAGTAAGTGGCTTTGTGAATGATGAGCTGCCTCGGATTGTCATCTCGGTGGGCTTATGAAGTTCAATTGCCATCTCTCATTTCATATCGGGTTCTGGTTATTGAGTGTTGATGGGAATGGTTATTTGTCCCTTGGATAAACTGCTGGGAGAGCCTGATTCCCTGTGCTCCCTTCATACTCACAGTGCATTTATCTCTGTTAGTCCAAGCATTATTTCCTGTGGTTTAGCTGGGTTTTGTAGTGGTGTATCAAGATGATACAATGTTTCCTTTCTTTTAAAGTTCCTTAATCCCATTTTCAGGAAGAAACAGTTCAGACTTGATTTTGTTTCCTTGGCAGGGGACCAGTCTTAAATCTGGACGTGTATCCAGACAGCAGACAGTCCATAAGATGCTGAGCAAGAGCTGACTCAAGCCCTTCTTTAGGGTGACACACTCCTTCTCAGTTCCCATTTTCCTAGGTTGCATGGTAACCAAAAGGTCAGTCTTATTCCCCAAACAGTGGAAATCAAATGTAAGTTCACAATATGAGTATTTTTCATTCATCAAATCCTTCAGGGCCCATTCGCTGCTAGTGTACGTGTTCGGGCGTATCTTTGGTTTTCCATGAGTGCTTTGTACAGCTGGACGGATGTGCCGTCTACGTGCAGATGAGACAGATGAGTATCCCATCCAAAGCTGTCCTAATTGTTCAACGTACAATTGCAACTTCCTTACAAGACAGTGGAGTCCTGGAGAGTCTTCAAGGTATTTTTTATTTTTTTTTTTGTCTTGACACATGGTAATTAGGTGTACATGGAAATGTTGAAAAATCCCTCGAGAGAAGGATAGAACAGCTGGTGTCCTGCTACTGCTCGTAGGCCTGCTTAGGACAGCTTTTGATTTTCTGGGGAAAATGGGGACAGTGTTTCCTTTTCTGATAGGAGAACAGCGATTGATTGTTTTGAGTAGATATAAAACAATTAGAGTTAATGAAAAGCAAGCTGAAACAGTCATCTATAATAAGTGTCTCTTCTTACTTGCTTTCAGTGTTTTTGTATTGACTCATGTCTTACACCACTAAATGATGTGAGACTGAAATCCAGGGTATCCAGAGAGGCTTGGAGTTCTTTAGAATGCCATTGTCTAAGAAACGTATTGTCGCTTTTCTGTGGCCCTGATTCAGTTACTGACCGGTCCCTTTTTACTAAAATGTGTGTTTAGCCTTGCTTGATGTGTCTGCTTGAGTCCTTTTAAATAGCTCTGTGCCTGCCCATTCCGGACCGTGTTGAAGACCACCTTTAATGAAACATACATCTGGTTAGAAAATGTGTTACTTACCTCTTCCATGAAAACTTCTGTTTCCTTTGGCCAAAATGGAAGATACTGATGAAGGATAATGCTGTTACATTTTTGGTCAGCCATAGCAAGAGAAATTGAAGCAATTAAAGCGCTTGGTTTATGGTTAAGTACGTGGATTATGTTTTCATAAAAGGAAATACCTGACATTTATTCACCATTCCAAATGTTAGCAACAAATACAAGTTGATCCTCTTCAACCTAAAATTTGTTGCACGGGGGCTCTTGAGTTGTTATCAGCCTGTAAAATAATGCTGATAAATGCCTTTTTGATGTCTGATTGATTCAGCATGCCGCTTGGAAACCTCTTGTGTTTCATTCCTTGCAGTAAAACACAGGCAAACTACATTTTAGTGGGTTTTGTTTGTTTTGAAGTTAGAAGAACACACATCTAGGTCTCGATTTAACTGTCTGTTGTTACTAGCAACCTCCAAATAAGAAAGCTAGTGACACACACTAATCATCTGTGAGTCTTGGCATTTTGTGAGGAAGATACAAACTTTAAAAGTCTCTTTCCTCTTTGCTGTGTTCTGAGTTAAAATATACACATTTTATCACTGTGTCTATTGCAGAGATTAACCCCATTTTCCATTTGAAGGAATGTGCCATATATTTTAAAGCATTTTCTGATTTGATTTTTCATCGTGATTGATGCTTAATGAAGTGAGAGACCAGCACTCTGCTTTGGGTCTCAAACATGTTGAAGTGGACATTGCCATGGGTGCTATGGGAAGCACGTGTTTAATGCCAGACAATTATGTTCTCTTACTGGAAGTCCTCAGCAGGTGCTGTTGAACCTCCTGCACGTGTCTGGAGAGCTGTTGCAGAGTGACTCTCAAGGCTTTAGTGCATGAAATAATGGCAGTCTTTCAGAAAAGGGTAAGAAGTCATTACATCTCAGTGTCTGTGCTCTCTGTCGCCCAATTTCAATCACTTCAGCAAAGGAAATCTGTAATGATGCCTTCATTGCTCCAGTTCGTTCTGTATCTTTCCGGAGATTTGTCTGCTTCTGAGTGTTGCCACACATGAAAAACTTAAAAAATAGAAATAATAAAATGGAGACTGATCTAATATCCTGCCTCAGTCAAAAATACCAGTCATGTGTACCCTGACAGGACTGCAACATTCCCAGATATTCTTGCAGGCTTTTAAGTCCGCCACCCTTGCGTGGTACTTTGCCAGGTGCCAGATATCCTCCTGTTCCCGGTCTGTTCTAAATGCTTTATCCCACAGGTAAAGGAGCAAGATTCAGCCTCCAGTGCTAGAGGGGCTGGGTGACTCTTGCTACAATTTGCTAACAGTCTTCTTTTGTCTTCCCTCCTGCTCATTTAGGGCAGCTGTTAATCTCCTCTGGCAGATCTATCATTCTCCTGTCAGAAGCATTAGTGCCTCCCGGATGCTGTTGTGTCCTCGGTTTTGTGTGAGCAGAAAACAGTAGTAAGGTTTCTAAACGATGTTAGTCTCTTCTGTGCCAAAGTGTAGTTGCCTATGTTTACCCAAAGTTTATTTCACTCCTTGTAAATTGTGTCTTAAACAGCTATAGTCTTTCAACACTAACGACCAACTTAGCTTTGCTGCAGAATCTGGTCAGAATTTGGCGCGCTCTTTGTTTTTTATTTGGTCTGAAGTACAAGAGATCAGGCTTTCAGAGACATGTGAAACTTGCGTGTGTGCACATATGTTTTCTTGCCAAAGTGCTAATGATTAAAAAGAGCATTTCTGACATCAGGAAAGTTTTCTGTTCTATTTCTGCTTTTGCACAAAAATATATTGTATCTTATGTATGTGATTTACGGTTACCTGGGACTCCTAAGAGAAACAAACTTCACTGGCAAGATTTTTTTTTAAATGTACTCTTATTGGTACTGAGAAGCACTAAGAGACCCAGGCTTAATGAGATTTACAGACTTCTACTGAGGAGAATAAAATGTTGTAAGGATTGAAAGTTGTGGGTCTTTTATCGTGGGAGAGCAAACAGGGATGATAGCGTTTTCAGGACAAACACTTTGTGCAACTGAGTAAAATGTGTTGTGGGTTTTTGTTTGTTTGTTTTTTAACCAGTGTTCTCAAAGGAAAGTGGAATCTCTAATATTTGTTGAGCCCCATTTTCCATTTTTGATAGGGTCATGGCTGTTTAATCACAATTCTTAGTCTGAGGAATGCCAGATTGCTCTTTGTGCTGCTGTTAGATTAATTATTGTTAATCTTCGTTTATAATGAAGGCCTTAATCTTGCATAAGTCTCTGTGGCAAACTTTTAAAAGAGTATGAATGACAGATCTATACTTAATTCACTCCAACCTGAAGCACTGCAAATGCTGGTAATCCTATGAAAATATTTTCAAATGCTGTTTCTTCTCCTCTTCTACTTTAGGCTCGTAACTCAGTCCTTTGTTGTTTCTGCTTGTGGGCCCAGTGTTTTGTTCCTTAATGGTCTTCTGTTCCCTTCTGAGGGGAGCTGGGTCCAAAATTCAGTCTGAGTTCTTGGGTGAGTGTTGTGCCTGGAGCTTCAGCTGGGACAAGACTGTAGGCTATGCTCTTAAAAGTGGGGATGGACGTAGCTTGGGAACGAGACCTGTATCAGATATTCGCATCTAATTTTCAGGTTCCCAGGATGGATATTTCGTCATCATTTCTAGCTGTTGTAAGCATAGGGGTTTTCTTTCTTAGGGTTCCAGTAATTTTTTCTTACTTAGGGTTCCAGAGATTCTGTGTCTCTGGATTACCTTTTGTCCTGCCTTCTACATCATATTTTGCAATTCATTAATAACTTGCTTTATTATTGCAGTAAAGATCTGGAAGTGACTGGACAACAGTTAGTGGTCCTAATATATCTTCTTGCTTTCTACTGTTCTTGGTGGTAAAGGCCTTGTTTATCCTAGGTCCTTCTGTCTGTTGACACCAAAATGCATTTCTGGTCGATGATGACAGAAAACAATATGCTTTCTAAAGTTTGTGAAGACTTCAGTAGGCAGGAATATCCCACTTCTTGTGCTGCCTGTCATGGTCCTCTATAGTTCTTTAATGTTATAGTGTAAAATCCCTTTTTACATACCCTCTCCTTGTAAAACTCTTACTGTAAAACAGGAGATCTTGTTCTGGTAAACACCTGTTATTTCCAGATAAGTCATTGCAAAGTCAGTAGGCCTCTTATGTAACTCCGACCTGACTTGCTTTCCCCGTTCACCCTCTCCCCTGTGCTGCTATGTGCAGGCCAACACCCATGTCCACTAACGCAGGGCGTGCGTAGCTGCTCGGGGTCCCAGACACCATGCTCCAGAATGTATTTTTCCAGCAGCTTTGGATTCGCCTTGCTGCCTCCTTGGCTGGCCTCCGCTCAGGCATTTTGGCTGGCTTCGCTGCTGGCTGCTGTCTTAACTCCCTGCAGGCCTGATAATGGGGTCAGCCTGCTCCTTGAGATACCATTGGTCTTCTTAACGAAGCTCAGATTGAAAACAGTTTGCAACCTTGTGCTCTTCGTGCCTTTTACTGTCAGTGACAATTTTTCTCAGTAACCCCTAACACGTAGTTTAGTGAACTGTACTTAATGCCAGTAGTTTATGTATATATGGGGCGGGGGAGAGCAAATAACCTGAGCTCTGGGAAGTTGGTTAGCATGTCATCGTGTAGCCTTATTATTAGTGTGTCTAGCTTCTAGACGGTGCCGCTTGCTGCTTTAGTCAGGATTCCTGGGCTTTCACTTAGTGCGGCTGGCGAAGCACTGGCTTTGAATCTCGATCTCAGCTTTCATCTAGCTACTGGTGAAAAGAACAGCATCAGCAGGAATG
Source organism: Stictonetta naevosa (assembly GCA_011074415.1). Lineage (NCBI taxonomy): Eukaryota > Metazoa > Chordata > Aves > Anseriformes > Anatidae > Stictonetta > Stictonetta naevosa. The sequence continues at coordinate 17,014,280 of CM021700.1, read as the reverse complement.
CTTTTTAAAAGGCTGACAGGAGCCTGTGCCTTTGGGTTACTGGCGCTGCCGTTGCATGTTGGAAACCAAGGAACAGTTCTGCTGTACCAAGGCTGTGATGATAATAAATGGGAGGACAGGCCTCCTGTTCTTTCAGGTTATGCTAAATCCAGATTCCACTAATATTTCTTTCTGAAAAATACAATCTCTCTCTCTTTCTCTCGTGCTCTCTCTATATATGCGCATATACACACTATGATTCTTATAGCTATTCTGCTACCTGATAGGCTTTAATTAAAAGGAAATTTAAGTTTCTAGGGCTGCATAGAAAATACTGGACACAGGGACTGAAAAGAAAAATGAATGCAAGAGCTGGCTGAGCCCTCAAGGAGCTTAGGGTGATAGCTGGCTGGTGTGTGCAGTGCCTGATTTGTAGCAGCCAGAAGTCCAATTCTGGCAACTTTTTCAAAGCAGCTGTGGAAGTCTGTCAAGAGGCCACTGTGCTAAGTGGGTGAGTGTCCTGCCCTGCTTCTGTGTCTCTCCTCTGGGTCACTCTGCCTATCTCCTCATAACAATTCCCCTCCACATCCCCCCCAAATATTTACATCCTCTATCATAGAAACAGATCGTGTGAAGTCGTGGATTGAGAGCAAAAATCCAGTTTCTTTCCAGACACTGGGAAGGCAGGGGAAGATGGAAGTGGAGCATGTTGAAGCAGCGACACTGCCCAGAAACAGAGCAGCTGTGACTGGGGATTTGAGGTGAGGTCCCAAAAGCCATCTGTGAAGTTCCCTTTCTCCTTGGTATGTGGAGAAAGCAGGTCATGAGCCAGAGGCCATGGAGAATTCAAGATTCACTGACTCAGGAAGAGTAAGTGTACGTGACTGCTCAACCCAGCACTTACCTAGGAGTAAGGATAATCAGTGAAATATGTGTCCATCCCCCCCCACTCTCTCATCCAACTGCTTTATCTTCCTTCAGAACATTAGTAACAAGTGCCTGTTTTAATGGGGGAAAAGCTTGTCAACAAAAGCAGCATTACAATTGCTTATTTTAATGAATTACAGACATGGTCAGAAATTACTCCATTTTGTTTCCATGGAGAAGTACAAATCAATCCTAGGCTTCATACAGACACTGTTACATACAGACACTATTTGTTCATTTAAAAAAGGCTTAATAATAGCACCTTATTAAAAAAAAAAAGTACAACCCTCAGAAAGTAGTCTTACCTCAGAAACAAGAAATAGTAAGCAAAGTGACATCAGAAAAGTGCAAATTGTCATCGTACCTTTCTTAAGGTATCCCTTATAAAAATTTAAATAAGATATATTATCATGAACTATCTGTTAAAATATTAAAAGTAATACTCTCAACCCAGATCACTGATTTCCTATGAGCATGTTGAGTGCTACAAATTTCATTTTTGATACCACATTAGCTTTTAATTGATTCAATTTCCTGTCTGCAGAGTCCTGTAACCTTGAGTTAAATGTGACACATGCTCCAGGGAGTAAAAAATAGCTTGACTGTGAGCAAGAGAGCTCCTGCAAAGTCAGGTGGATGCTGTCAGTTGTAGTCATGCAGCAAACTCGTCTCTTGGAGCCCACCTGTGTGGGTTTGGAAAAATGAAAAAATGACAACCTGAATTGAGGATAATCTGTAACTGGAAGAATGAGGGGCTGAAATCGTGAGGAATTTCTGACCAAAAATTGTATTCTGACTCCTACCCAAGGTCCTCCTTTGAAGTTTCCCTCATTCAGCTGCAGTTCTGTGTTTCTTTGCAGTTAGCATGAGCTATTCCAATTTCTAAAGGGTTTTCTTGTGAAAGTGTCTGAGGCTTGCATCCATTCTAGAGATATAATTTACTTTTAAGTCAGTGTAGAGCAGTAAAATGACCTAAAGAAATCCAATTGTTTGCCCAAGCTGGACTGCAAGTTAATGAAGGAGCTGGGAAAGAACCCAAAGCTCTGGATTTCTTCTGCGCTCCTCATTTAGGTCTGCATTGTCAGTGCTGTCAGGATTTAAAACGGGAGAGGCAACCGTAGGGCAAACTGAGCTATGATGTAAATGGGTAAAATGAATTTGCATAGTTTGGTGGACTGGGGTAAGTGATGGTTTAGCGACCAAACCTTTAAAATTGGAGGGGGTACGTTAGGGAGAAGTGTATCCCAGCTATTATTCTTTCCGGTATGGTATATAGCTGGAAAATCTGTAGTCCCATGAATGAAAGCCTGCGCTGGCACCCACCCCAGCTAGGGGTGGAGGTGGAACAAAAGGAAACTCCACGTTTTATGTATTAGGAGAGCCACTACAAAGGCAGAAAAATATTTTGACTCTGACTAAGTAAGGTCTCTGCACTGCTCAAGTGATCTCCCAGGAATTACAAGCTATGCTAGGGAAATTCGGGAATAACCCTGAGAGGGTCATTGCTTCTTTTTCAGGCTAATTATTTCCAAATTCTTTCATTTACCTTTTCACCTTTATCTAAAGGTCAGCAGAGGTAACATGTTTGTGAAGCTCTCCTGTAAAAATACTTCATTTTTAATGGCTCGTTTTCCTCTCTTTAACACTGTATACTAGCTGGAAACATCTAGTCATATGTTGGATAAAACTGCATTTTATATTCTCAAAGCTCTGATCTTATTCTTTGCAATTTTGAAAACTATTCTGGATAAGATTCTACACTGGTTAAAATCAAAACTCTTTTAAGATTAAAAAGAACAGGCTTCAAGCATACACATTAATCTTTTTTTTTTTTTTTTAATATTCAAATTACATCTAGCAAAGAGCTCCAACCTGATGGATGGAGAATGAAATTCATAATCTTGAACGGCCTGAGTCTTTGGGACTCGTTTTTGATTATCTAAATCTTTAAGAAATTTGCTGCATGTCTGCTTTGGAAACTTTGTAGTCAAGCTCTGGGAAAATGCTGTTCATTATGGATGGCTTTTCTGTCTGTTGTTTTGTAGGGGTTTTTCTTTTTGGTGTGTCCATGTTTACTGGCGACACAAGTGGAGACTTATTTGCTTGTAATTTATAGCAGGTGTATGATTGCTCACCACAAGTATGTTTAAAAGAACAAACAAGGACATAACTATCAGTTATTCAATATACCTATTACACACTCAGCCAAGTTCATCCTTTCTTGCCTTGTTTTTTCATCTTTTTTTTTTTTTTTAACTATATTGTTGTGCTGGGCAAAGGATCCTGGAGTTCCTGAGCATCACACCCTCTGCTGTCTTTTTTTAGCCAAGGATCATCCCCTCCCTGTCAAGGGCTGCAGCAGTGTCCATCTAATACGGATGCAACATTGCCTAGTGGTTAGAGCACGGCATAGGTTCACGACTCCTTTTATTCTTGTTACTCCTTGATAATATTTAAACGACTGCATCTTAGTTTTCCCATAATAAATATTTCCATCGTCTGAGGGTGTTACAGAGTTGAAGTATTTGTGAAAGAAAATGTATCCTAAACTGTGAAAGAATAAGATAAACGTTAAACATTTGTAAAGGAGAAAGATTTTAGATTTCTTTACATATCCTATTTTGGGGGGGAACTGCTGCTCTGTTTCCTTTTACTAGTTGTCAGTAACGTAAGTATCTTGATTTCTTTACCTAAGCTGCAACTTAGTCCTGAGAGCCCCTGGAAGAGTGTTTTGGTAGAGTACCAAATGCTTGGCTTCTGCAGGAGCCTCACCTAATGCATGGAGGTCACAGGTACAGCGGAGCCTTGAGCCTGGGGCCTTTTCTGGACCAAGACAAATACCGGTCACAGCAAGCGTGGCTAGAGGTGGTGTGGGCACATCAGGTGGGTCCTCCTTAGGTGGTGCTGGCTGTTAGCTCCATCAAAGCCTTTGCCATGATCGTGACTCCAGATCTTGTGCCTTGACTCTCCTACAGTTCTAAGCACCCAGGCTGATGAAGTTACTTTACGTGGCACTAGGGAATAACCTCTGAAAATGCCTAGCTGTCAGTTTCTCTGGTTAGCAAGCTCGTTAGAGGACTGCTGCAGTGCGTGTTGCTGAGATATCCTGGCTGGCAGGTCATGCCTCTGCTCTCTGGTTGAACTTCAGGAAGAACATTCATCAAAATTATTTACTAGCCAAAGGAGCGGTGCATGAGCTAGAAGGGAGCTTGAAGCCAGCTTTCGGTTCAACACAAGGGTAAATGGGAAATCTTTTCCGGGGGTGGGGAAATCCCATCTGCCAGACGTCACAGTATTGATTATTATTTAACTTGGAAATCCATCCTGCTGTTCAATGACTGACACCACCACCAGAACTAGGCTCGACAAGGTGAAATGAGGCATAGTTTATAGTGCCTGTCTGCCTGCCTGTCTAGGGGAAGGAACACTTCTGCGCAGCACCTGAGTACGGCAACGCTTGTTTTGTTTCTGCAGCTACAAAATGGCAGCCTCACCACTCCGTCCCATGTGGGACCCCAGCCTTACATTTAGGGAATTTTTTTCTTCTAAAGGTGGAGGATATTTCCTACACATACTAAGACAGTAAAGGCAGGATGTTTGCTGTCCACTGTTACTTATTATCTGGCAGCATCAAGTGGAATATACTAATAATATTAGAGACTGCGAAATTATAATGTTTTAATAGGCCTTAACCTTTTTGCAGTGTGACACTCTTTTGATACTTTGATCTGTTTTCAAACAGCAAAGGCCATTTTTTCCCCTATTATGTTTTGTAAGTTACTACAGCCATGGGGCCTTCTTGATTTATTTATTCCTCTCATTTCTAACAGGTCTTATGGACTACAGTCTATAATCCAATTTTAGATCCCCCAAAACTGATCTAATTTACCTTCTAGTTGCCACAGCGACTATAGAACTTGACATGAACAAGGTTGAGGAAGGAATTCCATTGCCTGAAGTGTTCGTTCAAGAACTGGGGAAACCTTTCTAATAACAGAAATGTGTGATTGCCAACTGGCGGCCATAAAGCTAAAGGGTAGGCATTTAAAGAGGGCCAGAGCAGGCTGGATGGGATAGAAATGAAGAGCAGGTCTGAAATGCTGGCAACGGAGAAGGGAAGGAGGAGACAAAGTAAAACAAAACAGAAGGGAAGTGGGAGCTCATGTTGTGCTTAACCAGATAAGGGTTATAATTAGTGCATAATTTCTGTGCTGGTATAGAAACAGGAATGGGAGACGTTCCACTACGCCCTCTTCAAGGAGTAAAGCAAGCCTAGGGGAGAAAAAAGGAAAAAGAAAGACTTGGGGAAAGTTTCTAAATATGCCAAAGCCGTTTTGTTTTCTTCAGGCTGAGCAAATTTTACCTAGACAAGTCTACTTTTCATCTCTTCCGTTTTCTTTCCCCCTCCTAGAACTGCAGTTACGACAGAGGAGACGAGGTTGCGGTACCTTTCATAACATTTTATGGACTTGCAGTTTCATTTGAAACTAATTCTCAGCTCAGCAGTCTAGTCTGCCTTGAAATATGCTGTAGCTGATTTCCCATCAGGAAAATTGCAAATTGTCTAATAGGGACTTGATTCCCAGCAAGGAATACAACAATAATAATTACAAATATAATTATAATCTTTTGTGCATAATGCAGTCCTTAGAATTCCACATGTGGTTGAATTGGCCTTTTTTTAGAAAGACTTTGGTGTCAACTGAAGAACCTAGAGTGGTGGAGACTTTGAGATGTTCCTCAGTAACGTGTCTTCGGTGTTCAAAATTTCCATCTTGTTTCCAGTTTGAATACAGCTGACTTCCAGAGTTTGGATCTTAATATGTCTTTGCTAAGTGAAAGCCTTCTTAGCTTTTTCTTATAGAGGTAATTCTTGGAATACTGTGTTTGAAATAATTTCATTTTTTTTTCCTGTGATAAACTGGATATATTGGGTTTCTTCAGGTCTTTTACTATGTATATTTCCCTGAAGTTTTTCTCTTTAGTTAATGAAACTCCCTTTTGACCGTGGACACAGGACCAGCTTCTTGCACGTAGCAGCAGCGGACAGCATGTTAGCCCACGCATTAGAGCAGAGCCAAATTCTCTTTTCTCTTAAGAGCAGCCTGCTTCAGAAGGCAAAACAGCAGTAAATAAGTTATGATTGTGGGTCTGGAGAAACTGAAATTTCACCATAATGTGGCGACAGAGAGGAATGTTTGAACCTGTTTCTGTGAGTGACAGAATTATGTCGATAGCTTGCTCCAGAGCGCGGTGAGCCCTCCTACCAGCTGCATTACCGGCCGCGGCCAGGCGCAGCGAGAGCCCCGGGGGAGATCATCAACCAGTCAGATCTCTGGAAAATTCAAGGGTCACGTTCAGTCTAGACCAAAGGAAAGCTGTTGGGAAACATAAGTGGCTGCAAACATATTCAAGTACTGTTATAAAGAGGACAGGGACCAATTATTTTGATTGAGCAATGAGGCCAGAACAGAGAAAAGTTAGGAAAAACTGCCTAAGTCTAAGAAGGGTTAGTCAACGCAGTGAGATGCCAAGGGAGGTGACCAGTCCTATCAGCCGGCATATTCAAAGCTAAGTCTGACACACATCTTTGGGGGATTGTTTAGGGATAGTGAAATCACTCCTGCTAAGAAGGAGGATGATGGACTGGGTTGGCCCAGCTGAGTTTCCTTCCAAGCTTGACAGTCTTGTGGTTCGCAGTCTGCCAGCACACCCGCTTAGACACTCAACTTCTCAAGCAACTTCCCAGAAATAAAATCTCTTAATAATGTGTGTCTATGCACACGTGTGTGCAAATGTAAGCGCACGGCAGTATCTTATGTAACTGCTTGAGATCCATTTGTGCCTTGCAGTGTTTAAAGCGCAGCTGCCTGGTTGTGGTGTGCAGAGCACGGTGCAGAGCTCGGCTGCTTCATCTGTGCTGCTACTGGCCGTGCCATAAACAAAACCAAGGTAATTCTCCAAGAGCATCATGTGTTTTTCTGCAATTGCAAGTCTCTGTCTGCATGCTCCCAAGCCTTCCTACGCTTTTATAGCAGACATCACAGAAGAAATATAAAATGTAAGAGGTGTTGTGAGTCATTCAACCTTATTTTTCTTAAACATCCCTGGCGTTCTCCTGAAGTCAAGCACACATCTGTTCATACTGGAAGGTGCTGAGAAGAGTGTATTTGGGTCCACCTGATTAAGTGAGAAGGCTTCTGTATTACGGGTGCATGTCTTGGAAATGAAGGCACTGTGAAAGCAGCTATGAGCATCTAGAAGATATTCTTCCTTCATCTGCTGTAGGCCATCATACCCAGGGAACTGGTTGTACAATACTGATCTAGGAACTCGCTACAGGAATTTTGGCAGTCCCACACTTAATAAAAGGAAGGAGAGAGAACCAATTTAAGGGGGAGGAGAAGGGAAAAGAGACAACTTTTTTCTTGAAGTCAAGATCAGGTGCTAGAATTCATTTTTGATCAGGATCAGTACATCTGGGAAGCCTTGATGTCCTATTTGTATTGAGATATTTCAGTGGTTTTATTCAATAGCATCATAAATTCATAAATTTTTAGAAGCTGGATATCTAATAGCTTGTTCTTCAGTAGATCCTTTGCAAGCCTCAGGCACGTGACTGGGCAGAAGGTGGGTAACTGCCTTACAGCGGGCCAGACCTTTAACTGGAAGATTCTGCTGCTTCCAAGGATGAATGCTGCTTGCTTGCTGTGTTCCATTAGGAAGGGAAGCGGAACTAGCCCACTAGTCCTACAACCAAGTCTCGTGAAACTTGAGTTCAGATGGGGCAATTCATTGAACTTGGGTTCAGGAGTGCTTGGCTGGCACTCAAGACCGGCATCTCTGGACTCTAGTTTCTTTCTGGCAGCAGAGCTTAGGTAGAATTCAAGCCGTGGTCGTTGGGAGTTGAGGAGGGGAAGCGTCTTCTCATTGTGCTTTGGTCATACAACAATCTAGCAAATAAATGCTGCCATTCTCCTAAAGTGTGAGTTAAACAGCTTGAGCATAAGGAGGAAAATGTTTCCATCTTGTGCGATTAGCTCACTAATAGCACGTTTATAGGTCTGTCAGACCTATGCCTCTGCGAAATAATTTCCTCATTTCCAAAGCACTTTGTATATGTTACTTTTTGTTTTCTCTCTCTGCTTTTTAAAAACAATCGATTTAGTGCAGAGACAAAAGAATAAAGGATATGCATTTGTAAACCTTGACTGCTGTCTGAACAGGTTTAGGGCAAAGTAAAATCTGAAGCTTGGGCAGTGATTCACAGTGTTGTGTACGAGGGCTGAGTACGGTTCTGTGAAGATAGGTCTGTGCAAACATTATTTGGCTATGTCATTGTTACAGTTTGTCCTGTAAACAGCGTTAAGCAGTGTTTATTGTAACATGAGATTTAATAGAAATGATATCTTCTGTGTTATAAAACAAAAGTTATATTCACAGAATCTAAACAAACTGGTACATTCTCGTTAAATTTAGTTTTATTAAGAAATCACAACTGTTCTTTGAGTCAGTATATCTCATGCTGGTGAGCCAGAGCAAGATCACCTGTTCTTCGCTTGAGCTTCCTACCTCCTACCTTCCAACCATGTTGTGCTAGTGGTGGTGAGATCTCTAATTCAGGAGACGAACAGTGCGCTAAGTATATGGTACAGAGCCATAACGAAGGGTCCATTCCACTGAACTAACACCCTGCCTTAGCTCTCCCCTCCATCCTGTTTCGCTGAGACTAAAGTGAGGGGTTCCCATTTTAATACCCTGCCCCACCACAACGGTATAAATCCCAAATAATCCCCTGTAAGTCAGCTGAGGTACCCTGGTGTAACCAAGCACATGTTGCAGTTTCCCAGAAGGCAGTCTCTTTGGCGTTATTGGGCTACTGAGAGAATAGCTGCGTAAGAAATCAGCTCTTATTTGTTCTCTTGCTCAGCAGGGCTGTGAGAAAACAGTAAACTGGAGTGGAAATTCTGTAAGTCATGTGATTCTTGAAAAAAATATAAATTATTGCATATAAATGCTTTCAAAACAAGGTAACAATACTTCATATAGGGATTTATGTCCTTCTAACCCTGCTGCTACATCTATACGTGTACGTGCATGTGTTTATAAAAAGTCTGAGTTCACGTTGCTGTAATTCCCCTCTGACAGGAAGAGCAAACAGGTAGCTTTCTGGCAAAAATATTTAGATTCTTTTTATCACACATTATGCCAAAAGGAGGCTTAAATATATTTGATTTAGCATCTTTCCCTTTGCCCAAAGCAGGTGCTAATCAAAGCCCCGAACCCTGACCGAGTGTGAGTACAGATGTCAAGCTGCTGAGGTGCGGGGCACTTGAGAGGTGTGTGGAGGAGCAGGATCTAGCAGAGGCATTCTGTTTATGTTTACTCTGCTATTTAGGGTTGACCTTACAGATAGTTTCAACCCTGTGGATGCCATCCACCAATACTGTAAACTTAGTTCAGAATGAAACTCAGTCCTCCCCTGGTTGCGTCGCACCAGTGTTTTCCTGCAAGATGTTTGACTTTAACCAGTCATAAAGCTCTTGAGCGTAAGAAGTCCACATACAGCAGTCCTACAAGACAGCCTCTGACTCCTGAAGCTTTTCTGCTGCTTCCTGTTTTTAAAGCACATGGAGATATGGCCAGAAGCAAAGGCACTTATGCAACATAAGGTTTAGGACTGTTCCCTGGAGTATAAGGCGAACAATTTTGGTGCAGATTGCAATAACGATGTTGGCTGGACAAGGTGATATCAGTGCTCAGGTTGACTAAGGACAAACAGAATTTCACCTCTGCATACCTGTATAAGGAAATCCTCTCCCTAAAACAGTACAGAAATGTTAATTATTTCTTATCTTCTCTTAATTTACTGTCTTCTCCTATGCTTTGATTTTTTTAAATGTGGGTTTCCTTTAAGGCAGCTCGATCATTTATCTTTCCAAAAGTGTGGTGTATGTAATCACCTACAGTTCAAATTCCTGCACATGACAACCTGCTGTGTACAATACTTAATTTTACATCTCACGTTAAGCCTTTATTTCTTAGTTTGCCTTGAGTAGCTATTAGGGTTTAGAGCTCTAATATGGGTATTGCAATTTCAGTCAGTGCCAGGAAAAAAGTAATAACTCCTCTTCAGCAGAGCTTAGGTTTTAAAAGTTAATGAGGGACACTTGAAAACTGGCAGCTTTTCAGTCTAAGAAGAATGAGACTAAATATGATGTAATGAAAAGGGAAAAAAAAAAATAGAAGACCCTTCCTTTCATTTGTCCTGCCCCCAAATACTCTTTGCATGTATGCAGTTGCAGGTGGGATGCTAGAGCAGTAGCAGGGGAAGGTCACGAATGCTCCCTGGTCTGTTTTCAAGTATCTGACAGTAAATGTGGATTTCCAAATGGGTATGCAATGGTAGGAAAGGCAATAAAGGACACACAAGCATCTTCTTGTTTCTTATCTTTCTTATCTTTTTTTTCTCATTTCCTGGATATTTAGGAGGCACTATTTACGTACGTGGGTGTAACTTAAAATTAAAAACCCCTCTAGGCTGGAAATCAAAACCAGCGGAGTTAAATCATAAATAGTGTTTAGTCACTGCTGGACTGCCTGAAAATCACAGAAGTATCATAAAGTCCAATGGGAAAGGATTAGGAATATTAGTGGGAGAATTTCTGAGGATTATAGAAGTGTTATTGCAGAGCTTTTACCAGGGATTATGAGCATTAATCTATAGTTACATATGCAATTTACAGACCCCCTGGGAATTTTTCAGAATGTGCACATATATTGATAATAAATCACAGCCATGGGATTATTAAGAGTTGTACTTCTGGCAAGGATGCTGGAGCTTTAGGAACCCTCTTCAGAGGTTAAGGCCCTTAACTGTTTTTATCTCCATCCTCTAACACCTTTTATTCTGCGTATTCCGTGGTGGATCTCTATTTTGTCTAATGCAAAGAGCAGTGTACAAGCGGGCAGGAGCGCTAGTCACGTCATATTTTAATTAAATGATTTTTCTCTTGCTATTACAGATTTTTTGCTTATTTCTGGCTCTGCAGTCCTGCATGTAGCATGTGGCTTATCCTTTCTAGAGCGAGCCATTGCACACGGGTTAGAAACGACATACGGTACCTGGATGCAGTGGGACTTGGGGTAAGTGGGTTAAATGGGTATTGAGATGTTTAACAGTGTTGCGTGCCTGGATTCCTCAAGTGGAATGGCTATTTCTGAACTTGGGTAGGAGCTAGAACGTGCTACGGTACCTGGGTGGTGGCACTGACATGTTGCTAGCCAGGGATTGTCAGAGTAAAGCAAGCCCTGGCCATGTTTAGCTTTCCAGTGACTAGGATGGAGAAACATCACTTGGGTGATAACATTTATACGTGCTTTGAGACTTCTGGATAAAAAGATAACACGGGGGAAAAAAAAAACGTTACAGGTTTAGAACCAGCCATCTGACCTGTATGCAGTACAAAACCTCACGGAGGGCATCAGCTGGCTCCTGCAGTCGTTTCTTTCCCCAAGGAATACTCGTCCAATCTAGAAGACATTTTTATCAGAATATGTTTGCTGAAAAACGGTAAAAGTTTTCACCACAATCTTTAGAAAATGGTAGGAATTTAAAAATTTTGTCAAGTCGTGCAAAAGACTAAGCAGCCCGTTTTCCCTTAACCTCAGCTGTCAGCCAGAACGCTTTGGCAGAACTTTTCCTTTCACAGCAAAATGTTTCCAGAACCCAACACTTTTTTGAAAGCCAGGTTTGAAAAATGATTTTTTTCATTGAAAATTAAATCACTCTGTAAGAAATTTTGATGGGAAGGTTTGATTAGTGAGTGGAGAAGTAAATGCTCCATTTTGGTTTTGTTATTTTTAGGCAACAGATCCCAGCAACTGCCCCATTTGATTTCAGTGGATTGCCTTTAGGAATGCTATTAATCAAAATCAGTTAGAAAGACATGGTTGCAAATTGCAGTCTTGGGGCAGCTGTAGTTGTTTCACTTGCAGTCTGGATTTTACTTGCTGGTTTCAGAGTTTTCCTAGGCTTGTGATTTACCTGAAAACAGGCTGGGAAATGTTACAAAGCGTAGTTGTGTGAACCAGCGTGTAAAACTGGTAATGGTGAGTTGATATTAAAATATTTCTTCTCTCAAAGCTGATATGCACCTTACTAAAGAGTTTATCTTCCTACTTGGTTGTACAAGTTGTGAAAATACAATTATAGAGTAAGAAATAATAATTAAAATGGGATTTGCTACCTTTAGAAACATGACGACTGGAAAAGCATGTGCAAAATCTAAAATGAAGAAAAAACACTTGTCTTCAATTGTATTCTTGCCTTTATAGAGATGAATTCACTTTCTTATTTAATTTGTTCTTCCTTTACCTAGCCTGATCCATTTCTGCTTAGATCTGGCTCATTTTGTAAGACTACATCTTGTCTTTTAAATTCATAAGGCAAATTCATTGACAATGTTTGTCATGACCAAAGAAGAAATTAAAACCAAGCATTTCCATAAAAGGGATGCTCGTTCTCTTGAGAGAACTATCTGCAGGTGGAACAATGCATACCCTGTTTGTGTGTGCTATTTTTAGTTTACAATTTAGGAGCGAAACCACTTAACCACATGTGAAAAGATTGAAACCATTCATGTTTATTGACAATTTCAAGGGTGTCTGATATAGCTTGTGAATGGCTGGCTGCGTTTCAGCTGAACGGTGAGCGTAGGACAAATCGGGCTTCAGCACAAAGTAGGGTTGTTGGGGGAAGCCTGCGGCCCTTCAGACTGTAGTTACATGGCACCTAGGAGATCTTGATTCCTTACGCAGTAAATAAGGAAAGGCATCCTGTATCTGAAAACTAATTCTTAGGGGAAGTCAGGAAGCATTGTCCTTTATAAAAGTGGGCCCAGTCTTCAGCTGTAAATCATTATAGCTGCCTTTAAATCAATGAAGTTATGTCAATTTATAGCAGCTGAGAATCTGTTACAACAAGGAAAAGACTTAGTAATTGCCACAGCCCTCTCGTAAAGGCTCAATGCATAACAGATATTGTGGTGCTGGTAGGACTGAAGCTGGTTCTACATTTCCTATAAACTGCTCCCTGGTCTTCCTTCTCAGCCTGTAGAGCGATGTGAGCAATACAAAAACTGAGGGCTGTGCAGAGTGCCGAGCATCCTCTGGGACGTGCCCATGTGCGTGCTGATCAGGTATTTCCAGCAGCTTTTAGAAGACTGTGGAGAGCAGTCGGCTCTGCACTCAGCTAGCTTGGTTTGCTGCCAGATGCGCGAGTGTGCATGGGAGCGTGGCAGGACAGCCTGACACCCGTGACGGTTACCAAAACTGGTTTGGGTGGCTCAGTGTGCTGTAGGGAGAGGGAACTCAAGCTGGGTCAGATTCCTGCCGGGATCAGTTTACGAGGAGAAACCTCTACATGCTGTGAAAACGAAGAGGATTGATAGATCTGTGGCTGCAGGAGTTGTAATCAGGTATGAAATAAGGACTTGGGAGTTACCAGATCTCTTCCCCCCGAGCCATTTGGACATATACATGTACATTCCACTGCACTCTGTTCCCTCTGCACACAAAATATGTGATATTTTTACATCTAGCCAGCAGAGTACATTGGGGAGAAAAATAATTTATTTTTAAGATGCTTTTTATGATATCCAGTACTAAGCTGCTTCCAGCTAGGCTGAGGCTTTGTGTGGCTTTCCCTCACTTTTTATTGACCCAAGCCAATTCTCCTATCACAGCGTTATTATGAAGAGCCTTTTCCCTTGCTCCTTCCTGGGGATGTTCTCCTTGCAGATGACTTTCAGTGCGGCACTCCAGAATGAATGGAAGGAGCCGGTCAAGCCATGTTTTAAAAATACACAATTTTCACTGTTTTCTCAGACTTTCTTGGCAGCTTCTGGCATTCCTGTTCCTGCAGCCAGAAGACCAGCATACCAGACTTCACAACCAGTACCTCAGCAAGGCTGTTCTCTGGTTGTTCAGAGCAGGCCTTCTTACAGAAGAACTTTTAAAGTTGGACTACGTTTTTATTACTTTTCTGCTATTCCTCCTATGTAAATCATGCTAACGCTCACCTGTGCGTCTGCCACATGCACAAGGTTATTGGACAGAAAGCTGCTTTGCAAATTTTCCTTATTCCTAACTCTGTGATTGGAGAAGGTCGCTGTGGGAATTTTCATCTGATGAAAGGTCAGTTGGGAAATGTGAGGTCTGACATTTCTGTTTTGCACAGACAGCTATAATTATCTTCATATTTTTTAGCTCCATAGTTATTGAAAACAGATTTAAGAGAAGAAAAAAGAAAGCAAAACTTTAATTCAAAACTCACTAGAAGAAAATGCAGGCTATTTTCATGAGCTTTCCAGCCAGAGTTGAGCCCTTTATGTTATTCCTGCCTATAACCTACCTGTGGCCATCTCGCTGCACGAGGCTGCGTTCTGCAAACTTAACTCCTCACTGTGATGCTCCAGCCAGATGCGTAAATGAAAGCACCAGCACGTAAGAAGCTAGTGCTCCAAAATGGGGCTAAGTGACACTGGAGTGACCAAAGGGTGGTCCTTCTTGCGTGACAGAGGATCCAGATGCCTGCCTGTGGAGATGCTGTCGCTATTAAATCCTGGTACTGAAGTATATCTATCTTGTGAGTACATGTGGGTGACCTGTCAGATACTGTGTGCAGGGACCAAAAGGCAGCAGTTCCTGGGAAGGGACACGAGCAAAGCTCTGCTTCTCATTACACTCCCCAGCGCCTTCCTCATTAATTTCCAGCTGTCAAAAAAATCCTTTTGCTTGAAAAGTGAGGATATTTTTTCTCACTTCTCCCATGCATGTTCTTTGCTTCAGTGTAAGAAGCTCCAGTTCCATTGGAAATGAAGTTCTGGATGAAAGGTCCGGGGCAAGGGGAGGAAAAAACCCGCCTTAACTGCAGCAACCTGTCCTCAGTGGGAGATTGATGCGTCAGCTTTAGTTGTCAGGAAACTGATGGTGTCGCCAACACTCCTGAACTTGCACCGGATTTTACACTCTGGGTATGTAAAATAAGCATAACTGCCCTCCGTACATGGCACAATTCCCTCAGCCTTACTAGGTTGTCCTCCTCCTAGGAATCATGTGGTTAAAAGGAACGGTGCTTTGTGACAGGAGGCTGCCTCATTACAGCTCTCCGTTAATTGTTTTCTCTGCTAGACTGCCTTCCCGTTCCTGCTGTGTGTTTTGTTCCCAGCTGGTGCCAAACACCAAAATAGATGTTTGTCAGCTTGGCCTTTCCACATTGCACTTGGCCGAGAGATCAAAAACACAGTAAGTCTGGTTTTCACGTTCCTAGTACCTGATCAGAAGCAAGTTTTCTCCACGTGTTAATTCATCGAAATGTCTTCAGAGTATCTAAGTAGGTTAAATTAGTACTGATTGACTTTGTTCAGGTTCAGGTTTTCTCTGCAGTACCGGTGCGCTTTTATGCTAGGCCAGGCACTCTCTGTTGCCTTGCAGCTGGCAGGAGGCCACATAAAGCTGGCATAAACTCCATTTTGGGGGTTCTGGTTAATTTTAGAAAAACTAAATTGTGTGCCCACACCTGATCTGGATCAAACTGGGCTGTTGGGTGACCTGTGTTGGTACTTGTGTAGGAGTACCATGTTTGGGTAACATGAAGATGAACCTGGTATGTTCCAGCTGCAACTGTTGATGGTTTTTTTCCTCCTGAAAACAAGTCTGAAAATGTATTTTTCATGAGAAAAACCTCACATAGGATGAGATAGTTGCAACACTGTATTTCTCTAGCATTATTTAAACAAAATATCTACAGACAAATACTGTGGTGATAGCACTGAGTAAGTACTTTAAAGCCACATCGTGCAGTTGTTCAGCCTTTGTCTCTGCAGAATGTAATGTGTGCATCTTTTTCTTTAAACAGAACTTTTATCTCTCGGTTAAGTCCATTTGAAACTGTTTGAGGGATCGACACACAGCAACCATAGCAGGAGGGGTCACCTCTGGCACAATCAATGGGTTTGGACTAGGATCCTTGGGAGAAATCGCAGGCTGGCGCCCTTCCAGCCCTCCCTGCTCTGCTCAGCTTCAGGTTTTAAGACCTTTATCCTGAGTAAAGCCTGAGTAAAGTATGTGTAGAAAGAAAGGATTGTAGCTGACAGAGGGTAATTAAAAGGACGTAAATGGAGGATGGACTTTTCTAAATGACCTTTCTTGAAAAGCCACTCTCAGACAGCCGTCACCGTCTCCTCTTTGCACCGATTTAGGCCGGTTTGCCAGGGCGAGGCTGCTATCCTCATTAGCACGGATGCTGCTTCAGGCCATCGCTGCGCTCATTCGAAGCATTCTCCAGACTCCTGTGGGAGTGCAGGCAGCTTCAAAGAGCGCTTGGAGAGTACAGGGCGGTTGTTGGTTCATTTTTAAGCTCCATGTAAAAGTCTGCAAGGAAGTGCGTCTTTCAGACTCTTTTTAGAGAATTGTAAACATATTTTCCTCCTAAGAGTATTTTTGCATTTCTCCCATCCTAAATTTATTCTTGCCTTTTAAAGTTGGTTCTGAGTTTAATTCAAGCAGAATGCTTTCATCTAAAAATAGTTTGCCTGCATTTTTTATCCATTAGACCAAAAAGAGGCTGCGGTGCTGTTCTCCCACCTCATCATACTGTTCTTCCTCGGAGGGCAGCAGCAATGCCAGGCTGTAAAGATCCATTCCAGTGCTTGTATACGGCCTTGTAGAAAAGTCACACATAGTTCTGCTGGCAGTGTTAAAACAGCCTCTGGGGCTGTGATGTGGTTAAACCTATTGACAAGTCTCTGAGCTGTCTAGTGATGGTGTTTTCAGTTGCTCTGTTGTGTTCATTCACACTACTGTAAAAGCCGTCGCTGTTGCAGCACCGTTTCATGGAAGTCCCTGGTGGTATTCCCTACAGACAAACTGTGGAAGGTGGGATGTCTGGGGGAAGACTGGGAGGCAAATACCGTAAGGAAGGAAATCAGTCGCTAGGAACCAAAGATACTGATGTTTGTACCAAACGAGATTTCCCAGGAGCGTCGTGACAGGTTGCCTGGAGATCCGGGAACCAGGAAACCCATACGGCAGACAGAAGACCGGATGGAGGGGATCTGGAATGCAGATGATCAGGAACTTCGAGCGGAAAGCAAGCAAGGCAGGAGCCAGGCTTGGAAGAGGGTCCTACAGAAGAACCTACAGGGCCTGCACCTTCATGTGGTCGACTGAGTAGTGGGTAACGGCTGGTAGGTTGATTTTGTAACGGAGTAAACAACCAGTGGAGCCTGCTGATCAGTCTGTAGCTCCGCTTTGGTCTGGTCTCAGTTTATTAGGTATCTTAGTAATGGGAAGTTGGTTGTTGACAGCTTGTCAGATGCAGGGCTGAGAGCCCAGGCAGACCCTGACAGAAGTTACCTTCCTGCTCGTGGGGCAAAACTGCTGGTAGTCTATATCCAGTTATAAGAGACTCCCAAGTCAAGCTGAGGACGATTCACTGTCAGCCTCAGTTCCTGTTGATATGATGACAGCCCAGATATCGCTCCGAAATTCCTGCTTTTCTGCAAAGTGATGCTCAGAGATGTTGCATTCTTTTGAAGAACATTTGTATTCCCTGGCAATGCAAGTTTGTCATAGACTTCTGTGAGGATTCAGCTTAGGGTTTTTGAGGGGGGATTGTTCCTTTTGTTCTGCTAGCACCAAGTTTTCCAGTTATTCCCCAGTTGCTATCACTAATGTCTTGAGCCCCATTCATTGAAGCCACCAGTTTTTGTGCTGCTCTGTTGGCCGTGGCTGCCAAAGTTGTACCGCTTCATAATTTCAGCTCATGTGAACCCAGAGTCATCTTTAAATGATATCAGTAACTTAATGATTTCAGACCTTGAGACATGAAAGCTGAGGTAGCGTGAAGGGTAATTCCAAGGCAAAAGTGTCTAAGCAGCTTTGGCTCTGCCAGAGCATTTGTGTTTCATTGACTAAGGGGCAGCTGCAAAGGTGTTGAGCAAACCTGAGTATAAATTGTCATTTAAATGACTGGGGAGGCAAATGATAACACCAGAAGGTGGCAGAGGAATATCCTGGATGGCGATGAGATGTTGCAGGAGAAGCTTTCAATAGCCATTGCCATGTCAGGTCTGTGGCTGTTTCACATGGCTCCGGTCTGTAGAGTTAAGCAATCATAACTGTGGTCTTGCTAAACATGTTAGTGCAGTTGGTTGGCTTTGTTATGACTTATTCTTTTTTGTCACAGCATTGCAAAGCACCTCACCCTAATTTAAACCATATGGACTGGGATCATGTCATACTTGGAAAGAAACCAATCAAACAAGACATAAGAGGGTGGGCAGGCCTCACTTGTTTTAACAAACTTAAAGAAAACATTTCAAAGGGGATATTCCAGAAAAACATGCTTGCTTACCAAAAGGCCTTGGAACTGATGTTTCAGCACATGGATTGTGCTACTCAGATACTGCGGATCCCTCATAGGTATCACTAGCACAGAAAAAGTTTAGAATGACATGACCTTCATAGTTTTTTGTTGAAGATTCCTGATTTCTGGTTCAAAATACAGGAATAATGGATAAAAATACAGGAATAAGCCTGAGCACCATAGCCTTCACACATAGTTTACAAACGATTATGTCAAACAGAGATGTCGCTGTTAATTCTGTTGATGCACATGGTCTTATGCCCAGCTGGCTCAGAACAAATGGAGAAGAATCCTCAGAGTTTTTCCGCTGAAATCGCTGAAGTAAATAGATGCAAAAAGAAGGAAATTGGTGCTGGGGGTTCTTGAAGGCCTGATAATCTCACCAGCAAAAGTGGTGAGAAAGAAAATGAAGGCTAGCGTTGTATTTACTAGGTTTAACATCACTATTTATAGAGAACTTTCTGTATATATTATATGCAGAGGGGTTTTGTTTTGTTTTGTTTTTCAAATCATAGCTTTGTCTTTGAGGCCATGCCATTACCCAACATTTGAAAAGTCTCTTTCACCTTTTCTGAGCATTTTGCCTCGATTTGTTCTCACATCAACTTCTTCGTCATGAAGGAATAAAACTATTTATAAGATGCTGTAAAATTATTTAAGTAATGCTTGGCAAAGTGATGTCTAGCACTTATATGTAAATATATGTGTACATTTATAGGAAATGTTATTTACCATTTGACAAATCACTAGAAATATTTCACTCCTGGGAGGGACAGCAGAGAAATTCACCACCAGAAACAAATTTTATTACTTGTAGATTTCCAACTTTTTCAATGTTAATGAATTCTACCCAGTATTATAATAGTGTTATATAAAATCAGAAACTAATAAATAGTGCAGGTATTTTTGCCATGAATTAGTTATTTTTTTTTAACTAAACTCCCATCATACAAGCAAACCACCAGGTGGATATTATACTGTCAGGAATATGTTTTCTCATTCAAATTACCAACTTTCAAGTGTGTTTTTGCATTTATTTACAATGCTGAGATTTTTATCTCTTACAAATTCAGCTTTCAGCTTTTTTTTTTTTTTTTTAACCACTTCTGACTGCATCTACAGTATGCCAGGTGCAATATGCCAGGTGGTTTATAGTTACATTTTCACTCTTTTGAGCTGAATCTGTCTATCCCTTGCTATCATCTGTGTTCTTTTAATTTTGTGGGTTTATTATGTCAACTTATGACTTTGTAAGTCTTATGTCTTTCTTCTTAGGAGTTATTTCCTACAAATGAGTAGCCATACCTTGATTTATGTTGCGTGCTTCTTGATAATGGCTATAAAAATGCACCTTTTGTCTCACAGGTTATAATTCCTAGTCGAGTACATCTGTAGTTTAATCTTGAACTGATTAGAAAATATGTTTAGATGGATATTTTTTTTTCTCTTTGGGTTTCTAGACTCAAATATCTGCTCCATAGCTGTTTAATGTTGCCGTTAGCTTATATGCAGGGTCTTGTTAAAATCCTTGACCGCAGCTTGGTTGTTAGGAACCCCATTGGAAAGTTCTTCCTATCGTCAGATCTCTGAGTGTCTGCTGCAGCCTGAGCCTGAGCCTTATCAAACTTAGAAATATATTTGATTTTACGAAATACGATACAAGACGGCTGGTAGCACCCCAGTTTATATTAGAGGACTTGAGCTTTCCAGTTCCGACAATTCTTTAAAGTAATCAACAAAACGAAACAGAAAGGGTGATCCCACCCCAGCTGGTGGTACAGTAGCTTGAGTATTTTTTGGTCCAAAGTAAAGGCTGTTTTGACTTGTTTAGATGGGTGCCAACCAAGAAGACTTCCACTGATGTTGCTGGATTTCCATCAGCATAAGCAAAATCAGGAGGAGGCCCCTTGTGCTTTAGAGCTGTCATGAGCACGAGGCATGGCACTGCAGCGCTTCTTCACTGCTTCTGCCAATTTTTAATAGCATTTCTTGGCAACTTGGTGAAACTGGATAACGCTGAAGTTCCAACAGGGACATTGTAATGGCTTTAAATGTTGCTTATATTTGATATCATCATCAGATACCAGATTCCCCAAAGAAACATGTTCAAACATAATTTGCTGTCCTGTCCAGACCTAATCACCGTAGAGCCCACGTGTTTGAGCAGGAAGAGAAGATAGCTCAGAGAGAGAGAAGCCACAGCCCTTCAGCAAAGTGTTAAGCAGCTGTACAAAGAAGTGTGTTGGTATTGTGCTCAGGCTGCACATCACGTGGAAAACAGTTCTTGTTTCCTGGAGTTGTTTGGTATTTGTTTTTGCTTGTTTTGTGACCGAGTAGAGGTAATTATTCAATATTACTCACTCCAACAGAAAGTGCATTATAAAGACCTTAAGATTTTTTTCCTGGGTGAATATTCATTCCCCTTTCCCATATTTTCTAGAAGGTCTTGTTGGCAGTTCTTTTCTAGCTAGAGAGGATTCCTTGTTAGGCATTAGCCCCAGATGTGCTCCTTGATAACCAGGTTTGCCTCCCCTGAGTGCAGTGGCTGGAATGATGGACTATTCATTTGGGTGACAGAATTGAAGAATTCTTGGTCACCTCAAATTGTTCCACGATAAGCTTGCAATAAATTTTGCTGTATTCTTAAATGACCTAATCCTTTTTATGTCAAACTCGAAGCATAAATATCTTCAACAATAAAAAGTCAAAATACTTAATTTTGTTATCCTGACCCTCCCTCCTCCTGCCCTTTGAAGATGCATTTTTCAGCCAATTTACTGTTTGCTTCTCTTTCCAGATTCAGAATATACAATAACTATATAGTTTGATTAATTTTCAACTGGCGAGGTTATATTTCATTTATGTATACACTTGAGCGTGCAATTTCTATTCACTTATGTCAGAGCTTGGACCAAAATGACGAAAGTAAATTCCTGTTCACAGCTGTTTCAGCGCTCCTGCCGTATATATTCACGTCAATGAACCAGGAGCAGCATTGGTTTTTCCACCTCTCTCTGGGTCAAATACTCTCCCCAGTTAAACATAAGTTTAGCAAATACTTTTTTCTCACCTTTGTGTAACAAAGCTGGTCTTAACAATGAGTCAGAGAAGATGAAGTACAAACCCAGTATTATCTGGCTTATTCTAAGGAAAGCCTGGGTTGTTGGGATGAGCAAGTAAGAAGAATACTTAAAATATAATTTTGAGGTCTTGCCTCTTCTTTATGTAGTCGAAAGCACATTAATTGAAAATACTTGCATGTACTTGGAGCTCAGTTGAAAGTTCCCAGAGCAATTCTCACAGAAGTGGAGTTTTCACAATGTTATCTCTGCCAAAAAGTTGTTTCCCTCAAACGTTGTATGATGTGTTTTCAGTTGCCACTGTCTGCCACAGAAGTGGCTCTGTTTCAGTGGCACCGTAGCAGTTTGTGAGTGTTGGAATGAAATGCTTGGTATAAAAACACCATTCTGACACCAGGCAAATTAGTCATGGACTTGTTTGGGGATGTGGTTATTGCCAGTTCGCACTCACTCGGTAACTGCGAAGGAACTTTATGTGCTGCCTTAACATTTCAGCAACGCTAAGCAGCTAGCTTGCTGGGGTTTGACCAGGTGGAACTAGAAGTTTTGCATCTCTTGACACGCAATTTTAGTTTTAGCAAAGCTCTTCTTATGCTGCCTTAGAGAGGTGAAGGCATTTTCTTTAAAAATTCTATATCTATTGTTTCCAGTACAGTCCATGGAAAGCTTTTGCATGTTAAACATGCGCTTTCTGGCTAAAGGCAGGACGAGCGAGATGGTGTGGTTAAATGTTTGTTAGTGTTGGGAGGGGGTTTATCAAGGCGTTATAAGAAATCTTTCCTAGGAAAAGATTTAGGAAAAATCTTTCTTTATTTTTCTGTAGGTGCAGAACTTCACAGTAGGTATTTCTGCCTCCAACAGTGTTTCCCACTGCACTGATAAATGGTACTTGTTATGTGAGCATGATCCAAATGTTTCTTCATTAAATGTTTCTTTTGGTAGTCCTTGTTATAAGGATTTCTTCCTCCCATCTTTGCCCTGGCTTTAGCATGTAATGGGGGCAGTATTGCTGACCACGTTCTCTTTTGTTATCGCTGTCAATGAAGGAGTGAGAGCACACCAGCATCTCCGTTGATCGTTAAGAGACATGAACCTTGTAGATGATGGTCTGTAGCTGTAAATGTTTTAATGATAAATTGCCAGTAAGGTAGAGAAATTTGAAAACATATTATCTGGGTGCCAACTAATTTAAGAGCTTGTTTTCAGGCTGTGTTGGAGCTGGAAAATACCAATCACCAGAGCAAGCACAGTCTCTGTCACTGTTCTGTTTCCCAGCTGCTTCTCTTGGGCTGTAAATGGCAATACAGAAGTTCCTTGCAAAGCCTGAAATCCAAAGCACTATCTGTCTTTCTGTGATTTCAAATCTCCTAAGGACTCGAGGGAAATTAATTAATTTTAGGCTACATGTCCTCACCACCTAAAAGAAAGAACCAAAATCATAGACAACTCAAAGGCCAAGTACCTGTCGCTAGGAGAGATCACCAAAACTTCTGAGAAGAGGCAAAAGCCATTTAATGGTTAGAAACAGCAACTGCTAAATAAAGAAGGGGAATAAAAATCTTGAAAGCCTTCTCTTCAGCTTTGTGCTTGAAAGCAGCCTAACACAAGGCCACCTCTTTGGCTGTCACCATGACCATTTCCACCTGTGCCTGGTCATTTCTACTGCAGATTAACGGAAGCTCAAGGTAATGGAAATAAACTGCACAGTACAGCTATGGAGGTTTTAATCCTGTCTGCACTCTCATTTTCTCTCTTGTGGATCTATCGTATTAAAAAAATCAAGATATTTTAAGAAAAAGTAGAAAAGACGATGTTACAAAAAAAGTTCAATCTGATACAGCTCTAAGTGGAATGAAGTTACTATGCCAACAAAGGGAGTAGGGTTTTATTTTGAATATTTTGTCATCCCAAGCAAAATTTATCCTTTAAGTCAAAAGACGGAGTTTCATTTTTTTCGTCTTTTGCCATTGCCTTCAATGGCAGTTGTGGTCTATACGTCTGCTTCTGTACGATGGGGCTCATTTGACAGGTGTATTTTTTCACTGGTGCCATCTTAAAAGAAAATATTCCTCTAATTCAGGCTGCTGGAGTGGAGGATATGTCAACAATTAGCATCATGGTGGGCTTTTGAGTGCTGAGAAAGCACTGAAAAAGGCATGGAACAGACAGCTGTAGAAAAGCCACTGCTGCCATTTGGCTTTTGAACTTCATCTCATGACACAAGCACAATGCAGGGTACTATAACTAGAAATCCAGCTCTGGGCCCTTCTGATCTCTGGACAGGTCCTGCTCTGGGCTGTGCAGGTAACTCCCCCTTCGTGGGACGCCAAACTGAAGCTTGAAGTAAGATGCCTCAGTTGACTCTGGAGTCAAACAGTTACCAGACCACCTCTCTTTGTACGTTTCCGTTTAATATCTTCCTTCAGGCTGCAAAACCTTGCTGAGCCATAGCGTGTGCATGGATCTTCCCCTTCTGGTTTAGCTGTAGAGCAGAACTGCTCACGTTTCAATGTCGTTGTTGACCGGTGCTATGAACTTCGTCACCTCACCTGGCAGGCTCTCAGGCTGTGGCTTTGGAGTTTGATTTTCACAGTGTATTTTGGATAAAGCAGAAAGAAGCGAAGGAATGTTCAGACATGTTGAAGCTTTGTGTCATTTGCTGAGGTGCTCGTATGCCTGATTAATTATTGCCTAATTGTAAACCCTTGGGATCATACTTTTCACCAGTGAGAAGAAAATGTTACACAGGCTGCCAAGAAATATCAGATTTTCCATCCCAGCTGTTTTCTGATTAAATGGCTACACCATGAGTTTAAAAGAGCTGTTCAGCTGCACTTTGGGATGTTTTGCCTTCTGTTTATCCCTTTAGTGCCATGCCAAACAGAACCTCTGCTTCACCTCTCTCTCTCAACAGAGGATTTTTGGTATCTAGCAGCAGCGGATAGGTACAGCTGAAAGGACGTGCTTGGCTTTCACTTTTTCCACCTCAGGATGTTGCTGTGTCCACTCCAGGGGAAGGGGTCAGAAATAAAGTCATGTTCATACTATGTAGCTAGGCAAAGGAACAGTGAATTCAGTTGCATTTCAAAACTTGTTTTTTCTTTATATCTTTGTCTTCCATTTAAAACAAAAGGAAGGCTGTTCTTGGAAATAGTTTAGATGGTCAAACTAGACAGTATTTCTCCTGTTCTTAATTTCACGTCTTTTCAAAAGCAAAGCAGCTCAGTCCTTGGTGTCACAGTTCACAAACACCCGAAAGCCTTTTGGTGATGCACGTGTGGTTCGTGGAGTGCCGTTTGGGAACCACGAGTAAGATGGTAGCAGAATTACCATTGAAATACGGGCACTTGCTTTGGTCGTGGCCTATGGAGACCTGCGTGGTTTTGGGCCCTTGGGGACAACCTAATGGTCAGGTTTGGTCCTTTTTGATGTTATATTCAAGAGTGAAAAGAGGATGAAGGCTGGAGAATGGGTGAGTAGCTGAGCAGCTCTTCTGGCCTGCTGGAGGTAGAGGCTGGCTTCCAGCCAGCTGTCTGGCTTAACGCTACTTCTGAATGTTGCAGGTGTTGCAGTCAGTGTTGGCATAGCAGGGGTGAGACCGTTTGCTCTGAGACCCAGATCAGAGGCAGGTACGTTAGGAGAAGATGCAAGGGAAGGGGGGGAACAGCAGTGATGCTACCACTGAGGAGTTAGCAACCAGAGCGAAGAGCAGGTGAATGTGGATTTTAGGAGAAACGTGCAAAATGTGTGGGACTTGTGTGGGCCTTGAAAAGGTGGAGAGAAGGTAAGAGAGATTGTGGTAAGAATTTGTGATAATAATAATAATAAAGTAACCCTTAAAAGCTCAGAAAAGCTCAGAATTCTCGATTTCTCATTGATCTCCGTTACCTTGCATTGATGCAGAAAATATTAATGATCTGGTCTGTAAGATGTATCCAAAGTGAGGCAGCTATGAACCAGGACTTGTGGTGGTGGTGTTTCCTACCACCATGTGCCTCTGTCCCAGCAGTGGAGTTTGCTATGAATATATGGAAGCTGTGAATTAATGTTTTTGTAATTAGTCTTTTTTCTATCACACATAGAATATTTTCAGTGCAAGTAGAATGTGCAGCTTAAGGGAGTTGCTGTCCTTTTCTGAAGGGAAATGCTGTTGGGTTTGATGTGGTTTTTAGGCAAGTTTATGGAGGCAGAAGCAAGTTGCAAGTGATTTAGTGATTTTTGTTTAAGAAACAAAAATAGTCCAAAGAAAAGGTAGGGAGAAAACAACACCCAAAAAAAAAGTAAGAATTATTTTTCTCATAGTAAAAATAAACTAACTTTCTATTAATAGGTAGCATGTGATTCCTCAACTGAAATTTAAGTATGTAATTTGTTTATAGCTGAGTTTTACGCTTTGAAATAAAGGAATTTCCTTTTGAAGAATAACTGTGCTAGAAATAAAATGCCACTGTACATATCAATGCAATTACTTTTTTCTTTTTTTTTTTTTATCAGGGAGTTATGACAGTGACTTGATATTTCAAGTGTGTTTTGTATGTTGCCTGCCATATCATTTGTGCTTTGTTCCAGACATGAATTCTGTAGTGTGCTCCAGCTTTGAGGACTGAAAGGACAGGGACCAGCTTAAGGGAGGTTGTAAGGGGACTGATGGATTTGTTCCCGCATTGGTGTTACCACTGGATCCTGCAGAGAGGGTGATAAAATGCAAAAAGGGCTGCTTACATACGCAACACTGTTAGAGACTGCATCTTTTCTCCTTTTCACCAGAAAGGTGAGACATTTTTGCTGATACTCAGTTAAGAAAACATATCAATTCCCTGTCAGTTCTCTGTGCCGTCACTTTGCCAAGCACCTTCTTTCTTGTACTTAAATCTGGTAAGCACTTCAAGAAAAAATATTCTATCCATACTTCTACATGAACCCTTTCTCATATATTTTTGCCTGGAACCCATTAGCGGGAGCATCGCGTGTTTGCCATGGGAGTGGAGAACAGCTCCCTCCATGTGGTTTCTGCAGCTGAGCACTGAACAGCGACGGGGAGCACGGGCAGCAGTGCCTTTTGTAAGACATTTATACATCTTCAGCCATTTCTTTACAGCTGTCTTTCTCTCTTAGGCAAACTGTTAACAAAGATCCTTTTTCTGCTCCTTAACAAGTGTAAAAAGTTCAGTGTTGGCTCCAATATTTGCTCTTAATTCCCTTCATCTTGTTCTGAATTTAGTCACGGTGTTGTTGGTAGCTTCTGCAATAGCATTAGGACAATCCAGGAGTATACCTGGATTTACCAGCATAGGGGGGTCATTATTCCTGGGAGGAGATTGGGTATGCTTAATCTCAAAAATGATGCAAAGGAAAATAAACTGCTGAAACGAGCACTGGCATAGCTAGATTGTTCTTTTGTTTGGCCAGTGTGCTTACTAGAGACTGCAAGTAAAATGATTCTGTTACAACGCCCTCACTTTTCTTTTCCTTCTTTTTCTTTTTATTTTTTTGTAATATTTCAGTGATTTTTTTTCCTGAAAAGAACAGTATTTTTGTGTTAAAAGATTTTAAATTGACCTGTTCCCCAAAGGTATGAGCAATAGGCTCGTGGTTTCTTCCACATGAATTTGATACTGCAAGCTGAGCTCATCTAGAGCAAGTCCTTAGTCACAGAACAGTCTGTTTTGACAGTCCTAAATGATCCATACAAGTCACCCTTGCTGTACAAGAATTAAGTAATGTCTCTGTGTCAACACTTTGTAAGAGTATGCTGAAGTTAATTTGCACCCCAGGTCAGAGCCCAGATTCTTTCAAAAGAGTGACATGGAGCATAACTTTTGGGATTTCTGTAGACCTTGGCTAGGATCTATATTAAGATCTTGGCAGCACAATGCATGAGTGTCCAATACAAGACCAATGAGAAATCATAGCAGCTAGCTGTTCACAGACTTTGGTTTTTGACTTATGACTAGTCACAGAAATTGTCCAAATTCATTTTACTGCTGCACAAATCAGCAAGTTGAGATGTACTTAATTACTAGTGATAATTGCCATCACTTGTTTCTGATGCTCTGTATTCAAAAAGTAAAGTAAAAATCCTTACCCAGAACTTCATTCTTTTTCCAGTGTGCTACATATGACAGATGAGATCCACATTTATTCACAGTTTTCTGGTTTTGGTGTCAAACATGTGAAGCCAGAGGCTTCATGTAATGAACTGAATCAAATTCTCTGCAAAAAGTAAAAATCAATGACAACCATCACTGCTGTAACCTTAGTGCAATTTTCCTGTCATTTACCCCCTTATGATGCTTGGAACTAAGATGCAAGCAAATATGATCTTGAAAGGAGAAAATAATTGTGCAGAGTCAAGTCTCTTAGATGAATCATCTTTTAATTAACAGCGTTAAACAATTCACTTTGTATGGAAAATATTATAAGAGATTTCAAAAAGAAGAATAGTGTTAGCTATACATCCTTCCTTCCTACCTGCAGTAGCCAGTTCCAGCTGCCTAAAGTTTCAAATTCTGGACACCAGCTTTTGGGTGTCTGTTCCAGATCATCTTTCTGGATCGTTTCATTTGTGACCAAGTTTAACCCAGGTTTCTTTGGGTAAAAGATAGTGTTAGGTATCAAAGGTTCAAAGCACGCACCTGATGTTTGTTGTTCTTGATTATTTTTTTAAATCTCTAATAAATGGTATTAACAACTTTGTGGATTGATACAGGTAACCACTAGTGCCAGTGGCACTGCTAAGAGCACCTGCATTGTTACATTTGTTGAATATTCTTCAGACTTGGTATAGGATCTGCATTGCCCAGAAGCCCTGCAAGGAAGTTAGCTCCCGTTAGCTATGTTTTACAGGTGAGAAAACCGAGAGAAGGGACTTCACATAGCCACAGTCAATAGACACTGACATCCTGTTGTGGTCAGTCGCTCCCCTTCAGTGATGTGAAGCTTGAAGGACTCTGTGGTCTGTTTCCAAATAGCTCTTTGTTAGGGCACTGTCATTTGGAGCTAACCACACAAATGTACAGATGGACAGTTGCTCCTAGCCAGAACGCAAAGAGGATATTTAAGATATTTCTGTGTTTATATGAGCTTCTTTCCTTCCTCCTACTCTTCAATATCCTTTTGAGAACTTGTTGCTCTAGGACTGCAGAACGCAGGGTGCTGAAATGGCATCGAGAGATGGTATTGCAATTGAACGTGACCTTGGCAATAAAAGCATACCCTACAAGTAATGATAGTGTGAAAACTCATCCAGCCTTGAGTAATTGGGTGTATTTGCAGCAAAAGCATGCACATACACCGAGATCACACCTCTTAAAAGAATTCCAGCTAGTGGTATGTAACTTTCTTTCATTTAGAGTAAGTTTTCTTAATGTACGAGGGGTCATAACCACTTAGCTATGGATGCCCCTTCCTTTGAAGTGTTTAAGGCCAGGTTGGATGGGGCTTTGAGCAACCTGGCGTAGTGCGAGGTGTCCCTGCCCATGGCAGGGGAATTGGAACTAGATGATTTTTAAGGTCCCTTCCTACCTAAGCCATTCTGTGACTTCAACCCCTTGTACCTATCCCTTATTGACTATTTCCACTACATTTCTTCATCGTCATTCCCCAGCTCTGCTGGACTGGAACACATAAGATCCATCCATCTCATCCTCTCCTCTTGCTGCTCAGTGATGCAAACATTCTTCTCATGGTTAGCACAGCTGTAGAAAAGAGGAGCAAAGCCAGAAAGAGAAAGGAAAAAAAAAAAAAAAAAAAAGGCGAATAGGAAATCATTAAGATGGCAAAAGCTGAAGAGTAAGGAAGAAAGACACAATCAAGCAAAATTAGGTAGGTGGGGTTAGACGATCACAGAAAATAAGGGATGGGTGGAGAAGAAAATTATGGTGGTCCTAAAACCTCTGCTCCACACAATCTTTTCACAAAATAATTGAGTCACTGCAACCTAGGGGTGATGCTTCCATGCATGACGCAAGAAACCACCCATGAGCTGAGCTGGAAAAGATGTAACCTAGGAAAAAGGTAACGTTCTGGTGGCAAAGGAGAATGTTTTATTTGCAACTCGGGAGCCTTGCTGGCTCTTAGGGGTAAGGAAAAAAAAAACAGGCATGATTCATGCGCACCTCCCCACCCAGTACTTGCCACCCAGATCTGGTTGTTGATGAGTTTTAGGACAAAGCAGTTCAGATGTTGTCTATGTCAAAACTCCGGAGGAGCAGTTAAGATTTTCTGAGATCAGATGGAAAACAAGCATGTTTCGTGTTTTGGGCACTATGACACTTAATAATAATAAAAAAAATGCATCTAGCTTACATCCCCAGTGCTTAATATCTAATAAAAAAATTACAAAATGTTACTTAATGAGCTTAATATTTACTTGCCTTATATGCTTTGGAGTTATACTTTATAAAACAAGTTTAAAGCATTCTAATATAATATTTAGTATCTGCTTTGTTCTGATTTAAATAGCTCCCTGACTTGCCAGCTCAGGGGAGTAGCAGGTCTTAGCACTATCCATCTTGTACCCCGGAGGACCCCAGCCAATTTAACAATATTTTGTGGAATAAAACAGTGGAATAAACAATATTTTCAGGAATCCCATCAACTGTCCCTTAAACCAGCGCTTTCCTTGCTCTTTACTCAAAATTTGTCATAAGCATACAACTAACTATGCCATGGTGGGATGAGACTAGATAAAAACACACACACATATATATATATATATATATATAGGTAACTACCCATGGAAAAAAGGAGTATGATTGTGTTGGATGTATGGGGACGTCCCTTTGGCCATCCAAGAGGTGTGGGCTGTTTGACCCTCAGAAGAAACAATGCAAATGCTACTGCTTGTTAGGTGGGCTGTTGTACTTTTCTTTTATGAGCATCCATAAAGCTTTAATTACTGGGGGAAAGGGCAGGCTTTGTTATGAGAAGCAATCACAGAGACTCACTTTTTCCAAAAGGTATGTTGTACTTACTTGCAGATTGTTACACTGTGTGGTGATGAATAACACTTGGAAGCAGATGTCAAAGGCATCAGTGTTGAGTGGAAATGTTACATTTTTTCCATTTTGTGTCTAGTTTAGACTATATTAAAGAGAAGGGAAAATTTTAAAAGCTGAAAACATGTTGAAACACGTTATGGTTGTGACAGAATTGACGACAGCCAGGAAATTCCATTGTAGGGTCCTCACTCCATCTCTACTGGGCACTCAGACTAGAAGTTCAACATCCAAGCTCTTGAGTTAGTGTTGGTCACAGAACTTGTATCCTTGCTATTTGTTATAACGTGTGCCTGTGTGATGCTGGCTGCTTTCCTCTCTTCTTTTGATCTTTCATAAAAATGTATAAAGTCCATGTTCTGCATCGTGTGCCCTCATACCTACTCAAAGCTGTTAGGTAACAAGGAACTTTAAAAAAAAAAATTATTTTGAATAGTTTGCATCTCAGAAAGGTCACAGAAGATTTATTCAACAGACAAGAATGAATACAAATATGAACTTATATCGCTGTTTATAAAAGCATGCGATATTCACATAAACCTCACATTAAAATATTTTCTTTTCATGTGTTAGTAATAAAACCTTCTGTATTATTAAAATATGAATATTTAAATCAAGTATTTTTTTTGTCTTGAAGCTAATGCCAAATTATATTTTGCTCAAATGTTAACAACAAAAACAACTCTGACTGAGCTCCCTTTGATCCTCCTGTCTGAGATGCCTGAATGGTACAGAAGTGTGCCGTGTAGATGCAGTGAGGCACAACCCAGACTACATATTAATACATAAAATATAACCATGCTAACCCTGATGTTTATGCTTACAGTTCCACTGGTTAAACATAGTGTATCTTCAGTTATTCCAACAGTTGGTTACCAGAGTGCTTGAATTTGCTGCTTAACTCCTGGTCTCTATTTGCGGACTTTCTACCCAGTAGAGTTAAAAGTGTCCTTGTCTCAGACTGAAATGCTACTGCTCTTCGATCTCTTCATTTAGGTACTTACAAAGTTAGCTCTGAATCCTCCACTTCGGAAGTTAAACCAGTGTAGCTCCTAAACACTTTTCCCCAGAGCATCTTTAATAGTCAGTCCTGAACCAAAGTCAGAAAGCACACGTCGGAACGTGTAGGTGCCAACCGTGTGATGGTGCTGGAGTAGCACCTGCACAGGTGCCATACCACAGGTTAATGTCACCACACTTTCTGTATTGGATGTGTTCTGGTTCTAGCCATGCCGTTGCATTTCAGAGTTCTCGTTGCACTGTTTATCCACTGAGCCCTGCACAGGGTTTGGAGCCACGATGTAGCAGATGAAAGCCCCTGAAGTATGGCTGTAGACAAAATATATGACATTACCTTTGGCTGTAGTTTGCCTGAAGTTGATATTGTTGGCCAGGCTACCAAGTGATGCAGATCGCTTTATCAGTGACCAAGCTCTTTCCATTTTCTGCTTCCAAAATGTTTTTTACATTAATCCTTGATGAATATTGTTTTTGTTTCTTCCTAGTCACCAATACGATATCTTAATGTAGTGCCAAGATCTCTGTGGTTATCAGCAAGCAAGTGCATTTCTGACTTCCTGTTTATATGCAGAGAGTTGTCATTTAGCTAATTTTAATCCTAATACGTGCAGTGTTGACTTTGTATCTCTCTGGTTTCTCAGTAAACATATATTTCTTAAGTTTGGCCAGAGTCATTTTCTGTAAACCCATGTTGATTTGGATTAAATATAAATGTTCTTTAATTGAGTTGAACAGGTCGAAGCCCTGTGCTTGTTACTATCGCTATACTTTCTTGTCTAGGGAGTGACGCTGACCAGGCTGTATTTGGCCAGGCTGTCCAACTTATCCGTTTTAGAGAACTGGCATACCATCAGCTTTCTTTTAGTCCTCTGCAAATTCCGCTGTCTTTTAAGAATTCCAAGTATTCCAAGACTTATGATGTCGTGCGATCTCGAATCCAAACTCTCTACCACATTTCCCTTCACAAAAATAACTATGAACTTTCTAAATTCAATTTATTTCTTTAAAGCATTTCCAATGGTATAATGTTTTGTAGAAAGTCTTTTATTGCAAAACCTAAATTTGAAGCTGAAAAGCTACTTTAAAAACATGTTTTTAAAAGATCCTCATTGTTCTACACAAGCCATTGCAGTCTGCGGTGCAGTTAATTGTTAGACTATTGTGCTATGAAGTAGTGTGTGAAGCATGTAAAATTCCAAGTGGGTAGATAACTAATTTTAGGGTGAGTTTTTTCCCGAGTGTACCAGGGCTTGAATCTTACTGGATTTTCTGTTGGAAGTAAAATCATTACTTAGCTAAACACAAAGAACTACCAAGTAGTCAGTGAAGGAAGGTGATCAAAAATGTGCTGTGGAAGAGGTTAGTTTTGAAATACAGAGCATATTAACATCCATGGGGTGTTTGACAGCAAGCCAAAAGTTATCAACTCCAAAGTGCTGAGAGAAAAGGGAAGGTCATAAAGGGCAAGGGTTAGAAGAGCCCTGGGGTCTGCTGGAGTTATTTGTTAGACCCAGAGCAAGGTTGTGGCCATTCTGAGATTTGGAGGTTAAGAGGAAGAGATTACATCTATTACGAAAAGAACGAGGTCAGTGGGTTGAGGACATCCAAGTACTGTATTCTTGTGGACCAAGTCGTAGGAAAGCACAGTCAGTGGATTTCAAGGCATACAGTGGTTTTCAAGACATGTGCAAAAGCATCTCATTTGGGTCTGATCTTGTTCTCTTGTCCTCTTGATGTGAATGGAAAGTATTTTAGGGCTCGAGTACCTGTCAGGACATGGACTGCTGTTTGTCCAAGCGTACTGACGGATCTATATGCACTTTGGCAACATGGAACTGGTGTTAATGTTGGACTATCTAATGTGATTTGACAGGAAAGCTTAGGGACCGCCCTTGCAGAGCATGCATCATCTCCAGATTGCACTTTGGAAGGCAGAGTTGAAAGTAAAATTGAAGAACAGTATCTACCAGCAGAAATGTTGTCTTGTGCTTGATAGCACTGTTTGTTCCCCCCCCAAAAAAAAAAAAAAAAAAAAAAAAAAAGGATTTGAAAAGGATTTTAGTGATATAGCAAAGGCCAGATGCTTGTTCCTAGTAACATTGGTTCATGCTGTAAGATTTTAGTCATTTTTCCAAAGTTTGATACCTTCAGTGGTGTGTTTTTTCTAAAATGCCAATATAAATTTTCACACATTAAACTAATGGTGTTTAAAGCTGAAACCACCTCAGCAGCGTATATATATATATGTGGCTTACATGTTTAAAGCTATTTTAAAAACACTAACCTATTAAATACAGAACAGTTTCGTAGCATGAGTATCACTTTCTCTGTTTTACAGCCAAGGGAAACTGATGAATAAAATAAGCCCGTGGCAGAGCTGAAGTGAAAGCTGTGGAGTGGAGAACATCAGGGTACCTTCAAGTACCCTGTTCTTCTCCTCAGCTCATATGGCTTCTATTATTTCTAACACTTCACGTTTTTTAATCAGTGGTTTTAATATTAGAAGTTTTTTTTTGTTGTTGTTTGTTTTTTTTTTTCCTGTAAACTTCTGTTTAGCAAATGTGCTTTCTGGCTTCAATCCTTTTTGCATGCAACCAAGAGCTCACAAGATTATGGCCATGTTATAAACCCCTACAAAAATGGCCAAAACAACCACCAACAACCAAAACTACAGCCAGGCTCTGTCTTCCATGCCCCCGCCCCCCCTTTTTTTTTAGGGAACATAGGGACTGATCTGACCTTAATGGAATATTTGGAAATGCTGTCTTACAGGGAACACAACCAACCTCCAGTATCCTGGCCTGATTATGCTGCTGGCTATATGTGGCATTTGTGGGTGAGAATGAGTTTTTGATGCTGCCTTTTATTAAACTGGAAAAAAAATTAGCTCGAGACTAATGGAAACCACTTCCCATCCAATTATCGGAGTGGGCAGCGAAATGGGATGTTTGGGGTGGGTGTTGGGCATGATCAGGGTGAATGTTTTGTTCATCCACGATATGTGGAGTTCACTTGGGGTTGAGATTTGCTACCAATTGTGAATTTGGTTCAAACTCACTGAGCAGCCATGGGTGGCAGCAAAACAACCATTTGACTTCTTTTGGTAAGGCCTCCCATCATGTTTCCTTTCCATACAGATGCAGAAACACTTCTAAAATTCAGTACATTATGAATATGATAACAATAACCCAGATGGAAATTGACCTTGACTCATAGCTTTAGGTTTGAGGCTTTGTTACCAATCTGCAAATTTAAAACCTTTGTGGCTGCAAAGCTCCCTTTGATGATCTCGCTCCAAAATCCCGACCACCGCTGCCAGGGCAGCAGCCTGGAGCTCTGCAGTACTGCAGGGTCACTTCCACCCCTTTCTCGGGTTTGTAAATCTATGTGTAGCCAGTGTGCTTCTTGCTCTTAGTCTGATACCACGTGTTCGCACTTCGTAAGAAGTCTTAGTAGATGGTGTATGAATTGACGCTTATGACTATTGACACTTAAAATTGGATGCTTTCAATTTTGCTGCCTATGATAGGTCATAGAGTACAGCAATTAATGCACAGAATGAACAAGCCCCTGGTGTTATTATCTGTAGGTGGTTTCCAAGATGACTTTACTCCTTTCTAGAGCAAGAAGTCTTCCCATGTAGTTCTGTAAGTATTTGCAATCCCCAGGATAATGCTCTGCACTATTACAGTGATGCATTTTTCCAGGAACCAAGTGCAAATTCAGTCAGTCAATCAATAAACAAATCTCTTTTTTGTTTTTATCTTTGGTTCTTGTAAACGCTACGGTCAAAATGCTGCCTCTATTGGAAACTTCTTTTACAAGTGCTGTAAGAGTTTGGGAAATCTGTCAAACATTGTGAGCAGCTGCTGAGCAGGGCCCTCCGATCCGTGTGTGCTTTGGCATCGGCGGGATGCACAGGAGCAAAGAGTGAGTGGAGGAACTGGGCTTTGAAGTCTGCTTGGTGATGTTATATTATTCTTGGCTCTTTGTGCTTTGGAAAATACACTACATCAAGTTCTCATCATTGCTGTAGTGCACAGTTTTTCTTGAGGCTGGGGAAGGGTGGTTTTAGCATTACGTTCAGCTATGAAACACCTCAGACGTTTCACTGCTGAGATTGTTATTTTATTAAATTCTTGTTAGTTTTTTCCTTTAAGTGATTGGACTGGCTCCCCGGTTTGTTTCTGGGGGTGTTTCATGCTTTCACCGCAAAACTTATGCGTACCCTCATCTGCATTTGCGATAGTTTCATGATGACTAAGTCACAGCTGAATTTCCTGCTTTGTAGTTGGATTCACCTGCACCCCACGCCCCGAAACCACAGTAATTTCCCCATGTTCCATCTTCCACCCGCAGCTGCAAGAGCTCTTTACAACCTTTAACGCTCTTGAGCTCAAAAACCCCAAACCACAATTCTGGGATACTTAAGAATTGGAACATGAGATGTTTTTGTGGATGTATCCGATCCCGATCCTGTCCACCTTTTGGAAGGCAGGAGCTTATGGGTTTTGTATGAGAAAGCAGCTCTGCTACCAGTACTGTTTCTGCATTCATGCAGGTAACAGCAACCCGTGCTTTTGAAACAGGTGCATCTGAAATGCACTGCCACCCCGCAGCTAGCTAAGGGAGCTTGGTGACAGCCACCGGGTAAGGTGTTAGCCCTACTGGGCACCCGTGTTCTTCCTTCAGTTAAGATTAAATCAAGAGCAGGCAAGATTCATTAACTGGAGCCAGGGGTGGGAGAAAGGGGACAAAAGATGCCTGTAACTTACAGGAAAAAAAGTTTTTTCAAGACAGACTTGAAAACCCATGTGGCTGTTCAAGAGATTCTTACTCCCTCCAGCTGCATCCAGAAGAGTCATCCTTCTCTGGTACAAATAGTATAGTTTGCACTCTTAACTAGAAAAGCATGTTGATCCCAAAGTGCCAAATTCGGCTTGCCAAACGTTGCTACAGATCTAGAGCTTTTTTCTTCTTCTGTTTCAAATTTTTTGTTTGCTACTCCCTGGCTTGGTAATGTTTTCCTACATGCAGACTTGCATTCAGATATGTAAAAATGCAAGTCTTTTGTCTTTTGTTGTTGTTATTTCAGTGAATGCCTTACAGCTAAATTCCTCTACACTGTGAACTGTAGCACAGAATTAGTAAGCCCATTACCTTAGCTTATGACCTGACTGAGTGGAGCAAAGTATCTTCTTCGGAGCCTTCTTTATGCCTCCATGCCTGAAAACAATCTTATGCCTCAAATCCCAAACTAAGCTCTAGATAAACATGTTATCACCCAGAACTCAGCTTTGGTAGTGCTTTAAGACAAGTGAAATTAATAAGGGATGAAGGAATTCTTGTGGACTTGTAAATCTGTAGTGACTCTTCGATGTCAGCATAAAGCATAGCTGAATTCTAAACTTGTAGCTAACTCACAAAAAATTTGGAAAGACTTAAACTTTGTAAAAGGCTTTACAATCTGACTGTTTAAGCATTTGAAGTGTTCCTGCAAATGCGCCATATCCAATGTGAGCGAGGGGTGTTGAAGCAGGCTTTAACAGATTACTTTTTCTTTCTCTCATTTTGCCTTATTATTTTTTTTGTCACGCATTAAAGTGATCAGA
Source organism: Stictonetta naevosa (assembly GCA_011074415.1). Taxonomy (NCBI): domain Eukaryota; kingdom Metazoa; phylum Chordata; class Aves; order Anseriformes; family Anatidae; genus Stictonetta; species Stictonetta naevosa. The sequence continues at coordinate 16,977,232 of CM021700.1, read as the reverse complement.
ATTGGTTTTCTTCCTGGAATACTGAAAATTTAATATAAGTGCTGTTACTGATAGCGGGCTCTGTGGTTGTAAAACAGGTCACCAGCTCCACGTTGGCCTTAATTGTCATCAGAGGGAGGTTCAGCACCTGCTGGTTTGACGCGTGACTCCAGCTGAAGGAGCCTGGGTCGGGCAGTTACCGTTCTGCTGCTGCCTCGCCAGGGTTTACGGAGCTTTGCTCGGGTGAGTTTAAATAGTCCTCACTGCGGGCCTGTGCCTAGCTGATGGGCAAGGAGAAAAAGAAGGAAAACAGGAAAAACAGCATGAATGAATACCTCAGAGAAATTACAAATTTCTCTTCGACTTTCTATTGAAATTGCTTCTTCAGTTCGTTGAAGTCCAATTGATTATTTCCTTTTCCAGAAGAAGCAGGGGCAGAAGTCGAGGGGTTCCTAGGCCTCCAGGAAGAAAGGAGTTAAAGGGAAACATGAGCAGATTGTTGAGAGATGCTGAAGGCTGCAGATCCCAAAGGTGAGAGCACTCCACTGCTGCCCCCGAGGGGGCGGCAGGGGCTGATGGGGAGGTGAAACAGACCTTGCGTTACCTCTGTCTGGGCCGGTCTCTGACCACCTGCAAGAACAGGTAGCTGTTAAATGTAGCTTTGCCACTGGCATTGATTTTTAAATAAAGCAGCTAAACTTTCACGTCCTTCTAGCATTGCAGTGTCACTGCGGTGCCCTGCAGTTGCTGGTAGCTGGTTGTGACACACTGTTACAGCGAGGTTACATCGAGTACGTTGTATAGGCACGTTGCCTACCTTTTTAGAGGGAAGAGTCAGAATAGCTACTAGATGGCAGGCACTGGAAGATATGAATGAATTTTTGTGGACCGCTACATCCAGCAGGAGTTAAGCAAAGGAAACATCCTTCTGATAAATACCCTTACATGTTTCATTTGCAACAACACTTGCAAAGTCAACTGTAGAAAGGGGAGGAACAGTTAGTGGGAAGAATGCAGGTTGATACCAGGTTGCTTTTATTCGGCCAAAGCCAGCAAACAAGCGTTAAGCAGCTCCTTTGAACTGGCTAGCAAGCTGCAAAAGTTCTTCCATCATTGCTCTTTTAACTCCATTCCTATCAGTGGTGCTTTCTTCTTGCAGGAGTGGGCTGTCGTCAGAGCCCAGCATTTCTTTTAGACTGCTACACATGCTTAATGTTACACTACTTATTGAAAATGCAGTGAGGGTAATGTAGCTCCACGGGAGAGCTGCAGAATGCTTTCTTAGGTACCTGGACCATTAGTGGGCTACGTGGAGCTGTTTGGACGCTAATTCCAAGTACTGTGTGTGCTGTCTTCACTCATATGTTACTGGATTTACTCCCTCTTTCTTCAGTCATCATCGAGCACTAGGCTCTCAGTTACTGAGATTTTACAGAAAGGAAAAAGAGAAATGAAGGTAGAAACTATGACAGAAGGCAAATTATCACCATGTTCTTAAAATGGTTTCATTCACCTTTCAGTTCGTTATTTGAAGGACAAGCAGCGTGATATGAGGAGTGTCAGTAAGTGGCAGATATAAAGTGGCAAAGCAGGAAAGAATATACGTTCCTTCTTCACCTTCTACTCGTTCATTTGAGAATTCCCTTCTGTCACTGCCTGTTTCTCCTCCTGACAGAGAAGTGGCCATGCCAGCATGCAGCAGATGCTGAGATACGAGCAGAGGGCTCATCTGAGTGTCTTAGATGACAGAAAATAGATGAACCAGTGCTCACAGTGGGAACACAGGTTTGCAAGCGTGCCACCAGCATCAACAGAACTGCTTTGTGCACGACAGCATCTGGCCTTTCACCAGCATGTACAACTGTTCCGCTGGTTCCCAGCGAGAGGTTACGGCCAGACTTCCTCAGCGGGCTCAGAATGCCAAGCAGCCACCGGTCAGTTCCTCTGGGATTCACACCAGCGCCCTCGTCACGTTACCCTGGTTGTCTCTGGAGCAGAGACTCATGCAGCCAGCCTGCTTCTTTTAATCTTGGTATGCGTTAGAGACGGCCTCATCCTGCGCTGCATCCCATCCGGCAGTGGTCCTGTGCTTTCTCAGGTCCTCTTGCAGACTGGAGCGTAACCCTCCTGGAAAACCTTGCATCTCGTTAAAGTCTGCGGTTATTTCTGAAGGGCCTTTTCTGCTACTGAATGAATGCACCTCTCTGCACAGAAACTCAGCAGATGGGGTTTGATGCTTCAGGCAGTGAGACCGTGTAATTGAGCGTGCAGGAGCACCTCTCTCCGAGCACGTGTGCCAGGCAGCCAAAGCCCCAGAAACTCGATGCTCCACGTGAAGGACACGATGTTCACCTGGACCTCGCTGCCAAGCCTTGAACCATGATTTTCAAGGCCAGGGCAGCTTATAAACCAGCACATTAGGCTGAGTCACTATTCTGGCAGGATAGGTCTAATTTCTCTTTCTGTAAACTTATCTCCAGAGCACTTTATCATCCTGCAGCGATTCTAACACAACAGCCTTTGAATGACTGGATGTTGCAGAAGCAATGATTTACATCAGGTAGGGGAAACAACTCTGTGGTAGGTCTTTCAAAGAAACAAAGCAAAAACAAATTAGATATTTTATTTTTGTGTTTTGTCTTAATACTCAACTCCCCTTTGGATCATTAAGATCTTTCAGTTTTCCTCACCAATTTGTCTTATCCTTCCCAAGAGCTTTGGGTCAGTTCGTGTAGCTTTTAATAACAGCTCTGTCTCTTACATAAACACACACGTACTGACACAACTCAGAAATCACCACTGGTAAACAAGAATGTTAATTGCTGGGTAATTATACTCTACAAGGCAGGGGGGTGGGAAGCACTGAAAAGAAGCTGCAGGCTTTTCAAGACGACAATTTGTAGTTGGATTAAGCTGGAACAGTCCCAGGCCCCAGAAGTGAAAAGACAGCGCTTCTAAGCCTAAAGCAACACTTCTTTGCCAGTTAGCTTTAAGTATGCACTACCCAGTCAGAGCTCCAGCCTCTCTGGAAACATTTAACACTTTAACATGAAGGGGACAAAAGCTTAACCCTTGCATTCTGTGGACCTGAATTTTATTTAACGTATATATACAGGCCTAGAAGGGTTTTTAAAGCATTGTAACCTAACTATAACAAAAACTATGTTTTCTGTAGCATCTCACAAGCATCGTTGCTAAAACTGCTGCTTTTAACAGTTAAAACAATTAAGCTGAAGTTCTTTGATTTCCCTGGAAGGGCATCCAGTCCCTATCCATCAAAGTCTTGGGCTGCAGCAGTTTTGCCAGAGGTTTTGTTCCACAGAATGATGGATGGGTGAACGCTGGTAAAACTGTTTAACGTAGGTTTTTCTAGCTATTTCTTGGTAGAAGTGCATGTTGGATACAGTGCTCATCTTGAAAGATGTCAGAGGAGGGCCTTATTCTGACAGGTATATTGTCATTTTGGAGGAGCAAGTGCTTTGCAGAACTTCTCTTTCCCTCATTGTTTGTATTTCCAGATCCATAGGGGATTGCCAAAGGTCAAAGTTTCAAAGAAATGAATCCCTGGTCTGGACCGTCCAAGTGGCGATGTGAAATGGCACAGAGCGTTTTGCAGTGCGTGGTTCGTGCAGTTGGCTGGTTATCCCCTTTCTTCTTTTCTGGCTAGGAATGCAAATAGTAGATGCAAATCTGAGGTTTCGCAGGATTAAAAAAAAAAATTGTCCTCACAAAACCTGGGCGATCTTTGGAGGGGAATGTCAAATAATTGGCTCTGTTGGCATAACTCGGAACTGTTAGATAAATATACACAGCAAAAGTGTGTTTCAAATCAAAGCCATTTCTCTCTTCTCTCTCTCCAGCTACAGCGCCCTGTGTTGGACTCCCTGCAGGAGCTGATGCCATCGTGAGCTCTGGAAGGAAAATACTCTGTCCCTGGTTAGTCCTTACAAGAGACCCAAGGAACGCGGTCCCTTGGGGCAGCATCCTGTGATCTCCACTCGAACAGCCTGCTTAGGGCCAGGCTTCCCCATCCCCTCTTATCCCTGCTGGGACTCAGGGCTCAGCCCTGCAGCCGGGTATGTCGGCGCTGCAGGGAGGGAGCTGACCAAGGGCACGCACGGGGTGGGGAGAGGAAGGTGGCGCACCCTCAGCTCCTAGTTGTAAACTATTAGTGATTCCATTAGAAAGATGCAAGATAAGACTTGGCAGAGAAGGATCCGCCTGTCTGAAGCTTTGCGTATTTATCTGAACCTGTGGGACTGTCTGCCAGTGTTTGCGCACACACTTAATTTTAAGCATGTGAGTAACCAGTGGGATTGCTTAATTTTAAGCAGTCACCAAATTATGCTGTTACTGTGTTTGCTATCTTTTTTCCATATACCCCAAAATATTCTTAGATCTATGAGGATTACTTGGGGTCTTGTTACATAGTCACTTTCCAAGAAAATGAATGCAACAAATTAAATAACTTCAGGCTTAACATATTCTGGTTTGTTTTACAGTTGTCTCAATTAAATCTGCTTAAGTTTTCCTTTAAAAACGGCAAGCTGATTAATCTTAGCTGCTTTCCCAGCCTAGCAGCCTCTTCCAGGGTTAAAAGAAAAAGCAACAATTGCCAGATCTTTTAATTTCTGGGCCTCACTGGATGTAATGTCTGTTAACCCCTAAGGACTGCTGAAACATTTGTGCTGTGTAGGCCCTTAGCCAAGCTTAGCATGCCACAGATGAAGTAATGCCATACCTGTCCATCTGTTTGGCCTATTGCTTTACAATATTTGGAATAAAAATTTAATTTCATATAATTTTCTGTGACATTGTTTAGAAATAGACCGTTTGTATGTGTCAGAATGAAATGCAAATCGCCCCTTTAGCAAATGAAAGTGTGATTTCTGACTGATATGTCGTAAGGCCTGGTTGTTATGATTGCTACCCAGTTGTATATCCTCGCCTTCCTCCAGAAGAAAATGTAATGGAAAACGTAACCCTAACAATTACATACAGATGGCACCATCCGCATGATTTCAGCGCTGTGTGATGGCTTATGTTTCTCTAGTACAACTGGTGTAAATTAAATTGTAGTCATCTTCTGCACATGCATTATATTGTATCTTCACCAGCACTAAGAACAAGAACTGCACATCTGCTGGGTGAGAGGACGTGTTGGCAATATTCTGTTTATTTGGCTATTTCACATTGCTAGTGCCAGTGAGAACCCGGGGATCTAGCTGAATTTGTTGGAAACCATATTACACTTCTCAGATCACCCCATCCACAATTTATTGTCCTCTCACTGTGACAGAGCGGGCTGTGGTGTAAGTTTTTCTTCATCTCCTTGCATGCTGGAAGCAGCAGCCGTTTCCAACTGGAGTTATGGGATCTGTTAGGGGATCAGGATGTTCAGGGGGAGAAGGAGTGGGTCTGAGAGAGGAGGAGGTGAGGAGGGGAGACAAGATGAGAGTATGTGCACTTTACCCACCCTTGAAAATCAATACTCTTTTTTCTTTCTCTTTCACAGACTCTTAAATAAGCTTCTGCAAAGAAAACAGAAAAGGCCTCCTAGTTCATTCAGTCAATTGCCCTTCAGAGCTGCGATTAATGTAAGTTGATAAACAGTACCCTTGTGCTTCAGTTCTTAACCACTGCCAGCAAACACGGGCACCCACAAAACTCCCATGCTGGGCGATGCAGACGCGAGCTCTGCCCGGCCTCGGAGCTGGCTGCAGCCCAGGCAGCGTGGCCGCCTGCCCACAGAGCCACACAGGCCTGGAGAGCTCTCCTCTGCCTGCACCTGTCTGTGCAGACGTACCCTGAAATTGCTGTCGCTCCCTGGGCTGGAATGGTCTTTCTGTTTTATTTTTCGTGCTGCGCCGGCCGTAGGAGAGTGCAGCATGGTGCCGGGGTGCCTTAACTGCAGTTGGGATGCAGCTGATAGCTGTAATACGTGCTGCTGATAGCTGTAATACGTGCTGCACTTGCCAGATGCAGTGCTGCTGTCGTTGCCCCTGTTTAAATCTGGCATAATTCTGCAACTTTAGTGGAGTTAGTCTTGATTTAAGCTGAGGTAAGTGAGAACATCTTTTAGAGGCAATATAAAATGATTTAGGGGCTTGTCAGAAGAGTCAAAATATTAGCAATAGGCCCTTACCTGCTTTATTCATTGGCATTCCCAGGGCTCTTGCTGCAGTGATTCAGCTAATTAAAATTCCTTTTACCTACATTTTCCTTTACAGCTTCAGGTGGCTATAAGAACTTTCATTTCATGTCCCAAACCATTATAATGTGCAAAACAGATGCTGTGTTCCACTCTGCGGTGGCAGCATTTCAATGGTAGATCAAGTGATCCTCCTGCATAATATCTATTACTGGCTGGTGCCACTAAGATTGGAGAGAGATTTTTAATCAAATGTCTAAAAAGAATGTGAATTTTTCAGTTGTGAAGTCTGTGTGAAGTACAAAGCACTGCTTTTATTTTATCTTACCTTCCTTCCATTCCCTGTGTGTGCCGTGCGTGTGTTTGTGTGTATATATGAACAGATTCAATTAGGAGTTCTTTCTGAACATCTAGCCAGTTGATTCATGCATGAAATACAGACAATACCAAACATGTGAGTTGTTAGTTACTGTGAGATTACGGGCCCAATCTTATTCCCAGGGAAGTCAGTTTAAAGCAGGGCCTACGTCCTTAATGTTTTCTACAGAGAAGCCTGAGACAGTAACCTTAGGAGAATGAAATGTGAAACCCCCATGGCAATTTAAGTAGGGCCACAGTTGAAAAGCAATGAGAACAGGTTCCCTTTGTACTTCTCTGAGCTGCACTTGGCATCCCTTGGGGCAAATTGGGAGTTTCAGCCTTCAATGTCTACACAATCCCTCATTTTTCAGGAGCAAAGAGGCTTGTTACAGAAGAATGCTTTCTGTTCCTTGTAAGCCTAGAGTGGAAGGAGATCACTGATTAAAGCAGAGGCTTTTGATTAAATGATGAGGCTACTTTCAGTGATTAAACAAAACAAAACAGAAAAAAAAGGTATTTTGGGGCCCACTTTCTGCTGAAATGGGCTAAAATAGCCATCTATTGAAGCACACAGGAGAAAGCAAGCAGCTCAGTGGTCATTTGGAGGTTGGGAAGGTGCAGAGCAAGGAAGGGGAAATAGCAATTTTGGGATTATGCTAGTATTCATCTGTAATTGGATCACTGTTTATTTTTGTTTCTTGAGATGCTGTCACAGGCATGTATTGTATTTATCTTGGTAACTCAAGACACACAATGTTCTGTCACTCATCGCAGATAAAAGGCTTCAGTGTCCTCAGATAATTATGGAAATTTTATTAGCTATGATGAGACAATCATAAAAGGTATCAGGGCTTTGATTTCATCTCTTGGACATGAGTCTGTTTTTTAGTCCCTATTTTCCATTTATTTGGACAATTTTTAAAGCACTGTTAATCTTTTAAGTCAGTCAAACTACCCATTTCTTTGAAGCTTTTACCTGCGTTCCCAAGACAAGCATCTGTGATGATAATACACGGCATTACAACACACCCACTGCAGCGAAATGGTTCAGTGGCAGGCCAGGACCAAAATCTCATATTCCTTCATCTTTGTCAGTCCACGCAGTCACAGCCAGTCTGTTTATCCGGGGCTCTGGTTTATGTGCAACTCTGCTTTGCTTTGCATCTGCGTTCCCAGGTCTGTGCAGCTCCTATAAAAATGTGGAACGGGCTGGTCTGTTCGAATCTGTTTCTCTGTATTTCAGAGTTGCTATGCTTGCATTTTTTAGTGTTTACATGCTGCAGTCATGTAAAAAGCACAAGGTTATGTGGAAAAGGGCAGGGCTTGCTTCAAATTATCACTGAAAGAAAGAAAAAAATGCAGAGAAATGTCAGGAGATCTTGATGAACATGTTTCTGCGGGAACTGGAAAAGAGACCAAGCCACAAAATTAGGAACTAGATCCAGATTCCATATCCTTCAGCCTCACCCCTAAGGGAATGAAAAATTCAAAACTGAAATACCACAAGTTTGGATTAAGTTTTTATTTGAACCTCTCTCTCCATAGTCTGGTTACACTGACAGTCTCTTAATAAACGTTAGTGTGAGCCGTACCCATACCTGATTGTTGTACCTGAGCACACGCAATCATATGATGCGTAAGTGCAATTTCTTCCTAATTTTTTCCAGGATTTTAATGCAGTGGTGGAAGCTGGCAGTTCTGCTAAGTATTACTGAGCTGCCTACAAATATTGCAAGATGTTTCCTGCTTTTAAATGAAGTCTGAAAAAATCAGAGAACTTGTTTCCACTCTGGCCCTTATACTGAGAAAATGTAAATTACTGGCTGAAAGAGATGGGCAAACATGTCAACCTTTGCACTTAAGGGTTTTTTAGTTTGAAACGTGAATTTGGTTCCAAACCAAGTCAACCACAAGATAATACCAGAAACTGCATTTAAGTAAATAATTGAACCCTTTATCCCTGCTATTGGGATTTCTGCAGTGATTAATATTCGTGTCAGAAACTTGTGATACGTCTTTTTGTTTCTAAATATCGCTATGACATTATGCGAAAGCAAGTTGTAACTCACCTTTTTGGGGTAACACAGTATCTCCCCTTCTTTCCTGCGTATCCATATTGAAGGTAAAATACTTCTTGTAATTGCAAGAGACACTTTAATATTGTTATAATAATTGAATTAAATTGGTTTTCAGTGGCAATATATTCTGCCTGCCTTGAGTTGGCAAGAAGCACATGCTCCATACAACAAAATGTGTTTATGCCAGAAGCTTTTTTTCATGATACAGCGCCAGTTACCTGTTGTGATTTAAGCAGTGTGATTAAGACAGAGCGATTTAAACTTTCTTGTCCTTCAGTGTTCTTGCAAGTAAAATTTTACTCCCTCTGAGCGCTTAGAATTTTTGCTAGGTCACCTTTTAACTGTGACTTTCAAGAGCTGTAGTCATTTAATTTATTATATAAAACTGTACTAATTATCTTCACATTCAGAACGTCTCTTCCCGGTTTTCCTCTTCTGGCAGAACTCCCCCGATACAATCGAGCTGGTACATCGATTTAACTATATGATGATGATGGGAAGGAGGAGCCGCGTTTATTGGTGTAAAGGCAGCCAAGATGTAAAGGCTGAGATAAAAGGAGTCACGCAGAAGGATACGTTTACATCAGCCTGAATCTGGCATTCTGCCTTGCAGGGTTTTCTCACTCCTTTTGCATATTGGTACCTGCTTGTCTCTCCATTATCTTTGAGTCAGAAGTGTCGTGTCACTGTTCTGCTGTCAGGTCAGCTGTGATGAGCGATTGCTTTCTTTCTGTAAAGAGAAAGTAACTGCCAAACAGGCTCATTACATATTTAACAGAGGTCAATTAGTTTGTTGATTTGGCCTAGAAGCATTTTAGCCTTTGAGGAAAAAGACTAACAGAATTTTTACTCTGTTCAAATTCTTCGTTGAATTTAAGGGGACTGCATCATCCAGCAGATAAAAGTGATATTTAGGTAAGGTTGACCTGATTTAGGTAAGGCTAACTTCTCTTCATTTGTCTGCCTCAAAAGCAGGAATACAGAACTGTTAGTGCATCGGACCAGGAGTAATTGAATTCTGAAGCACCTGAAGTTCCTCCTTATCTTCAGCCTCTTTCTCTGGTTTGCCTGTGTTTTGACAGGACTCCCACTAATATATAGAAACTGCCCTCATCATGAAAAGCAATCAGGATTTAAAAGGATTTATTTTTTTTGTGATGTATCTTGTGGTGCTGTATTCAGTTGGAGTTGGCAGAAGTACTCAGCAGACATAGACATGTCATTTGACTTCTGTGTTTAGAAGTTCCCTAAGACAGAACATGAGGGATGGAGGCTGTGGGCTCTGCGCAGCGAGAAGATCCCACTTGGGTTTGGCCGGGTGAAGCACAGCTAATTCCCAATTAAGCTCACGAGAACCATATAAACGATAAGGGTCTTGTGATGCCAGAAATGGCTGTTTGGGAAAGGCTGGCTCCTGCCTGCCGAGGCAGCGTCCAACCACTGACCTGAGTGTCACCCACCAGAAACTTCCCCTCCTTGGCAGACGGTCAGCTTTGCCACGACTCCTTCTGGTGGCACCAGTCCCTGCCTTCTCCCTCGAGCCAGGGCTGGCGCAAGGAGGAACGGGTACGGCATGTGGGGAGCTGTGCTTCGGCTTGGCAGCAGCAGGCAGGGAGGCGGCGAGGTGCGGTAAGCCGGGTGTGGGCAGGATGGGGCGGCTGGAGGGAAAACACGCCGGAGAGGGTCAGGGAAGACAGGATTGCTCCCCTTAGCAGCAGCCAAGAGAGAAGAGCAAGGTCCAGTTGGTGGGGCACAGGAAGGGAAACGGCTGAAGGTGTTCGGAGAGTTAAATCATCACAGCTGCCTTTTTCCATCCGCTTTTGTTTTGCCTCTTCTGAATTCCGACACCTACACAATACTCTGTCTTTTAAAAACAATGTTGGAGTTCCCGACATTGAACTCTGCAAACAAGTGTGTTCTCAATTAAGTGAAGAACTTCTCCTGCCCCCCCCCTCACTTGATACGAGTGCTTGGCTCAGATGTGCTGGCCTCTAGAGGAATCACACGAGCACATTTTTCAGAAGGTTTCCCCCTCCCAAAATCCTATCGAATGGCTGTTTCTTATAAACCAATGGAGGTAATTTCATGGCTTTTCCCTTTCATGGCCACCCACCTCCTCTTTCCAGCTAGCTTTGATACAAAAAGACAAATCCTTTCCCATTCACATCAAAAGCAGGAGGGTCGCTCTGTGTCACCTACCCTGGGATTTTGACTCAAGCTATTCGGAGAAAAAAAAAAGCTGGAAAGAGCAGCTTGGTTTTAACTCGACCGCAGTGTGTGTCACCGAGAGTTTTCAGGGTCACTGACTGATCAGTTTCATAGACCAAACAGATAAATAGGCACAAGTTATTCTTTATTATTATTGTTTATAATTTGTTCATGCCATAAGTGTGCTGAGTGTACTACAGAGGATACAAGCCCTTCCCCAGGGAACATACGGTCTAAGTTAGACACATGTTTTGTATATTTTCAATGTGTATTCAGGCACCTCCAGCACTGGGTAGGCACTTTTAAAAACAAATTTAAAGTAATAACAATAACATGCTGAGTGATAACAACAGGCATGGGGGTGAGAGGAGGACGAGGGTTACAAAAATAAAGATCATGTGAATTGTTTTCTTTATGTCACACACGAGGCTTGGGATTTCTCTGTTTTTCTCTTTCTTTGAACGCTTTTGTCATTCCTTTCTCTTTGGCAACAGAAGATGGCAGACTTCAGAGGCTGAGGAATTGCTGCTGGAGAAATGAGGCAGAGGAAAGGGACTGACACCCCCCCCCCCCTTAGTACCTGAGAACCCCCGGGGCTGTTAGGGAGAAGCGTTGCTGCCCACTAAGGGACTGAAGTCAGCCCCTTAGCGGGAAGGGGAAAGGAAACATGTCCCGACTGACCGAAATCTACCACTGCCTCTGGTGTGTGAGGCTGTCCCTAGAACAAGGCATAACACTGATTTTCTTAGGCTAAATCCTGAAAGACCTTTCTTAATTCTTATTTCAGCTGTCTCTAATGATAGTGGGAGTTTGTGAATTCAAGAGCAAAAAGTGAGTGAGGTTCCCAGGACTCAGCACTTAGCGAATGAGATCCGTGGTTATGGTTTAGCGCTTGTTCTCATGTTAGCTGTCGTGCACCCAGAGCCTTTCGTTTCAACTAGTCGGTGGGCCCCTCAGTGCTTGGAGCAATCACTGCCAGCAGTGGGCATTTCTGTAACCCTTCAGCCCCAAAAACCTGCTTGAGCATCCTGTTCGGAATAGGCTGGTTTCTATTAGATCTGCGCTCGAGCTTCCTTTCTGGTGCATCATATTGGAACCTCCCGGTTGTTGCCGTTTGCTCGTTTCTTTGTTGGAAACTTGCTGAAGGGAAACCACAGTAGGGTTGCTGTCACACTCGGGATTCAGGTGATGTCTCGAGTATTACACAGCAAACAGGCTTCTAAAATTCAGCAGTGGACCTAATTTTGGTCTGTAGCAAAGAAGTTGACTTCTGAGAGTTGTTCCAGATTTGAGGCAGTGCTTCTGATATCCCAGCTTACAGTGCCTGAAAGCTCACTGTTTTAGGGAGAATCCAAGGATTTGTAGGCTCTGCCACCCACTGTTTGTTGTACACGGGGTCAAGAGGCTCTTCAGAACTGCCTGCAAACTGGGGATATTCTGGGGAGCACGAATCTGACTCAGGCAACTTCACACCACCCTCTGTCCCCACAGAGGCAGAGGGGAAAGCCCCAGATAAGCACGTATTTGTGCTTACGTTGCCATTTGCCCCGGTTGCTGGCACAGCTCTGGGTTATCGTACTGCCTGTTGGGGTTTGGGAGAACCCAGAGGTAGTTGGACTCACAGTAGGAATCTCTGGCCCTTGTCTCGAGAAGCGGGCTGTAAACCTATTACTCCTAAATCCAGAGAAAGGAACGGTTTGGCTAAACTTATGAATATGGCCTCCTTGGCAATGCCTCCTACAGCAGCCCTACAGCAAGGCTTTCATTAGCACCAGCACCTTTTCGCCTATGTTTCATGTCCTGCAAATCCCTTCTCCTAAATCCCTTCTACTCCACCGTCGTTCTACTGCCACGTTGCCCATGCCAAGCTATGTGCCTGCCGGGAGATGTGCTCTGTACGTGCTTTTGTTTCCAGTTAAGCCCTTTTCTTTCCTGGTAAGCATTTGAGAAATGCTGTGGCCTGTAGAGATAGAACAGATTTTGCGTTTTCCCCATTGTGTGAGTTGTAAGTTAGTTGTTAATAAAGCCAAATCCTTTATCAGATGCTGTTTGCAAAAATATGTTACACATGCTGGAACTAATTTTTCAGCAGTTATTTGCTTCATGTGGGGATTACAATAGGCTGGGTTTCATCCGATAACTTTTGCAGCTTATTAGATGTGAATTTACTAGCTGTGAACAGTTGAATAATACGGAGCTCACAGAAGGAACGAGCTCCACCATCCACCATCCACCGAGCTTTCTAAATTAGCTCTGGCCAAAGTTCGTATTTCACAATCCGCTAAATAGCTTTCTTATGGATCATAAGATGAACGTATACTGAGTGATGCAACCGAGTTTATAATATCTTCAGTATAAGGTGAACACTTTCTAACAGATCATGACATTATCAAAGTGCTATTTGAAATTAGCTCCATATGCTGTAGCAAGGCTGTAAGATTTCACCCAGAATTTCATTTTCAAATGTTTTTCATTCAAGTTCACTGAGGGTAAATTGGAAACACTTGGGTATATCCCACTTATGGATCTGTTAAGACCCACTTAATTTTAACACATGGGTGTGTGGAGAGAGAGGCAGGAGAGGAGAAGTGTAGGATGGGGTGAGTGGGAATAACTCTATCCACTGATGTCTTCTGAAAAGCCGGACAGCGTGTATTTGCTAACGCTTGCACGAGTGCTGCTGTGCAATCCACACTCTCTAGTTCCAGGGCTTTTTGAGAAAGGTGAGATCTTCTCGTGGAGAGGCTGGGAGCCAGCCTTCGGTCTCTGCCGGGTTGTGGCAGGGGGTTAAGCAAAGGAGTTCGCTCTGTGCTCCGCCACGGTGCGGGAGCCAGTTGGCAGAGGCCACCGGAGAAGAGCCAACGTAGAAATGCGCTGGGTCTGTGCTGTTGCTGGCAGGGCTCCTGGCTGGGTTTAAGCATGCCTTGCCAAGCAGAGGTCTGCTCAGGAGGGTTTGCGAGCGGCGTGGGGAACTGCTCACTTCACCTTATTGGGCTCTGCAAGAATCATAGAATCATATAAGAGAAACGCGGTGGGGTTTTGGTGTTTGCTGGGCAGTAAGTGCATCAAAAATTCTAACTGGGTTCAAATTATTTATTCTCTTTTAAAGATCCTTTATGAAGAGGATGTTGCGTTGAGGAATTCATGTTTCTTCCCTCAGCAGCTTGAGCTGGGTAAGGGTTCAGGCTATAATACTTAATTATGGACAGAAGGACTAAGTATTATTGGCATGAAGTGTCTGAGTACCCTTCCAGTCCTATTAAATATACTCAACTTCAGTGGTGCTGATAGTATTTTTGTAGGTTAACCAAGTTCCCAAAAATTCTGGGTTTTCATCATATTATTTCTTGCCGATTTTCTGTTCTAGACAAGATATTCTCCTAAGGGGAAAATGTTGAAGAGAGCTATCAAAGGCATAATCTAGCTGTTTTAGGGAAGCACCAGGAAATGCTGTGCAACAGCTATTGCAGTTCCAACAGCACATCAACTGGCAGAAACAAGAATGTCAAGGGAGTTGATTGCATAGCTTATCCATGTCTAGAAGGATATGGTTTTCATTTCGAAAATGCTATTCATCTAAAATCTGAAATTCTCATACACACAGCATGAGTGTTTCTGAGTTTTGCATCAGAGCCTGGAGTTAAACACACGTGTGCACCTTTACATCTGGTGCTTTTATGAATCATTTTGAGGAACTGTTACTAAGCAGCAGCAGCTATAGCGGGGCTCCATTTTATAAAGAGGAAGGGCTGTGTTACTCATTTTGTTTCCAAAAAATTCATTTGTTTTGCATTCCCAGAAGGTACTTTTATTCTCCCAGAAAGGTCAAGCAGAAACATTGATGTAAGTCCTGTTTATGGCAATCTTGTTAGATTTCCAGCAATTGCAATGGAACATATTTATAACAAGTATGTTTCCCTCTAGGGTGATACCATTAGTCAAAATATGCTTTCTCATATTTCCACTACATAAACACAAATACCTTTCAAGATTCAAACTTACTGGTCTTGAGGATTCCCACAGCCACATCTCATTAGTGGTTCAGAAGGCCGTGCTAGCCATGGTTTCAATTTGGGATGAAAAGGTTTTGTTAGGAGAAATAACTTCAACCAAACTAGAAGGTTGAAAAACAGGATAATATTCCATGTGTGGGCTGTTGTCCCGAGCAAAACAGCAACCCTGAGAAGTCTGATACTTTAAACATACAACTCGTGATTCAACGTGCTATGGATCCAGCCATGTTTGATGCTTCAGTCTCAGTTATGATATTGTGCCATTGCCACAGCATTTAGCATCTCGCAAACTTATGCTTGATGCACTGGTAATATATCTGTCGTCGCTGGTGCGGTGTAGCCACTGACTCTGTATTTTCTTCTCTAGAAGCATTCCTAAATATGTTGGTATCCTAGCAGAAACTGTAAAGAAGCAAGCTTTCCATTGATACTCCAGGAACAGATTTGACAACTATAACCCAAACTGCATTATTGGGAAGACTGCAGAGTTTCTAGTTAACATAGCCATGATGACGAATGAGCTCTGTGTCCCTGCTTGCATTTCATTTCTTCATTCACAAGACTTCTGTTGAAATAACGTGACAGCGTTAATCTAGAGAGTGTCCAGATAGAGGCAAATACCAACTGAGATGAAATGAAATGTTAGATCTCAACGTAATAATCCGTAATAATATACGTAATAAGTATAAGCTAATTATTGAAAGAAAAGCAACAGGCTCTTAGCCTCATGTGAAGTCTCAGGAGGATTTGTCTGCAGTGTGTTTCAGCTGTCTTCTTGCACTTTCATCTCAGTCTGAACAGAGCCTGGTAGAGACGCAGAAGCTGTTTTGGTAAGAATTTCAGAAACAGGACACCTTGAATGCTACTTTTAAGTCAATCTCATTGATATACATGGAACAAAAGTGATTAAGACTTGGAAGTACAAAAATGAGTTTGCTTCCTGCTGCTGCAGTTGAAGTGCAGCTGTTTGAAATGTAGACCCCCTTCTCGGGGTCTATCAGCAAGTTCATTAACTACTTTTTGGCAGCAATAGTGCTAGCTGATCTTCGTGTCCTAGGATTGAAGGGAGTTGAAACACAATTTCAGGATGAAGTTCCAAGGAATAGCATTAAGGGCGTTGTTATGTATCACTATGTTAAAAACACTAACTATAATTCAACAGGAAAAAACTGGCAAAATACTGCCTATTTCAGTCTGCCAATATTTATAAGCACTCCTGGGGCTCATCGACATTACAAGAGAAGAGTGAATCTAGTGGTTATGTTATGTTCCGAAAAATTTGGGCCAAAACTTGTTTTTCACACAGCATTTCAAGAAAATTATTTTGTTTTTCCCACAGATTATAATGGACAATTGACAATAAATTGCATTTTTCTCAGGGTCATCAGCCATAATTCACAACATCCATTACATTCGTAGCAGTCAGAATCGAGACTAGCCAAAGCTTGCATAAGGCAAGAGAAAAATGACTTGGGCGGTCAACAGCAGGCTTAACCACTACCCTTGTTTTTTGTACGCTGAAGACAAAAGGTGACAATCGTAGGTATTTTCTTGTATCCTGTTTTTAGATGGAATAGATTTATTTGGAGATTAATGGTAGGGTGAAGAGGTCATTCGACACTGATACAGCTTCATTGCTTTCATAAAGCTGCAGCAGGACTCAGTTGTATCCCAGTGAATGGACGTTGCTGTAACTTTGGGCTGAAGCTAAGATGGATTGTATGCCAGTGTAGAGGAGAGAAATGGTCTCTGCTAGGAATTAAAACATGATTTTGAAAATCAGCTGCAGTGCAAGCAGACTTCCACCAGCACTTTGCCAGTTGAAAAACAAAAGTAAAACCATGTGGATAATGCGGTCTTTCCTTCTGATTGCTTTGACGATATTTCATCAGCTATAGACTTCTCTATACCCATAGCTTCTCTACCACCAAGTCTTTATCCAGATAATCAAGGAGAAGCAGATGTACACTGGAACAGAAGGCAAAATAATAAAGAAAATGGATGTTATCTTCATAACATAATTAAAATTAATTATCTGGTAGAATACTGCGTAGAGAAAGAGCCAAAGAGCAGTGCAGTTAACTGAAGGAGTCTGCTAAGGACAGCTGGGAAGAGGTACCCCTGGGTGGTTACCACCAGAAAATGGTGCCCTGCACGTATCGCAGTTATTGCTGGAGCATGTCTGTTACTGCTGAGGTGGCTGAACACTGTGAAAAGTAAAACAGTAGGGAAGAGCTCATGATTGACTTTTGAAAAAGATTAAAGGATTAAATAATTATAACTTGGATAAATGACAATTAAGGATGAAAAAGCCTTCCAGAAGTAATTGCAGTTGAGCTCCAGAGAGGAAGTTAGAACTCTTCAGTATTTCCTGTGGGGCTACAGATAGGAAATTGAGAAAGAACTTGAGGGTGGAATCAGAAATTTGGTCCTTTCCAGTCAATCTAGTTAAGGTGGCACAAACTTCATCACTGAGTCCTTTATATTTCAATGTTGTATATTTTTTATATAGTAGAGGATGATCTCTTGCTGCCCGGCATGCAGACTAATCCTAAGGTACCTAATAGACGGTTTTTGTCTTCTGTGTGTCTGCAATGCTTTCTATGCATATGCAGCTTGTAGATGAGGAAAAAGCTCATGGAACTGAACATTCATCAGCTATGTTACGTTTCATTTTAGGAATTATCTGATAGGTATATTAGTAGATACTTGTGGATTTTTTCATGCATTTTCTGAATCAGGAGTTAATATAGTTAATATTTTACTTATATGAAAGCACCACAAAATTGCTTCTAGGACCAACTAAATTTCTGTATACCTTGGAATTGTAGTTTTAGAAAGGCAAGCTTTTTAGTAGACCTTTTTTTTTCAAAAAAAAAAAAACAAGCAATTCCAGTATCCTAGCAATAGCTACATAGCTGATTACAAATATCAGACTTCCCAGGGTATTATGGAATTCATTCTGCTAATCTAATTTAATTAATTCTGTCTTCAAACTGATTGCCAGACTGACACATGTTCTGAAGTTGGGAAGAAACATCGGATGCAAATGAGGCTGGAGCCTCCTCCAGGAGATGGGTATGCATTAATGGAGAAAAGAGTAAGAAAACACATCAAGTCAGTAATTATGGTACTGATTCTTAAAAAATACCTAAAAATGAAGCTCATTTTTCTTACAAAGCCTCTCTTGGCAGTTTGTGGAGGAGGTAGCAGTATGTTTGAGAGGTTTCTACAGCACTGGCATTTATCATGTACTTGAATGCAGTGGAAGATGTGAGGCAGCTAACTAGGGAAGTATGTACATTACTGCTCAAGAGAGCTCTATCTCAGGAATAGCAAAACCTGATAAATCTTTCCAGCTCAGAGGTTCAGGTTGTGCTTTATTTTCATAGGTTGAATACCAGTGTGCTGCTGGGGTCACACCAGATCAGTTCTGTGGTATATCTAGGTGTTTTATCAGTATGAAACCATGAAAAGGGGAGGAGGGGGAAAAAAAGTGCAGTAAGACAAAATAACATAAATAGAAAAAGACAGTTGCCTTTTTCATGTGACTGCTTTTGTAGACAAGAGAACATTGACTTGAGTGTTGAAAATGCCTCCCTTTCAATTCATTATAGACTGCTCCTTGCAGTGATTAGTCCAAATCAGTGTGTTCTGTGCCAGTGATCATTAATGTGTGCTCCTCAGGTCATCAGACTTGAAATCCACATTGCTGGATTTCTGGTATCTTGATCCTGTGCTAGTGACTGGCTCTTCTTTAAGCCTTGGCTGGTAAACATGGTGCTCTTGATGATCTGCCCCTGGACTAAGCTTTCATCGGGAGAGTAGTTACCCCAGACCAAAATAAATTTGTATTCTGTATTTTGCAAAGGAAAATACTGCAAGGCCCATGAATACTGTATTCAAGTCTCTACCTTCAGTATGAACTAAAAACACGGTTGTGCTATTCTCCTTATTTACTTGAGATTTGTCCTTTTTAACTGCCCCAGGGACAAAAGTAGTAATTTGAAATTTGCATCCATATTATCTGTTGCCTTTCCTATCCCTATGCACTGTCTCCAAGAGCCCAGGGCAAAGATGCCATTATGCTCAGTCACCAACAGGCCAGGTGCAGTCAAGAGATCTAACAGAATGTTAATAAAAGACCTGATGAAGAAGAAAAAACAAACAAACCTGCTATTGTGCCTGTAAGAACTGCTGCTACCAGGAAATTAAAACATTACGCATGGCATATGCTGCCTGCCTACAGTCAGCGCTGCTGTGCAGGTCTGAAATCGTGTCTGCCATGTCCAAAGATCTGCAAAACAATCAGTTTGCAAAACCTGGTGAGTTTACGCATCACCTGTATCTTGTTCTTGAAATACGGCATTAAGTTTTTTTAAAAAAAAGTTTTACTGAAGCTTCACTGTGTTAAGAAGACCCAAAACTTCACAATATTTTCTTTTAAAAGACAAGGAAATAATTAACTGGGTACAAGTGTGTTTATCTGGTTTCAAAGCTCAGCAGTGAGAGGGAAAATAGATACCAGAGGTTGATAGAAAAATATATAAATCAATAAAATAAAATAAACACCATAAAATACAGCTATTTTAGAAGCCAGAAACTGGTGTCCTGCTACAGTACTCACGTATGAACTGGGTCAACGTAAGAATCTAGTTGGAGATTCAATGACATTGTTCCCATTTTTGTCTGCACATCCTGGAACAGAACTGGGCTCTGATGTGTAGGGCTGCTGGTTGGGATCGTGTGGGCCAGCACGTTGTAAGAAGCCGTGGGATGCTCTTTTGAAACTTTAGGAGCTTGCTCAGTGTGCATCATGGCTGAGGATTGGTGAAGCCATTTGGCTTGGGAAATGCTTCTGGTTTGGTTTTGAGAACCGCACTGACACTTAACTGATTTAAGCCACCAAACAGGAAGCTTTTCTTTTATTTGTATTTCCCCTTGTGAAATTACCTGTGGTGCAACTATTACGTGCGTGCCCATTTTGAAGTCCAAGGTTTGCGTAGCACCAAAGCAGCAGCAGCACACCGTGCTCTTGGCATTGCTGTAACTGCTGTACAATAGGTCCTTACCCAGGGTTTGTCCCCTGCCTCCCTTTCCATCTTCTGAGGGTGCCACACAGGGCAAGGACTCCATATACTGGAAAAATACAGAGATTTAATCATCGCGGTGTCAAATAGTAAATGTCCGTGATAAAAGTTTAGGGTTCACTTGATAATTTCAGGGGAGGAAGGAGGATGGGGAAGACAGGTTTGTTGTAGGTATCTGGAATTAAATCTGTTTCAGTATTTTGCCCTTAAAAAGATATGGAATGGTATGTATTAACTGTCCCGTTAAAAGGATGCTATTTAGGGTGCAAAAATGAAGAACTCAGAAAATAGGGAATGTCGTATTTGTAGCACTTCATGTGACTTTTTAGCTAAACCTGTAGCACAAGTGTGTTTATGAAGATTTCTGCTCTCTCTGGGTTATCTGAAGAGAAGAGTTTGAAAAATATTTCAAACGATATTTGGTCAAGGCTCTAAATGTGACACAACAAGCTTATGATTTTTCCCTCAAAACTTTCTTAGGACTTATCTTTCTGTCACCAGCACGGAGACCCATATCAGAGCAGCTACAGAACTGGATGGCCTGCAACGCAGATCGGTATCGTGCGGACTCCGGCACCCTCTAATGGTGTAAGCACTCGTTCACCGTATGTTCCTATATAGTTACAGACAAGATGACTGCATTTGTAGTAACGAGACAGATTTTGCTGCAAATGGCTGCTTTTTCACTTGGTGATAATTACGAGTTTTGTAACATTCAAAACGGCTTTGCTTGCAATCCGGGCTGATAGAGCCTGTTACGTGCTCCGGATACCCTGCACGTATTTCCACATCAAGTTGTGATTAAACGTTGAAGTGGTGGCTGAAGCATCTGAGAGAGCAGGAAGCTGGTCATGACTCAGAGCAATGACACCATGCAAAGGCAGGGCAGACAAAGGAAATTGGGAAACCTATGGGGTGCGGGGGGATTCAGTCCGCTTTGGTTTTAATATTAGTGGTAGGATAGTTGTCCAAATGACTGTTGTCCCAGAGCTGTAGAGAGAGATCTTAAGCTGGAATGTACAACCACGGCTCTACTCACTTCAGCAGAGCTTTTCAGATTTACGTTAGGCGAGTACTTTCTAACAGTTTCCTTAATTTACTTTATCCACTGCAAGATAGTGTCATAATGCTATCTTATTATGTGGATAAATGTATGATAAGACAATTGTATGTGTGCACAAACTCACATAAAATGCAGAAGTCACAATACAGAGCTGCAGCGTCCTTCCAAAAGTAATGGAAAATAGGTTTTCCTGGGATTTCCAAGAAGGGAGAGGGCATTGATGTGTAAATATGACATCTTAGGACATGTGGAGAATTCTTACTGAATATGGCAAAGTGCATTTTTCTGGTAGATTAGTACCAATCAATTTTCATTAAACTTCAGCCCTCTCCCACTACTTAGCTAGAAAAATGGGAAAGAGAAGGGAAAGCTTTTGTAAAATGTGACTCTGAGAAGTCACCAGTACAAGTAACAGGATCTCTTTTGAAGTCTGAAGATGATCAGCTGCATGCAATTTTTCTTTTTAAAAGTGTTCTGTAATCCTGTCTCCTTGTCCCATTAGTCCTTTGAACTTTTTGATACGACAGCAGTCGGACAGAATTGCTGAGTCCCAGCCTGTTTGCAACAAACCATGAAGGCTACCAGGAATCTCCAGCCATGGCAAAAAGCTGCTCCTGCCTTTGTGAACCATGTGAGCTGTGGTTCACGCTGCAGTAACTACACACAACAGTCTGGACAACAGCCAAGATGTTAATTAGCAGTTCCAGAGCCTGTATGGGCTGGCCCTGGACCAACACTTTTTTTTTTTTTTTTCCCCTCTCTGTAATCAGCTGTTTCGTTTCCATTCTTTTCTGAAAAATCCTAGTCTAACTATTCTGTGGAAGCTGGGGTGCAGCATTCCTGATATAAAGCCCACATCAGATAGGATTGGTCTTAGTGTGCATTGGAAGATCTACCTAATTACTGTGGTGGTACATCAGTAAATGATAAAATAGGCCAGCTTTTGGGCCCACTGGCCCTTTTCAGATCACCAGGGCAAGTGGTAATGTGGGGCTCTCAGCTGACAGCCAGGGTTGTCGTTGGTTCCATTTTAAGGTCATGGATTATCACAAATTCTTGGATGTCTCTATTACTGATAAGCAATGGGTAATATACCTGGCTATAAATCTGACAGTAACAAACATTTTGTGTTTATTTTACACACACCAGGTCAAAAGTAGTTTGAAAAGCGAGATCTTCACAAGCTTTGGCTTATTGCTATTTATGACTGCTTTTTAGCTATCTTTCCACATACCTACAGGGCTTACATATATTACAAATTTATGCAAGGTTTTGAAATTAACAGCGGTGAAAGTAATTTACCCGACTTCAATTTTCTGGAGTTGGGTGTCATTTTGAAATGTCTACTGTAGTCTGTGCTCAGTTTCATGTTCAACACTGAAAATATAAACTGCAGTTTCCAGTCATGACTTTTAAAAGGCCAACACAATTAAGGATTTTCTTCCATATGTAGATTTTCCTTGGAGCTTTTCCTCATATGAGTAACAGCCATTTTGGTGAAATTGGTACATGTAGTCCTTTAGAGTTTTCTGCAGTAGAAAAGTTAAGTTTAAAGCTTTTTAAAATTACCATAAAGCTGCTCGTACTTGATTTTTTTAATCTTCGTTAGTTAGTGCTGCATTCTTTGACAGTAGTTTTAAGTAGTCTAGTCCTGCAGGTGGATGAAATCACAGCTTTTTGAACTCTGAAGAAGTTTGTTTCCCTGTTTAAAGAGTTGTGTGGTGTGTGTTATCAGAAAACTGCTCGTGGTCAGAATGCAACTTTATAGATTAAATATAAACATGGGTTAGGATAATTCCATGTTTCCTAAACCACTCTTGTTAGTCAGGCTACTTGTAGCTGTTGTAGTTGCTGTGGAGCCTGATTATGCTGCACATCCAGAAAGGGCTTTCTTTACTGTATAAAATTGGCTGTAACTCAACTTCAGATTCAACACTTGTTTTGAGTAACATCTCTAGCATTGATTTCTGAAAAGGGCACAAGGTAGCTTGTACCAGTTATAAGCAACTCCAGCTGGCAATTTCAAGTGGGGAGCTATTATTTGAAATACACATGCAAAAAAAAAAATACGGAAATACGGTATAAAATTTGCAAGATTTCAAGGTCGCATGATTATTTTTGTTTTAAAGAGCTGTACTTGGGAATCTCAAATCTCAGATGAGCTTGTGTTTATATGACTAAGTCTCCCCTGGAACCCCATGAAACAAAAGAATTTTGAAGACAATCCATGTGGATCTTAGAACACAGAGAGAAACTGGCTGTTGAACAAAAAAAATAGTCTTAATTTTATTTACAGAGGTATTATCTGAAAATGTCTGCTTACTTTTACAGAGCTCCACTGCTATCTGTTGGACAGGTTGCCTTCCTGCCTCATAAACACACAGGCATGAAAAATGAACCGTGGATGTGCTGTGCCTCCCATCTACATGATTGGTGGTTCTCAGATTTTGGGAGAGCAAAGATTCTATGTGTTGCTTAAGGTAGAGATTAAGCTCACAACAGTTGTTTTTAAATCTTACTGTTGGAAAAATATATTGCTGGCAAAATCTTTGGCTTCTCAGCTCTGTACAGTGTGTGAAAGGAGGAGAAGGCAAGCAGGTGTTCACATCAAATGATTCAGAATCCTCAGAACATCTTGTTTGCTTGTCCGAAATATCCTCCTGAATGCCCTGTAAGGGGGCATTTCTCTGTCCACTAACTTTAGCTAGGACCTAGACTGTGGATCTCAGTTGTTGGATGCCTGAGATTCAGCGTTTAGGGTTACAGGCAGCTCAGACCAATGAACGTTATGATTTCTTTGAATAATTTTTGATAGTAGGGATTATCCAAAAGGCTGGTTAGGCTGGACCACAAGCAGAAATTTAAAAGAAATACCAGAAAGTTCAGATTTGTACAGAACACAAAGTTTACTAGCCTGAACAAGAAAAGAATCATGACCATATAGACTGAGTGGCGTAGAGAAGGAGGGTAAGGTAGCTGTCACCTCATTACTGATCAAATTCTTTAACAAAGGTTGTAGATCATCTCCATCTTAAAGCATTGGAAGAAATTTGAAACTACAAGTGTGGTCCAAGGATTTATAATTGATGTTTAAACTAGGATTTTGGCAGGAGAATGGCAAATGCAGTATCTACACTCAAAAAGAGGGGAAATTTGATAGAGACAGACTGCAAGCTTGATACCAACAATAGGCAGTCTATTCTAAGGGGGAAAAAATAAAATCAAGAGGTGACTGGAAAGTGTGGCAAATTGCACCAGGGCTTTATCAGCAGTACATTCAATTAGATAAATCTCTCTTGATGAGAAAACTAATTTCCTTAACAGGGGCAATACAGTGGATTTAATTGACTTGAAGCATTAATTCAGAACACGTTACTGAATGTGGAAATGACAGATTCCTACAGGAGTTCAAAGGTGGTTGTGGAACAGGCTTGGGTGAGGTGTGGGGAGCTGAGATGGTGTTTTTGTTTTTTTACATCAAATGCCATGTTATCAGCTTGTAGAGGGGATGCTAGTTCTGTTCCACAGGTTATCTTGAATCTAGTGTTACTGTGTAACCTGGTTTTGTGCTGAGAAGTCTGAGAACACAGAGTTGGTGGTGTCAGCATAAGGCATCCCACAAGAAAAACTAGATGAACAAGATGAACAAAGTACGAGTTGTGTAATTACCAATAAGAAGAGCTTTTACTATAAGGACTCATCTACCACAACACAGAGGAATGATGCCTGAGCATATGAGGCCTATGAAGTGCCACACGGATGCTGTGTGAAGAAAACAAGATGTACGAGGAGCTGCTGAGGGAACTGAGGTGAGGAGAGGAGGCGGAGGGGACACCTTATTGCTCTCTACAACTGCCTGACAGGTGGCTGCAGCAGGAGGGTGCCGGTCTCTTTTCTCAGGTGACAAGCTATGGGACGCCAGGCAACGGCCTCAGGTTGCACCAGGGGAGGTTTGGATGTATATGAGGAAGAATTTCTTCCCAGAGGGGGCTGTTGGGCATCGGAAGGGGCTTCCCTGGGAGGCGGTGGAGTTCCCTTTCAGAGACGTGTGGATGTGGTGCTTAGGGACATGGTGTAGCGTTGGGCTTGGTAGTTAGCTGATGGCTGGGCTTGATGTTAAGGGTCTTTTCCAAACTGAATGATTCTAGAAAAGGCTGCTGTGCTTCCCGTGGCTCTCCTTGCGGCATTGCTGGCAGGGGCGAGGACGTCTCAGCGTGGGTGCACAAACATCGCGGTCTGGGATCCTCGTCTGGCCTTAAACTAGGGAAAAAAGAAAAAAAGAAAATTAAAAAAAAAAAAAAAGAGAGAGAGAGAACACCTGTGTGCAGCGCCTCGTGTAAGTACACCGGCACCGCCTGCCTTCCTCAGCGCCCCGAGGCTCGGGCCCGGCCGTTACCGGCGCTCCCCTCCCGCCTCAGCCGCGCCGCCAGGGGGCGCCTTGGCGCCTCAGCGCCCGGTGCCGCCCGCCCAGGCTGCTCGGGCGGGGAACATGGCCCTGTCGCGGGGGCTGCGGTGCTGCCAGCGGGCCTTCGCCTGGCTGCCCGTCCTCATCATCGCCCTCGTCGTCCTCTGGTCCTACTACGCCTACGTCTGCGAGCTGTGCCTGGGTGAGCCGCGCTGGGGGCGGGCAGGGCGGCGAGGGAGCGGCCCTCAGCGGGCCCCGGCCTTCGCGGGGGGGGGGGGGGGCGAGCCGTGCCAAGCCGGGCTGTCAGCCCCGGGCCCGGTGTGTGTGTGGAAATCCCCGCTCCTTGTCGCCCCCGGGGGCTGCCGCCGCCGCCCGGTAGCGCTGCGGCCTCCGGGAGAAGCAGGGAGCGAGGCAGGGAGATGCTGGGCGCCGCGGTTTGCTCCCCGTGTTTTGGGAAGGGTTGCTTGAGCAACGCTCACCGCTGGTCAAAGTCGGTGCGTTAACAGCACGTCCAGACCTAAAATTTTAGGTCGCGGCTAGTGAATCTGTAGCTTAACGTAGCCGTGAAGCCACATGGTAAGTTGTGAACTTTATCCTGTTTATTACGTCCTGGCACGGTGTGGGTGCAAAAAGCCTTCCCGAGGAGGGTCTGGCAGAGGTGGAGACAAAAGCTGGGGGCTTGGGAGGCTGTGAGGAGAAGCAGGTGGCGCCCCTTGGGCAGAGGAAAGTCAGGTAATGGGGCAGAGGCTCTCAGAAGGGCACCTTGGGCTGTCTCTGTGTCGCCTTCTAGCATGGCACAGCAAACTGAAAGGAGGTGCCCACAGGGGTGGTGGTGCAGTAAGAGCTATTGTTTCTTCTCCATGGGGACAAAAAAGAAAAGCTTTGGTCTGGTTTAATTTGCAGTTAAGAACTCCAAGTACTGCATGACATTTTACTCCATCTCTAAAACTGGGGGCTCTTTCTGTTGGGAATTCACATGGAGGAATTTCTCCAAAACACATGGCAATATCCGGTAGCTCTATGACCCTTGGCTAAACCACATGACAAAAAAAAAATAGGGTATACTCCTGAAACACTGTGTAAATACAGTAATATTTAACACTGCTTAATTCCAAATCTCAGTGCAGCCATTAGACAAGACTGCTGAATTAAGTGGGATTTGGATTGGGATTGTGTTATTCTGAAAATACGCCTTAGACTGGCAGGAGCCCAGCTCATTGCCTAGGCTCACAGCTTAAAATCACTGCTTTACCCACAACTGCCTGTTGTTTTTTTTGCCTCACCCTTCTCGCTCAGGTATTTTATTTGCATGTGGAAGAGGTTATCTATACAGAAGTCAAAATGAGTAAATTGAGTTACAGAATTTGAACCTTAACTATTGGCATATGCAGTTACCTGAAAATCAGTGCTCAGGACATTCCCTCCTGCCCAAATTCCCAACATAAGGAAATTTATATAAGGGTTTCTCTGATGGCTTTTGTTTTTTCCTTCAGATTCCCATTATGTGTTGCCATTTTAGCTGTTGCAGGCATGCAAATTGTTGATACTCTGTTTTAATTCCTTATCTTCATCTTTAGTAGTGCATACTGCTCAGGGTTGAAAACAGTGCGAGGTGATGTCCTGAGATGCCTGGTGGTGCTGGGATTTAAACGCTCGGTGACTGGCACAGTCAGCAGCTGGCACTCCAGAGCAGGCCGTGGCTTCACGGCTGCTTGGTGGTTGCTGCCACGGTGGGCACAATGACCTCATGTCCTGGGATAAAACTTTTGTGTAATCTTTACTTCGGAGTTTGCTCTTTTCTCAGGTAAAATTAGGAGAGCTCTGCAGCAAGTATGGTGTGAACTTCAGGAGGGAACAGAGCAGTATTTGTGAAAAGCTGATGTGCTCTTTGTAGGTTGGTTTGCAACAAATGAAAGGAAAAACTGAAAGTTTCCTGACAGTCTTGCTCATCTGTAATTGAGTGCACAGAGCCACAACAAATATTTGGTCTCGTTTCATTTACGTTTTTGTATCACAAAGATTGCAGATCAAAGTTGTTTATTACCATGGTTTTGAGGACAGCTACTTGTATTAGTTCCTACTCTGATTTACCTTTTACAAGGTTATTTGTTTTCAAGTAGGATGACAGAGTGAGTCTTGAGGGTTAGAGTCTCTGCAGGTGCTGGCCTCAGGCTAGAAGTGAAAAGCTGCAGTCTCGATCATTTTTTTCCCCATCGGTGTTAAAAAAGAAAAAAAAAAAAAAGGGGGTCATCACAGGTAGGTGAAAATCTTCGAGTCATTTAATAGTACAATCTTGTTTCTCTAAGATTGCTGTGACTCTGGGAGGTGAGCGGTGGCCACTGTGTCCTTATCTTTTCTGTTAAACTTGGATGACGGCTTTCACTGCCTTTACAAGTAGTCAGGATGAGTAGACGCGGAGCAGTGCGCGCGTTGCTGCTTGCTCTAGGTAACTTTGTTAGTAGGGACTGTTAGGATTACAGTCAGGGAAGGAGGGGTTGTAAAAACTCTGCGAGTAGGAGCTGTGAAAACCGTTGTGTTGTTACCACGTATCCTTTGTGTCTGACAAAGCAAAGCCAAGCGCTAATTTTTATTTATGCTGATGGAGAAATGAGTTGGGGCATGGCTTACTGTGGAGGATCAAGACCACTGAGAGATCAGTGGAAAGCAGGCTTATAAGTACATCCATACAGATGCTACTTGGGCGGTTGCTAGATAATCTTGGCAGTATCAGGGCAATAGGACTGTCACCAGTGGATTTGTTTCTTTGTTTGTGATACTTTTAATATACAAATATACGCGTGTTTTTTAACAAGGGAAAGTACAGCGTAAGTAGCAGTGATTGAATATCTTGTGGATGTCATTTGTGAGTAAACAATTGTTATGGATACTTTGAATGCTAAACTGTAGGATTTTTTAGCTGCTGTGTTGAATTTGAACTTTTTTTTTGAAAAAAATAAATCCAAGTATTTATAGTTAGAAATGGCATTTGGCACAAACCTTACTGGGAATACTATTTGCTCTGTAAGCATATGTGTTTTTTTTTTTCTTTTTCAGTGACTCTCAGCAACCCGCTGGAAAAAGGTATGTACATTTAATTTATAATGTGATGTTAAGTGCTTGTGTAAAAAGATTCATGAATGTTTTAATTAAAATACCAAAAATACAGTCCAGTAATTTTTTTTCAACTTATATATTCTTGCAGTGTTTGCCTCCTGTAGTTACACATCATCATGACGTATATACATCATGCGTTATTAGAAATGCTGTAATTTTGGATATATGGGAAATACCCCAGTTTAGTTGCAGTATATGAACAACAACATGAAAAGGCCATGATCTCGTTGAAAATATATATATTTAAAAAAAAAAAAAAAAAAACTATACACATCTGTCCCTATATGCCCACGCATCTCTTCCTTTCTATTTTAGGTTTCCAGAGTTGCTTTTACAAGCTAAACAAAAAAAATCAGTCCTGTTCTTTGGCTTGCCTTTTTTTTTTTCTCCTTGTTTTATTTAATCTTCCAGTGAAAGCTATTTCTTATGCTTTGTATGGGGAAGCTTTTGCAAAAACAAATGTTGCTGGTTTCAGTTAGCCAACAACAGTACATCAGTAGGAACATAGTAACTAAGTTACTGCCACAGAGGAGTTGGAGCAAAGGTTTCTGTGCCGTTACTGCTCTACCTGAGCATTTCTCAGGTACACGTGGTTGTGCCGCGACCGGCATTGCTCTGAAAGCCCTGAGGCAGTGTCGGGTGGTCACCAAACACCTCGGGCAGAGCAGCAAGATCACTTGTTGAGACCTTTTCCAGTGCTGCATCATTGGAGGCCACAGTATGTTCTAAGAGTAAGGAGTTAGTGGCCATTTTCGTATTCATCTGCTATCTTTGGCATTAGGCATTTGGCTCATACCGATGGCCTCTTACCTCCATTTCCTTTGGCATGGTTATGAAGTGTAGCAGAAGGTATTGCCATTTTCGGATGGCAAACCGTTCCGTGGAGAACAGTGCCAGCTAACACTTGAAGGATCCTCTGGATTCCTGCATTAAGTAAATTCTCTTTCCACTTGAGGGCTGTCCTAGTACTTGAAACTCTTATAGAGGAACTACAGAAAGTGTGATGATAATGATTGTTCAGCAAAAAAAGTTACTAGTTGTCAAATATTTTCATGCATCTCTAGGTCAGCCTCCTGTCATATATGCTGTTTTGCTTTATCAATTAAATTAAACAGTTGTAAGATTTTTCCCTTTAAATACTGATTTAAAAATGATTGGGCTCCATCTACACGTAGCATGAGGATTACATCTCAAACTTAAGAGCGCAGTAATGAATTATCATTGATTCACGTGATCAGACCCACAGCCCATCACATTCCTGTGAGGTGTACTTTGTGAGGTGTGCCATCTCTTCAAAAACTCTCAAAGCATTTTCACGCAGCCAGTCTGCAAAGTTAGGAATTGTTTGGATTTTAGATTGCTCTTTCCACTAGTAGTAGTAACTTTAATCTTATTTTGCTGAATTTGAAGTTTAAAAGAAATAGGGAAAATGAAGATATTACTGTAAATACATAATGTGTTTAAATAAAACTGTTTGAGATGTCTTAGAGAGTCTTCACTATTCAAAAAATAAATGGTTTGTGTAGCTGAAGGATAATTGTCCTTTCTGAATGTGACTTTCTGAACCACGATATGCCTTGTGCATGCCCAAAGGCTTTGTATATTGAAATAAGGTTACTCTGAGGCATGCCGGATTTCATATGGCCATGTTGTGTCCAGTGGATTACAATTTGTTCTCAGTAATCACAAGATCTGTTTTCCTTATTTTGAGGGGTGTTTTCATGTTTTATCTTACCATATCAACTGTGGCAGGCCAAAAGATGTTGAATAAGACATTTGACTTCTCTGGTGACGTAAACCTCTGCTGGAGCATGCTATTTCTTTCAAATATTGTAAGTGGTGAAAAATGCATTGCATGGATGAGCAGTACAGGGATAACATGGTGCTGTGACTATAAGTGCATTCAGTAGCAGCAGAACCCAAAACTTGGAGATGCTGGAGTATTGCAGTATTTAGCCGTCATGCTGCTCAGCACCAGCCAGTTCTGCTTTGCCTGTGCCCAGGATGTGGAAAAGAGGCAGGAATCCTGCCATGCCCAGTGGCAGTGTTGTTGCCTGCCCTGTGGGTTGACATCTCTCATAGCTGTGTGCTTCTCTACCCATACAAGTGGGCTGGGTGGAGATGGGGAGGTTTGTGAGATAGGTATCCCCTCACTGCAGCCACAAAGCCCTCAAGTTCTACTGACCTCTTGGCCTTAAGGTTTAGCTGTGCTGTAATACTGGTTGAAATATAAACTTTCCTTTTTTCCTCTTTTTTTTGTCATTGTTGTGAAAGATTGGAATTGTGCCCATTGTAAATGAAACTTTTGCTTAAGAAATTATTGTTCTGCTCTTGTTTTTTTTTTGTTTGTTTGTTTGTTTTTAGTGGCCTATCTTACAATATTCCATATTCTCTTTGTGCTCTTTGTGTGGACGTATTGGAAGTCTATTTTTACTCTCCCAGTGCAGCCAGGCAAAAAGGTAAGAATCCAAACACTTTGGAGTCACTGTAGAGTGAAGCGGGGATACTAATGAAAACTCAAAAAAGATTGCCTAGAATTATCCATAAAAACTGAGTAGTTTACTGTTCTAAGAGTCCTTTGACTCCCCAAAGAGTGTGATTTAAATCAGACATGGTGTTAAGCATAAAGCTACACTTTTTAGGTGTTCCAGGAACAGGTAGGATTTTTCATGTTGAGAATAATAGGATTTATGATTATTAACTTACATATTTATAGTGGCTTTGATCTCTAAGCATTTAACAAGTTGGAAGTGAAATCCTGAGAACCTTGCTTAACCTAGCCATACTGGAGTCCTGTGAGTAAGGAACTATGGCTTTATTTTTCGGTCTTCCTTGAAGTTGTCACAGCACAAGTAGAAACTGGTGCATTTTTAATGGCAGTGGGGTTTCTTGATCTCCACAGCTGGATTGTTGTGGTGGGAACATTCTGTGTGCCTCTAAGGCTCAGCACTGCCTGTAACCCTTTGCTAGTTGGAGTAGGCTTCTTTATAGCAGTTAAGCTTGTCCCATTTGTCAGACTTGTTCTTGTGACAGTGAGGAATAGAAGAATCATTTTAATTTTAAACATGATGAAATTCTGATGTTACGTGGCTGCGACAGGGAGGACTGTGGCTATGTGCATAGCATATGCTAGGTGATGGATAGCTCCAGTAACACCAGTACTTGTTACTTCCCTGGTCAGCAGCATCAGAAAAGATAAATACAAGAATATACTACAGTGAAGAGAAACGGGTGCACGGTGACAAAAGCGTGTTATTTCGGAAGTTATACTTTAGCTAAGGATATGGTATTGTGTTTTTGATGTAGGTAGCTTATTTTAGGGCAAGAGTATGATTTAGAGTGCAAGATGGTCAGACAGACATTTGTTTCTATTGTTTTTCTGCCAAATATTTACTTTTTCGTGGTGGCCAGATTGAACTATTTTGCATTTTGTGTTACTGCTTTATAAAATACCAATAAAACTCTGTGTTGAGAGCAATAGAAGAGGATGACGGTGTGTGGCTCTTGAAATATTCATTGCCGTAATCTAATCCAAATTACAAGAATATGAGTTTATAAATAACTAATTCCAATGTTAGAAAAATGTAGCTGGGGTACAGGTTCTTGCTCACAAGGAAAGTGCTTGAAATGTCATTATCGTTGGTATTTGTGAAAAAGTCTAAAGCAGCAACAGTAGTAGCAATTAGAGTATGTTGCTTTGTGATCTTAATTTCACTTCTGCATTTTTTCCTGATGTATTGTGTATATTGTGTATATTGTGTATACTGCCTGTCCAGCACTTACTCTCTCAGTTTATCTCCTTAGCCAATATATTCTCCTGTTAGATTAATCCTGTTAGAAGGAGTGGGAGATAAAAATGTTACCAAACTTTACTAGATTTGAAAAATTCTCTTCTCTACCCACGAGTAACTGGTTCTCTCGTGACTTCTGCTTCTAGTACCATATGTCCTATGCTGACAAAGAACGCTACGAAAATGAAGAAAGGCCAGAGGTGCAGAGGCAGATTCTTGCTGAAATTGCCAGGAAGTTGCCAGTGTACACAAGAACGGGGAATGGAGGTCAGCTCATCAGAGTGTTTCGTTTCTCTAAATCTAATCAAACAATCTAAAGTAGCATGTGCTGACAATCCAGATTATAGTAAATCCTGATGCCACTGCATACATTGCATAGCTTTTGTATTAAGATTTTTCATATCTTTCCTGTCAGGTTTTATGTTTGGGAAAACCAAAAAAAAGCCTTTAACACCTTGGTCATCTTCAGTGAAGTACCAAGTTCTGGCTCTGAGTAGCAATATGTTACCCTTTGTACTTAGAGTTCAACAGCCTACTTACATTGTCTGAGTTTAGTAGTCACTGTAGTAACAATAATATACCAAAATCTGTAGTGATTTTTACTTTAAAAAGAGTAGCTTAGAGATGCAGGGCATAAGGTCCAAAAATCTGTTCATGGAATTGTTCTGTGAGTAAATGCATACTGCCGTCCTTTCCAAGCGTAAAGGAAATCCATTTGCAGACTGGAAGTTCTGGCCTGTTCGTTTCTGTCAGACAAGCCAAAGAATTCTGAAGTAAGGAGCTGCTGTATAGCCACTTATCAACATGGAATGTATTGAAAGTCTGAGTAAATGTAGAAGCCTGAAGGAAGTGTACAGTTCCATTTTAGTGGTCTTATGCTGATCGCATGCTTTGCAGTGAGGAGAGTTCCCTGCGTCTGCAAGTCTCTAGAAGAACTGTGAGCATTGCTTACCTGATTATGACCTGGCAGCAAATCTCAGCTGCAAATGCACTCATCTTTTACAAAGATAAAGGAAAAGAATATAGATAATTTGAAAATGAGCAGAATATTAACAAATACGAAAAAAAAAAAAGACCAACACCTCTATTATTTGCTGTTAACATGTCTTTCATTACAGGTATTCGATTCTGTGATAGATGCCAGCTAATAAAACCAGATCGTTGTCACCATTGTTCTGTTTGTGCTATGTAAGTTAATGGATTGTTTGTCACTGAAATGAACGTACCCACTAAGTTATGTGAATGTGCCGGTTCTTCACATATCTTTTTGCATACTTTGATGTAAAGGTACGCAAGTACCTCTGATCCAGCTGCAGCCAACAGCATATGTACGTGTGTGACAGCATGTAGGTTTGCATTCTGCTCTTTGTGGCCCTGAAGTGTTTGCAGTTCCCACACCTACGAATCTGTGAGCGTTAAGTTGATAGAAAACTTGCTGTCTGATGAAAGATTAACTTAATGCCTGTAGCAGGTTAAATAAAGTGCAGTTTTTACTTTTTAATATAGTAGGCCTTTACAAGTGGTGTTTTGCAAAAGTTTTAAGTGCTCTAGGGCAGGAACCTTTTTTTTTTATCTTGCAGAATACCAAAGACATTGGCAGGTCTTGAAAAAGTAATAAATGTTCTGTCTTAAAATTATACCTACCCTAAAAAAATTCAACGAGAGTATCATATTGAGTTTGTGTCATGTGGAAATCTGCCCCAAAAAAGGGGGGGGGGCTTTTGCTACTGATCTGCAGTTGCCAATTATGTACCAAATATAAGTCTTCCATTTTTCCTTTTTGTCCTTTTGCAGATGTGTGCTAAAAATGGATCATCACTGTCCATGGTATGTCCTAGATACTGGTTTGTAATTTTCTGAAAAAGGAGGCTGTTTAGATATATTTATTCCATAGAATAGCATCTGTATGCCTCTTTCAGTTTAGACCATATTGGGAGATTTATAAAATAATTACACTTTGAAATCGCCTGAAACATTTTTATTTTTGAAAGACAGATCATTCATTCTATTAACTACATGTAAAAAGCTGTTTTATAGATGTAATTTAAAATCCATCTGCTAATTCACTTTGACTGTTACTCAAATTGTAAATGGACTTCAACTTACCCCTTAATTTTGGTTATGTAGTACTTCGAGCATGCAGTTGGTGGTTGCTTTCAATAATAATATTTGCACGCAATTTGTTTGTGAAATGAAGCCTGCCACCTGTGCGTGGTCAAAGATACTCTGTGTAGAATGGTGCATGGAAAAATTAAGCTTTATTCTTTTTGAGAATTGCTGCCACTAAATCTCTTAGAGTTCTCCTTTTTAAAAAAAGGAAGATCTCAGAAATCAAAAGCAACACAGACGCTTCCCCACCTGAACACCCGTGACATTCCTAAATTTAGGGGGTTTTTCCAAACATGAATTATGAAAGAAATGCCTATGTTTTTTTCTGCACTCCCTTGTTTCTTTTTAGAGTTTCCCTGTGCATGGAGAATTATAATCAAATTTGTTTGATTTGTTTTATATGTAATCAAACAAGTGGTGAATCTGGTTTCTGAGCTGTGCTAATGAATAGAAGTAAAACAGAAATCCCAGATCTGATTACCTCTGCAGACCAGAAACAGACACGAGCAATTAGGATCTGCCTCTGTGACAAATTTACCAGCAGTACCAACTTTAAAATAGCTCTCGAAAATACAAACTGTTTGTTTTTACTTGGCAGAACAAGTCTTCAAGTGAGAAGCAAAAGGACTTCAGTTACATTTCATTTAGACCACTAA
This sequence comes from Stictonetta naevosa, assembly GCA_011074415.1. Classification (NCBI taxonomy): domain Eukaryota; kingdom Metazoa; phylum Chordata; class Aves; order Anseriformes; family Anatidae; genus Stictonetta; species Stictonetta naevosa. The sequence continues at coordinate 16,942,215 of CM021700.1, read as the reverse complement.
GGGGAGCTGTTTATTGATGAAATTACATTCTGTAATGAAGAGGGTTAATAACCTCCCCCACAATGTAGTAGTTCAACTACAGGTAGTTCAACTTGTGTTATAACTGTGCTGCACATATTCTGATTCTAAGTTTGCTTTTGTTCTCTAGGGTGAATAACTGCATTGGATTCTCTAACTACAAGTTCTTCCTACTCTTCTTAGCCTATTCTTTGTTGTATTGCTTGTATATTGCTGCAACAGTCTTCAAGTATTTCATTAAGTATTGGACAGTAAGTCATGGAATCTGGTTACTTTTTTGTATCTTCTGAGCTGGTGGGATTTAGGTACTCTAGGTACTTGCTTGGTTTCCGTCAGTGGAGGGTTTGTGTTTGTTCCATAAGCTGTGGGGCTTTTTGAGCCCTTATTTGACTGTAACTCCCAATAGTGAGGAGAAAATAGACTTTGGGAATTTCAAATTGTAGGGATAGCTTCTGGAAAAGAAGTTCGTTCTTGTACAAATGTATATGAACATGTATATCTCAGATTCTATTGAATTTATCACAAGTTTATTAGCTTAGAAAACTCAAATATCATTCAAAAGAAGATACACCTTACTGAAAGAGAGCCCAGGATTGCAGTTCACTAAAATGTTCCGGTGATTTTTCAATATACAATAGGGTATATCATCAGACCTACCACCACAGTCAGAGGTGTGCATAGGGATAAACACAGCTTGAGTTAGGTTAGCCTCCTAGACATAAATGGGGTTAATCTTCCCACATCAAAATACATCTGTTGTTGGCTGGTCAGACCTCCTTATTGGGGGGGGGGGAGGAGGTGGGGGTGTGAAAAGCCAACAACAACCAACATTTTCTGATTATGGAAATAGTTGTCTTCTAGGTAGAAATTCTTAGCTGTCAACATTTGGTGCCTTTAAAGTGGTTGCAAGAATACCTCCTATGTAATTCTGTCTTATTACAGGAAACCATTAATTGTGGGTGGGTGTTTTTCTTTTATGTTGTTTCCTGAAGTGCATGCGCGTATTTCTTTTACCTTTGTCTGTATTCCTGTCTTAAGGATTAGGTCCCTTGCCCATAGGGATAGAGCAAGTAAAGGAAGGTGTAGACTGCAGAACCTGGGGTTGCCACCATACTGCTCACTCTAACTGATGGTTTCCAGCAGCTTCATATTTTGAAGAGTATCAGCTCCCTTCTCTGTTCTGATGCCAAAGCAAAACATCCTAGCACTGATCTGTACATATTTACTGAACAATGTCAAAAAAACTTGTTCATTTTTTAATCCCCATATGACTCCTTTCTTGATTTAAAATTTGATGGAATAAAACACGCTTCTTATTCAGTTATCAATGATCATTTATATGCAAACAATACCACCTGGCAACTCCAGTAAGCTAAGGGAGACCTTACTTCTCTGGTCTTTTTTCTTTAATGTCCCCTGTGCTGTCAACTCTACATGACAGCGTTTAAGTAACTTAACTTTGCTGTGCATTAACTTATTACTTTTTTTTTTTTTAATGGCTAATCACCTACATAAAATGCCTCCTGAGATACTCATGAGACACTGGCAGGAATTATTTTTTATGCTAAGAAAGGCACAGAGGCTTTAACTCTCTGCTTGCATATGTATGGTGTACAAACGCTTAGAGGTAACTTTTTTGCTTTGGGGTCCCCACAGCCCATCTGTTGATGTATGCTTATAAGGAGGAATTCAAGAGCTTGTGCCTGCCTGTTCCCCTGTGGACACAGGACAGTCTTGTGTCCAGGTGGGAAGACGGTGTGATCTTACTGGTTCTGTCACATGTAGAAAGTTAGTAGCATACCACTCCTTCAGCTTTGGTTATGGGAGGGGAAACGTGTCAGGTCACTTCTTTGTCTTTTCTTGCTTTTTATAGTAAGGTGCAACTTTTTGTATAATAGTTTGATAACTCAAAATAAGTGTTCTAGAGGATATCTTCCTTCTCTAGGAAGAAAGAATTACCAGCTTTTATTTGTTCTTATCACTTGTTCTGTGTTTCTTCTTTCTAGGGAGAACTAACTAATGGACGTTCCAAATTTCATGTCCTTTTCCTTCTCTTTGTGGCGGTTATGTTCTTTGTAAGCCTTATGTTTCTGTTTGGCTACCATTGTTGGCTTGTCAGTAGAAACAGATCTACTTTAGGTAAGGCTCTTGTGTCTTCCTTAGATGAGACACACCATTAAGCAGTGCTGTAACAAGAAAGGGGAAAAAATACATTCCTGTTCTGCTGTATGTTCTTGCTGGCTTGTGAGGGGAGGAGGATTTAAGGTCTTCGCACAGTGCTGCAGAAATTTCTTGCTGCAAATGAGCTGCATTTATTAGCTGATGTGACAAAAGCTTTGTTAGGGAAACTAGAGCTTTAAAGTGTAAGAGTCCAATTATACAAATGTTATGCATATGAGTAACTGCATTTGCTGTAAAATGAGTGCAGCTTTTCAGGAATAATGGTTGTTTATGCTCATATGCTGGAGTGCATCCTAAGCCTAGTGAGGTTGGGAAAAACAATGTCCATATTCAGTGACAAAGGCAAAGTAATTAGGACTGTAAAATTATGCCATTGAAATTAAAATCTGAAGCAGTATGATTTTATGGAGTGATTTCTTTTTCTTTCCTCAGATAAGCTGTTGAGTTTTTAAAGATTTTTGGATAAAGTTCTATAACAAAACAGTGTCAAGAGTTTGAGCAAATACTCAGATTTTGTATAATTATTAACTTTAAAACTCATTTCAAGGGGCACTGAAGCTCATCTAGCCCAAAACAACAGACCTCTGCAGCAGCTTAGAAGGTAGATAAAATTGTTTCTAGTGCACTCGAGGTTCTCCTCCCCTCTCTTTCTTTTTTAATTTTATTTCTCACCATAACAGAGGGCCTGTCTGCATATGTTTGTTCATTATATCATTAACCTATAAGGCAGTTTAAGTCTCTAGTGCCACTTCTGCAGTATGCATTGAAGACAGACCTACTTAATTCTCATATTTTTGATTTAGAAATTTCTACCCACTTTATTTCAACAAATTTCATGCAAAGATCTTCTAACTCTTTTGTAGATTAAACAGACTGATTTTAGTTCAGTTTAATTATTCCATGCAGTTAATTTTCCAAGACCAAATTCCTACCTTCAGTTTGAAAGTCTTTACAGGCTTGCAAAATAAAAAAACTATTATTTTCACACTTTGTCTTTGTAAAGCTAGCTAATAATCTGGCAAATCATGTTGTCCTTAGATGGCTACAACATGCACAGTCCTGTTTCAGTGTATTTGGAATTGATTTTCATTTTTTCACTGAAATTGCATCTGTATGTAGAGGCTTTCTCAGCTCCAGTGTTTCAAAATGGCCCAGATAAAAACGGATTCAATCTTGGCTTTGTAAAGAATCTTCAACAAGTGTTTGGAGAAGAAAAAAAGCTGTGGTTACTGCCTATTGCCTCTAGGTAAGTAATAATCGAGTCAGTGCTAAAAGCTGATAGAATTAACTAAAGGGACTGACTTCTAAATCTCTCGTATGGCCTCACGTGTTATGTCTATTACTGTGTGGCTTGGCTGCCTGCTATTGTACATCACTGTAAATGCACCAGCAAGCACCATCTGTGTTAATCCTGTACACAAGTCTGGAAGTGAAAGCTTTCTGTCAGGTAAACGCACTGCACAGGGTGTTTCAACTTTCTTTTTAGACTCCTGGCAACGTGTGGATGGGTGTTCACTGCAAAGATGCTGATTTCTTCATCCCTCCTGTGGCTGAAACGATTTATGCTATTTAATTTAGGGGAAGGTGTCATTTTGGTACTTGGTCGACCAGCAGTAAAGTATACTCCAATTAAATTCCTTTAGTTATTGCACACAATTTAAAATAACTTCATAGCACAGCAACTTGAAACTTTTTCAAGTAGTGGTGTGTAAGATCTAAGACCCAGTCGCATCCCAAGCGCCATCTGTTTTCTGCGTCTAAATATAGTCCAAGGGAAAAGATTAGCACAGGAAGCCTTTCTGTTAATGAAAGGCAGCGCAGAATGCTAGTCAGAGGCACGTTAACAGAGCATGTAGTAATCTTAGGGAGAACACCCAGGTTATTTTCCTTGGGTAAGGATAAATTATCAGAAGAGAAAGGTACTTCAGCTAATTTACAGTTCCTCTGTATAGGCTGCTGGATGTTAAGAATTGAAATATGGGGCAGACCAATCTGTAACATCCTGTTTTTAACCTTGTTAGTTTATTTTACATGAATTTCAGTAATTTGTTTGATATCCAGACACACAAACACAGTTATATTTGGTAGAGAAAAGGAAAAACAGCTTTTCCAGTTTTAGATTTTTTGCATGGGGTATTTTTTCCCATGTTATTTACAGGTTTAGGTCACAGGAAAGTTGGTCTTGTCTTTCAGTAACATTTAACTAAGATTGGGGCCATTTCCTATCAGGCATCTATCAAACACTTAAGTATAATTTCTGCTCTGAAGAGTCTATGGTGTGGATAAAAACAGGTAAAATTGCTCTTTCTACATAAATATTTTCCTTAGTTCCCTCTTGCTTCTAGCTGTCCATAAGTTATTTTTTTTTCTGTTGCGTCCAAATATCTTTATCAAGTTACACGTTTAAATTCAGCTAGAAATTACTGCATTCAAGACATAGGTTTTAATTTTATTCTCCAAAGAGCTTGAAGGAATTCAGGTTTGAAACTAGTAAAATTTAGTATCTCAGCTGCCACAAAAAATAAACACAGTATTTTTCAAAACTTTAAAGCATATTAAGTAAACGTTGGGTGTTCAGGCAAAAGAAAACTTTGTTGCAGAGGCAGAAAGAACGTGTAGAAATAATAATCCTTCAGAATCACTTGCTACTTCTTTACAGCATTTTTATATTTTTGTATGCAGCCAGGGTGATGGACATTTTTTCCCCATGAGAGCTTTATGTGAAGCTCAGAATCCTCTCCTAGCAAATGAAGAGCAGTGGGAAGATGATGGAATAGATGAAGAGCCTCATGGTAAGGTAGCCCTAAAGGAAATTAGTTGTGTCTTGAACTACAGTGACTAATTCCTGAATTATGAGAGCTAATCAAATTTTTTTTTAAAGTGTGTTGGCTAAATCACTAGGCGGCTCTGACATGACTGATGAACACAGACTAAAAATAAGCCCGACATTGAAATCAGCTGTGTGGTTTGTTTGTTTGTTTGTTTTTAGTAGTAGCTTTATATTTGCAAATAAATGGACTGAGAGGTTGTTACAAGTTGCAGAAAGAAATTGAAATTTCCACAAACTGAATGTATTTATATATAAATGCTGTTGTGTGCAACAGAGTTACTGGAGACATAAAGCTGTGCCTACAAAAATAAAAAGCCTAAGAGGTTTTTACATGCATTTGTCCTCTGAGAGTTTGAAAATGTGCATGCAAGCACCTGAATGTAGTGTTACATTTAGGAAGCTACTTTATACTTTGTTCAGTTTCAGTACAAGAGGATAAAAGTTCATTTGGTTTTGATGCTATAACACTTACAGATTAGACAGTACCTATCTATGTGCTATCTAATCGTCATAAAATATATATGCTGAGAGCAATTCTGGGTGAACTGGATGTTTGTACAATAGATTTAATCAGTTTCTGAAAGGATAATGTATTTTTTATGCTATGGATGTCCTATTAGAAAAAGGACTTTACATGTATCTCCATTCTTTGATTTTTGTGAGACGCATCCAAAATTAGTTTAATGGTTTGTTACTACTGCTATTCTCCGCTCAAACTTGAGGGTTTTTTTCTTACATATTTATCACCAGGCTTTGGTCATTGGAGAATACAGTATGTAGCAGAATATCAGGGTTAATGTCAGGGTTCATATTTATCATGTAACCAGGATTCAGAAATCGTGCTGCTAGGTTAAGCAAGAGTTCATATTTTTTTGTTTTGTTTTGTTTTCTGTAGACCAAGGATGTCATCCACATTTAGAGTAACAGTAAAACTGACAGCAACTTTACTGCATGCTATAGGAAAGACAATTAGATTCCCTTGAAAGAAACATCATAAGCTCCCTGTTCTTTTCACTTCCACAGAATGGTGAAAGCCTGTTTAATTCTAAGGTTGCTGTAATTAATGGATCGAGCAAGTATACTTGGAGAACCAAATACCACTGCTCTATTGCTCAGAGACTTGGTTTCCATAGTCACTTTCTTTATTGCTACAGAACAGTTTTAAGAAACTTTGCCAATCATGTCCCCTCTCGTGGCATACATTTTAATGACAGGTGCACAACGTATGTTTGGGAACCCATGAGGAAGGCAGTTGTCTTGGTTAAAAGGGAAAACAAGAACTTTCCATGTGAACTTTTTGTATAGGTGTGTGAAATACCGTGCAATGAGCTCTTTAATCTGAGCAGCACAGTATTTGCTCTTCAGTCTCTGGTTAGGTTTTACTTGCAACCATTTGTTCCACTGCAAAATAAACAGCCTATGTTTTTTCCAAGGCATGCTGCATGAACTGCTGGGAAAGTGTACTCTCCAGGATTTTGTGAATAGGGCTAAAGAGGCTCATTTCAGCTTTACTTCAGATTAACTGCTTTAATTAGTTAGTGTTTGTGTGGGTAGAAAACTATCTGTTCCTCCTGTTTTGTTCTATATATTTTGGCAGTGATAAGGTAACACAAATTGACTGTAAAAATAACAAAATATGGCATCTCTGTGTATTGCTTATGATGCTTAAAATAACTCCTTTAGGAATCAATCTGAAGTTCTTCCAACTTCTCCTAAGTACAAAAATTCTCTGAATAAAAAAATAATTCAAAAGTATGAAAATGTTTGACAGTGACATGAATTTTGGCCAAGTCGGATCCCAGAATCTGAATCTGGAGCTTACATGAAGTCCCACAGTTTGTAGTGCTTATGAAATAAATGGCCTTTACTAGTCTTTCTTGGTGAAAAAAACATTTGTAATTTTAATCCAAGAACCTGTAAAGCTGTAACGACGGTAGAATAGAACATCTGTCTGTCTTACAAAAGCCAAACTGAGGCTGTGCACAGGTCAACACAAAAGTGAGAAAACAGGCCGAGCACATTCCATGAGGGGATGGCTAGCTGTTAGTATATGGACCTCGGGCCACGACTGGAGAAGGTTTTTTTGTTTTCTTTCTGTAGAGAGTGTGAAGTAAAAATGGAAACAAGAAATAAAACAATGCCCTAGGTAAAGACAATGTGTCTTGTGTGTCTACAAATAAGTGATTTGGAGCTGGAATTCAGCTGCTAGTGCAAACATTGAGAGGAATCCACTTCCCTTATTATTCTTACAAACAGCCAAATCCTCCTTTCACCTCTCAGTCTGACCACCCGAATTTTGCAAGATAAAATCCCTCAAGGGGATTAGGGAGAGTATGCGTGGCTGGGAGGGGAGGAAGCTAGTGCCCTTGCCTGGATGTTGCTGTGGCCGGTGCTGCAGACCTGCATGGCTCCCAGTTGTAATGCAGCTTTCAGCTCTGTCAATGATCTAGTTTCACAAGCGGAGGGATGCACAAGAGCTTTCATCAAAAAGCTCTGTAGCAGACAAGGGATGCCTGAGTCTTCACTCCATGACCACCAGGTAGGGTCACAACTGGTTCAGTAACAACGCATGTAAAATATTTTAAAGTAGTTTTCTGATACATGATAAATCTATCTCTCGGAGCATTTTTTCTAAACTTGTCACTGTACCATTGTGCCTGTGCAGATAACAAACGTTTCTTTATCATTTTGAGTAATGTAAAAGATGTTGGGGGAGACATCACCTGGACATTAATCACCCATAGACAAAGCAGGAGCTGAGTAAGCACAGAAAGGCAGGTATTTCGATCCTGCAGTCGTAGGAGATGGCACTGCCAGCTGCATCAAGATCAGAGTCATAACTGCCCTGTTGTATTTATGTGGGGTCTCTCTCCTCCTGGCGTTTCACCTGCCATTGCTTATGCACCTGTGTTACGTAGCAGGGCATAGTAATGAGGGCTCTCCTCATCAGTCATTAAGGGGACTTGGAGATTCATGAGGAGAGGACAAACCCAACTGACAGCAAGGAGGTGAGGTAGCTTCGTCTGGGGTCCCAGGAGTGTACAGGCCACCTTCTCAGTCATTTTACCCATAAGGTTGTCCTTTTTTTCTTTTCTGTGATACAGATATTTAAATGTGTGTGCCCTTACTGGTTGGATTATATGTGTATATATATATATATATATCCTGACTTGCTAAGGCTTTTAATGTTTCACTTAGAGGCAAAAAATTATTCTGGGGAACCTTTTGTTTCATTTCTTAGCCAGAGACTGAAAACATTTGCTTCCAAAGTCATGGTAAAGTGATTTTTTTTTTTTCAGATTTATTAATGCTCATCCCTTATTCACAGGCATCTGTTTAATCTGTCTAGCCAGCGAGCTAGCCCAAATCACATGCTGGCAGCTTTTATAAGGTTATCAGTTTTTTCAAAGAATTCATCTATAATGCATTTGACGTGTTGGTTGCGGATGTGTCAGTACTGTGAATGCTTGTGCTCTTTGTCTCATGGAGCCTAGGGTAGGACAGCCATTTGTGTACATTTATAGCAACATCTGATCTCTTAGATTGATTAATAATTTAATAATATGTTTCATTTTAACTTGTACAAAAGGCTCCAGTGTGAATCAAATCTTTCCCCGATTGTTCTCATCTTCAAAAATTTGTCATCTGCACTAAGTAACATCTTTCCAGCAGAAACCAGCATATTCTGAGAAATAGGTGGAAGTTGGTGATCTCTGTTGCGGGATGAAGCTTCAGGTGTCTGAAGGCATGTGCTTGGAATTTCAATTCAGATTGGTAGGAGTCTAATTAAAGGAGCATCATGTCCTACGATACCAGCTAATTTGGTGTAGCGGTCCTTTGAGTAGAGAAGTCATCTGTTGTGATTGTAGGGATTAAATTTCTATCCATCGAGAAATTTAAAAAGCTACTTAGATGTTGGAAGCGAGCAGAGATTGCTCAGACAGTACAATGGTGTGTTGTGCAATTCAGTAAACTGAGACAAAAGACTAGATTTGCATCTCTGGATTTCAGGCGTGATATAAATGTTTAAATTGCATCTGGCAGAAGGATTAAGTTAAAGCAGTGCTAAACCTTGCGTCACTGACTGCATTCTGATCAGTTTTCAAATGACAGAGGGGTACCTGTGCAGGAATCCGCATCAGTTTAACCAGATGCATCGGTAAATATATTTAGTAAAATCAATATCGTTTTGTATGTGGATCAGACCTGCAGCTGCTAAATGAATTACTTCAAAAAAAAGATATTCCGTAACAAGTTGGTAGTGAAATTTCAGCAAGGCACATGTCCCAGGGTAGCAGATCTATATATCCTTTTATCCCTTTGACGCTTCAAACTTATTTTTTTCTAAAGGTATGCAGTGTAAAAGGCTGTTGCCTGGAACTTCCCATCTAAATAAATAGATTTTGCATGATAAAATAGATGTCTATGCTGATAAATATGGAAACAGCAGTGGTTCCTTGTACGCATAGTAAAGAAACAAAAGGCCTAGGCAAATTCATTTATTGTGTATGTATTGTTGAGTGGTAAGGGGGAAGTGTTTGCTGTTTATTTTTCTTCCTTTACCTTAAGAAAGTTCTGTGCCAAGGTGATTTTTGACACTGCTTGATGCTGCTCTTGCATTTTGACCATCATGTATAGCAGTGAGCTCTGGATTTTAAAACTGAACAGCGCCAGGTCAGTTAAGATGTCTACAGAACAATGCAGTTTTGAAATCCTGTTTTTAACAGGCATGGGATCAACTCTATAAGTTACATCAGGGAATTGAATCTTCATCCTACAGCTGCTGCAGATTTTTTGTTGTTGTTGGGTGTCTTTCTGTTTCCTTTTTTTAATAGGACAGTTTGTTTCACTTAACTGTGTTTTGCAGGTGGCGAGAAGTGCAGTATGATAATCTTCCTCTCAGGCAGGCTGTGAAGATAGATCTATGCATATAGACTGCTTTTGAGGTTCTCGTGCATTAGTGGCTGTAATAACACAGTTCTACAGTTAGAGCAAAAAGTGACTGTCACCTACAATTAGAAGGATGCTATTTCCAGTAAACATGAGGTATGAGCTGCTGTCAGACTAGTTGATAAACTAGTTGTTTTAAACAGTCTCTAAGTAATTGTAGACCGCTATTAGGTTGACCCTGAGCTTCCTCTTCACCACATTAAACAAGCCCAACTGCCTCAACCTTATAGGTTTAAAGTAGAAATTTCTGTTCTGCTTACCTCTGGCTTACATCTGACCTGCACTGCTTTCAGTTTTCCAGGGCTTGGACTGTGTGTGTTTATAGAAACATGATGATTTTATTTTGCAGGTGAAAATGTTAGGAATAAACTATCATGAATGATAAATTCCATATATTAATATATTATCATGTATTTCTACCTCTGCTGTACTAATGCGAATGTATTCAGAGAACATGATTTCCTGGTTCAGTAAGCTCTGGTGCCCTCACTCACTTCTGACAGAAGGGCATGGAGAGAGTTCATCGTAGACAAAAATGATGATGTTTTACTCTTGCTTGTTTTCTCACCACTGCTTTTCTTGTTTTGTAAGGCATCAGCAAATGAAGCTCTAAGCTTAGAGTTTTCAGATTACATCTCACACAATACAAGTAAACCAGCATAATTTTCTAATCAGAAGGGTCTGAAATGTTCCATTAAAACTGAAAGATCTTTATGTCATAGTGGCTTTACAGTTTGTGACACGGTTATGAAATAGATGAAGCCAATAATAGAGTAATCTCAGTTAAAACACTGCTGTTAAGTTAGCTCTGACAAGTGGTTGTCTATTTTTGTTTTGGAATGATTCTTAAAGAGATTCTTAAAGACACGCTCCCGTACTTAGTGAAAAATACATTCTTAGCGAGAAAAACACTGATCTCTAACTACTTTGTTTTTCCTTGTATAGATTCCACTGAAGCTTCATCCCTTGCTATAGAAAGGGAGACATAGCAGTTCAAAAATGGTGGCAGTACAAAGCTTGTTCAGAAAGGTCAGTATATCTCTCTTGGTTATCTTCAGAACAGCCATTCTGCAGGGAATTTGGTAGGTGATCTTGGACGGGTTTTGACTTTAACAGTGGCATATCTCACTTGACACTTGGGCAGTCATTTAACGTGTCAAAGAGTGGTGGGGCTGTGATAGAATCACAGAATGGTTTGGGTTGGAAGGGACCTTAAAGATAATCTAATTCCAACCCGTTGCCATGGACAGGGACACCTCCCATTAGATCAGGTTGCCCAAAGCCCCATCCAGCCTGGCCTTGGGCACTGCCAGGGATGGGGCATCCACGGCTTACGTGGGCAACCTGTTCCTCACAGAAGGGCAAAGACCCTTTCACCAGAATGTTGTGTCGATGCAACTGAGCATGGCAGTACTTCACCAATATTTCTCCATATTGTCCAGAAATACATTGTTTAAGAGAACGTAAAAGAAAATGGTGTCTCTCTAGCAGCCCTGGGCTGGACGTTTGCATGGTTTACATACGAGCCAAAAACGCTGTTTATTAGGGGAGGATACAACCCCAGCAGCTCCTCTGCAGGAATGATTCTTGCCCCTACGTTGTTTAATTACAAGAAGAAAAGTCTGTTCCATGGCTTGTGAAAGGTGAGGGATGGTGGAGATAAGGTCTTGAAAGAACCTGAGGGTGAGAACAGCCACGCTGTGCTCTATGCACTTGTGAGTAAATGGATGTAGCTGGTAATACCCACATCACCCATTGCTTCTATTTAGTTTTCTTTCATTCTGAAGAAACTTGGGTGCAACAACAGATGATGCGGTTTGCTGCTACCAGAACGTTCACTGGTTGATAATTTGTCCTGACTTTTGTAACAGGGGGGAGGTATCCTGCACGTATATTCTTGCAATCAGCTGCACGTGGTGTCCTCTTTGGTCTCCACGAAGCCTTTTCACAGTGCAGTATTTTTGCCCGAGATTCAAGGAGTATCTTCTGCTGTCCTACGTGCAGAAGGTGGAGTAATTAGATAGATCTCGCCTCTCTACTTGCTCTGGATGTTGAATAACTCTGTGTTGAGAGTTAAAGCACTGTAATCCACTGCTTAGTTTTGGAAAAAGAATAGAGCATCTCGAAGTTTTTATAAATGGGCTTCTTGCAGTATGTTTGATCCCATTTTCTGGCTCTGAGAAGAAAAACCTCAGTGTTTCTGCTGCAGATCATCAATGAGGACTACATACTGCCATTCCACTGAGGGGGTGAAAAAGCAGCACTTTCCCTGTTACTCTGCATGGCTTTAAAATGATGCTCAAAGTCAAGACTAGGCATATATTTCTGATCAGATCAGTGCTCTTATAGTTACACGTTTTTCTGTGTTTGAATTTCAGCTTTCCTCTCAGGAGTCAACACCCCTTTTCTTTGCATGGGCTTCAGTTGTGAGGGGCAGAAAATAAGTGGATCTTCAAGATGAGAAAACACCATGAAGTATCATCTGATTGGAATCTGCATTCTAGAGTGCTTCTCCAGAAATCCCGCTATCCAGATGTTTCAAGGCTTTATAAGTTTAAGTTATGGAGTGAACAGAACAGTTTTATAGAGTGATTCTGGCCAATCTTCTTTGGCCTGCTCTCTTTATTTTATAAATAATATATATTTTTTATTCAAAATAGGTAAAAAGTATTGATGCAAGTGCATTTCCAAAGGCCTTTTCGTTTTGCAAACATCAGGGACTTGAGTTCTCAGAATTCTTCCAAGCCATAATATTCTTGGGGATGGTATTTATATTGAGACTGATCCTCTAACCTTCTCTGACAAGTGGCATTTTCTAATGTGCTTAAAGTTCTGAGTCAGTTCAACTCAATGAGAGACAGACTCATTTAAATTTGGCACTAAATTGATAGTTGGATATATGTTCGTTGAAAGACAAAGTGCTGAACATGTATATATACATGTGCAACTGTGTACGAAAACAAAATACTCATATTGCCAGTATCAACATTCAAGAATATTGTGGCCATAGATGCTTTTTTTTCTAGGAAAGTGTAATTACATGAGATTTTGAGTTACAGTGCCCTTTAAGCCCAATCCTACTTGCAGGTACCTAAAATGCAAATGGATATTTTAGACATTACAATGTGCATTAATTACTAGGGCTAAAACGACGGAGTTTGCATGGTAATTAGAGCATTATCAACTCGTTCCTGGATCAGTGTTTGATGAAAATTTTTGTGTTCATGGAGTCAGAAAGGAAGAAGTAAATTTGAAACACGAGTTAGGAATGTGCACTGAACGTTTAGCTCCAACAGTAGCGTTTGGAGTTTACACTCCACAGCAGTGGTTTTAATCCCATAATGCTGAAGAGACATTTGGTAAACTTGATTATTTCAAACTTCCTCCTCAGTAAATGTGTTGACTGGGATTTTAAAGGTGTTTCAGCACCGAGAGGTGATGATGGTTTTTCTTCTTTATTTTGCTCCATTGGCAGTCAGAGGAATGTATTGCTATTTTTACTCTGTGGAATAGAACTGAGAATTTGCTGGCAGGATGACATGCATTTTTCTAGATCCGAATCGTTCTTTTATCTGCATGATTCAGACCTGGCAACTCCATTTCATGTTTGAATTAGGTGCATGTTTAATGTGTTAGTATACTGTGTCTAAGATCATTTGTTAGTGTTTTCTATCCTGATTTTGTTTGTTCATCAGCCCATTTGTGTTGACTTTGACTACAGAAGCAGTTGTCAGGAGAAACTACCTGGTAAGTGTCTGTTTGGTGACAAAGGCCTTGGCTACACACTTGTCTTTTCTCCTCTATTTACTCTGCTGCTGTTACCAGCGGAAATGTGTTAGTGAGATAGAAGAGACTCTTGCCGAGATTTTTGTCCATAAGAGTAGAAGTTTAACTACCTGGTATAAACCGTGCCCTTTGGACAGATATTTTATACATCAAGCTCTATACTTAGGTTTAGAAGAGGCGGTAGACTCTGTAGAATGTGTTACTATTGCTGAAGTTGAGGTCTTGGGAATTGGGGCGGGTTCTCCCATTCGCAATGTAGGTTACTCTCCTTCCTCCTCTGGCTGTTACCGAAGGCTCTTTGAATGTTCCCACTTCTGGTGGGTGGCTCTCTCATCAGACAGCTGTCGACCAACAAAGCTATTTTTCCTATTAAATCTAATCCTTCATTTCTAATAGAAATCCTGTGCTGGATCTTAAGCGTCAAAGGTGGCAACAGAATTGGTCACTTCTTGGCTGGCAAAATGTGTTCTAGAGGGGAAGGTGGCAGTTAAACAGAGCAGGAAATGTACAGGGATTTAGCACCACTACTTGTGTATTTGTGCCTTTAAACCACTAAATTCCTTGTTTCTAAAAGCAGGAGGATAAAACGCTAACTCTACTTTCCATCCTGTCAACTGAAATGTGTTTTTAAGACAGGAACGTCAAAGCTGTGTTTGAAGCCAAGTGGATGTACAAGAGTTTCTGAGCAGGTTCTTGTGTCCATTCTGGATTAGGTTCTGTTCACAGCCGTGCCATCCTTGCAGGGTTGTTTCTCTGCCAAACAGCAGCAGAAGAGCTGCCTAGAAGATCTACAGGCAGATCCCTGCCTGCTGTCTAGCTGCAGCTTTGTTCCTTAGCCAGTAAAATCTGTTTTGTCTTCTAATTATTATTAAAACAGATGTCTCTATGATAATGCAGCTTTCCAGCTCAGACTTAGAAGCAGCTTTAAAAGGTTTCCAGGTGCTTAAATGATGCTTTGACACCTTTCGTTAACATACTCATATTAAGTAATTTTTCTTGTGGTTGTAATGGCAAATTTTCTTTTTCTTAAAAGCTGCTCAGCCTCACTTAGCTAGAACAAACTCTTGTGCAGGTGGAAATGATAAATAATTTGATAGCTGCAGAGCCATAAGTCAACATTCACACCCGTCAGATTTTGAAAGCTTCAGAGTGAAACATGAAACAGATACTGAAGCGGACAAATCCTGGTGTGTCTGAGTGACTCAACAAACTCCATTTTGTTCTCTTCTGCTGAGTTGGATGAGATGCCCTTCCTGCAGCCTAGTATTTGGACTGTGAATGCTGAATTCGAGCGCTGCAGAATAGTTGGGCAGGTTCCTCTGCCCCCCTGGGTTAAAGCCGAGTGCAGAAAGCTGCCATGCAGGTGATGGTGCCCAGGAATGCAGAGTCTGGGGGCTGGCTGCTGAAGCCACAATGAGCCTGTGTTCTTCAGGGCAGCCTGTAAATGAACAGCTGGGTCACCCTGGGGAAGCTTAGTGTTCCTCCACATACTGCTACTGAGATCTTTCTGCTCAGTGCATTAGTGCAGCTGATGCTTCAGACATCGTTCCAGATGACCTACTAAGAACACAGTGTTTTCAGCTGGCATTTTTGGCCTTTAAGACTGTTAACTAGAGACCAGGGCAGCATAAAAGCAGTCATTTTCATTGCACCCCCTGCTGCCTATGGCTGGGCTCCTGTTTACTTTTTAATTGGCTTTTTGTTTGCTTGGCTTCTGAAAGGAAATTGTATACAACGAGTGTGGTAAATGTAGGATGCGTGAGGTTGTCAGATATACCAGGTAAATGCACTGGAACACAAATTCCCTCAGGCTGCCTGTAATCACTGCTGCAGGTAACAAAACAGGTAAAGTATTCAGCTGATTGCATTTTAGATTTTTTAACATGCAAATAAAATTTTACCCCTTTTAGGGGTAAAATCGACTGGTGCAGTCTGCAGGGTAGATATCCCTGTTCTCTGAGGCTAATGCTCCAAAATAATTTACCACTAACAGCCGCCTCCTCACCTCTCCCCGTCTCTCCCATTTACAGTCAGGTTCAGTTCCCTTAGAGCAGACATCATATTGATGTCTCTGTGGACTGTATTACGCTAAGTCCTGTCCCTGGCCAGCGAGTGTTGTCCAAGGAATTAGGACTTGAATTAGCATCACTGCACTCCGTTTTTTTTTCTCTTGCTGAAGTGGTACCGTGTGGTTTTGGAGTAGAATAAGATTGTATTCCTTTAAGCAAGGAGCAGTACTGTGTGTTGTTGTAGGCCTGTACTAGTGCGTGTAGTGTGCTGTAGCTGATGGAGGCCGGGAAGCTTTTTAATAGCACTGTAGCAATGAATGTTTACTTCCTGGAACAAACCAGAGATGTGATTCAGCAAAATCTGGAACTAGTTTTTTATATTCTGTATGCTGGTGTGGACTGAAAGCACAACTTAGTAGTAGTTACAAAACTGGATGCATAAAGTCTGTAACAGAGTATGAATGTAAAGCATCAGGGAAAAATAGAACTTAACCCTTTCCTCCCCGTAGTTAGATGTAAAGGCAGATGTGTGGGGATGTATTCAGGGACCAGCTGCCTCCAGCGTAGTCGCTAAGCCAGCGGAACAGATTTGCTGTTTGCATAGCTGGCTCATTCCTGAACGTGTTGAATTAGCAGGCTAAGGAGGTGCTGTTGACCTTGTTTATTAAGCCAGAATTAATTAACTTTGAGTCACATTTTCATTTCAGTGACTCTTGTGGTACACGTTTTTGAAATTGATCCGTAGTACTTGAACATACCTGGATTTTATTGATATTTTTCCAATTCTATCAGCTTCTGTTTTGTTACAGAACGTGTAAAAATAAACTTGTTCCGAAGCCATCAATTAAAGCGTATTCATGGTAGGGTGGCTTCTGTCATTAAAAGTAATGGTCTGTCAAACAGTATGGCAGTGATGAGCGTTACCAGGTTGTGGCATTATTATGTACTCTTCCTGCTTAATGTGTTAGTTCCTTTTCTGGTAATGAGCACTGAGACCATACCCACTGTTGCAGTTTTATTCTTAACCGTCCTTTCTCCATCTCCCTTTACGCTCTTCTTCCCGATCGCGTAGCTCCAATATATCAGCTTTCAGCTGTTTGTGCTGTTTTCTTTGGATACTAACAAGATGAGTAGGTGTCATTTGAAACAGTTGGGCCATGTATTTTGTTTGTAATTAATGTTTGTCAGGTATCGCTTTGTGATTTTTATCATTCAGACTCAGCTTGCTTTGCTCAGGGCAGTGGGATCCACCTTCCTGCACTGTTTTTCTCTTTCCTATAAATCTTATTTCTTCATGTTCTAGCTTCAGTTTGAAATGTGAACCTTGTGAAGTACAATGTAAGTTCACTTTTCTAATAAGAGCATATAAGCTGGTTACGCCTTCATGCTGCTTGATTTATTTTTTTCTGTATAAGGTTAAGATTTACAGCAGCGTGTGCAAAGCTTTAGTGGATAACAGCTACTGTTCAGAAAAAAAAAAAAGGTTTATGTTAAGGAAACAAAGTACAAGGGGATTATCCTTGCTTCTTATTGTGCTTAAAAAAAAAAAAAAAAAGAGCAACAAAGAAACCTGATTGCATCAAACGCTAATATCAAACAGCCTATGTAACAAAAAAGTGTTTTACCTGATGGAATTTCTGCTATTTCAATACTCAGTGGACTTAAACTTTTTGTTGGGGCTAAAGCCTGTGGGAAGCCTGGAGAGAGGAAAAAAAAAAAAAAAAACTTTGTCCTCCCTTCCTCCCCATCTCCGTTCTGAATTAGGGTTGTGTGCTGCACCTCCTCAGATCACCATTTTCCTAAATTTATAAGAGACAAAAATCCAGTGGATTCTTGAAAACGTTGGTTTGTTTTCTTTGTCGTGGCTCTTCCTGGAGGATCCACGATGTGTACAAACAGGAGGTTCTTGTATCAGCACCTGGCATCCTGCTGATGTGACGAGCCCGGGTGGGTGCTGACGTGGCCTCCACGAGGAGGAGATAAGGTATTTCTGACTCAGAGATTGTGTGAAGAGGTAGGTGGAATGTGTGGTGCTGTTCTGAATTAACTCCGTGCGCAGGCATTCTTCTTTTGCAATAATTATGTTAATGTGTAACTTCTGTTGTGCTCACTGATCATCTAGACTCGAGCTATCCCCAATCATTCCAGATTGCATTGTTAGGAGCCAGGAGCTTCTATTGCGCCTTCCCTCTTGCTAGTAACATAAAACAGAAAGGATCAGGTTGCTATAAATTATTCTACCTGTCCAGCTGATTTTCAGCTGAGGATCATTTGTCTTTTTGAAAATGGGTGTCTCAAAGATAAAAATGAAATCTCAGGATTAGATATTGTCAAACCTCTCTGTTCGTTAGAACGCAATGTTAAAAGGAGTTTTTGTGTTGCTTTCAAGTAAAGCGGGGGGTTTCCCTCAGTGGTGTTAACTGAAGGGGTTTGATTCGCCAGGAAACCCTGCATGAAGTAGGAACTGAAATGGCTGTTTTTGGATTAGGAAGCTCCGTTTGGGAGCCGATACACTGCCTCTCCAACTGGGTCAGAACTTTTACTGTAAACCACTGTAGTGTAAAGAGCTTCTCATATCAAGGAAGACTGGCTTAGTGGGCTCTGTGCCAATAACTACTAAATTATTCAAAATAGTAAAATAAATTTCATTTATTATTATATTCAGTTGCGTTTTAGGAAACCAGGATGGCCTGGTGTTGGTATTTATACATATCTTGAGTCTGCAAACTTTGCATACAGTCAACACTATTCTGTTCAGCAGAGGACGTGACACTCAGTGTTGGGTTGTTTAATACTAATTTCTTATCCCTTAATTTAATAGGAAGTAAATGTTTTCCAGGGAACATTGCAAATGGTCCGCTGACAGCATTTGGGATGTTTAGTAGGGTTCAGGAGTTTAATGCTGTTGCCAGCATTGAGACTTTTGATATCAAATGGGTTTTTACAAAAGCTTTGGGTACTTGTTTTTATTGTCTGACAAACATTGTCTTTAATATGAATGCTTTGTGTATGTTTCACTAGCATTTTCCGAGTGTTTGTATGGTTTCTACAGCTGGATATACTGTACATTCTGCTTTGTCATTTTCTATTATGGTTTGTACTAGAAAGCCTGCACAGTTTAGACTGTACTACAGGCAAGGACTGCATTAAAACCATTTTTGGTTAATTTATTATACTTGTGAATGATTATTTCTTATGACTTAGCCCATGATGAGGGAAAATACTCTATTTCTGGAAGCCTTACAGAACTTTAATTAATTGGTATTATTGTCTAGAGTGAGGAAGGTGCTTCATCTGTACCTAAAAAATAGATCAATTAGATCCTGCCCCCTTGTCTTACAAGGCAGTATTGGCTGGAGCAGCCCAGGCCTTACATTCCAGCCCTTTGACAAAGAGGTAACCAGCCTGCGATGACGTTGTGTAATCCCGCAGTTTTTAGAATATTTAATAAGTAATAATGGACTACGATGTCTTTGTATGTTAATTTTCCAAAATTAGATGGGTAGATTTATGCCTGGTCTGATTCATACAATCCCTGCACTGGCTGTTTTGGGAGGGTGTTTGTCTTTTGACTTTAAGCCCTGTTGCTCTGTGAACAGAGCTAGAATTTGAGGCCGGCTTTTTGCCATTTCCTGTTCTTTACAACGGTCAGTGATACTGATTCGTCCACGGAAGTTCTAAGAAGCAAAACTCGACCACAGTGTGAGCAGAATTTCTGTAGACAGCACTTCTCCCCTTCTCAATTCCCACCCCATTAGGGCACATACACTGCAACAGGAAGATTCTTTCTTCAGTACCACGGATCAAGATAACTGCAGTTGTTCTACTATTTGAAAATAATCTATTTAGAGCAAAATTCAGAGAGTTACAGCTTTAGTTCTTGGCCACCATCCCAGGACTGAAAACTGTGCCAGGAATGCAGTGAGGCTGCTACCAAGTGCACCTGTTGTACTGGAATTAGTAAGAGTGGTTGTGCTGCCTAACCTGGAGCCATGTCAACGTCAGCACTAGAAATGAAGGACACACCTTCATGATTTAGTTGTTTTATTTCACTTTTGCAAGCAGCCACAAAACAGGCTATAGAAGAATAAATAAATTAAAGCAGAGAGTGTAGCAGTTTATACGAGTACAGCATGAAGATGCTTGACTTTGCAATGATTCAGAGTGCTTTGTTACTGCACTTGGTTCAGTGCTCAGGCAGTAACCAACCAGAAGTAATCTAGGTCAAGTATTTCCCCCATTGGCCAAAAAGATTTTTTAAACATGCCCTCAATCAACTCTGCTACAAATAATAATAAAATGTAGAAAAAACCTCGTTTGCGCTATCATACAGTCATATCGCTTTGTTCCAAGAGCGTCAGTCCGTTCCAAAATACTTCTGTCCAAAGTGTGTTGGCGCGACAGGATGAACTTCTGTAGTTAAAATTGTAATCTCTGGGAATTCCTGGATGATCGATTTGGCACCTTTGGAGAGAGAGGAGAGAAATCAAAGAAATCAATGCCACACCGCAGCCGTATTTCAGCGCCACATCTTACATCAAGGTAAGCAGAATTCTGTAGGTGAGTCTGCCTCTGTTCTTCTGCCTCATTTCTGGCTTATCTGCTTGCATGTGAGGGAAAAACTTGCAGAATTCAGTGGATTTTTCTTCTGGGTTTTCTTACTGGGATTTTTGTTTTCTTCACCATACATTTAACTTCCCAAACTAATCTATCCACTATTTAATCCAATCACTATTTTGGTTACAGACCGCCAGAAATAATTCTCTGCAACATGGTCGATTTTTTGATAGTGATTTCTGCCATGGCCAATTTTTAAAACAACCCACAAGATCCATTTTCCTACTTAAAGAAACAGATATCCCTTTTTAGGATCATCTTTTAAATCTTTAAAGATCTTTTAGAAAAGATCTTTAACGTGCAGACAGTCCAGTTCTGTAGCTTATTTTACATCATGCTTTCTGTAGAACTGGTGTTAGTTGGTGGCTGACCTACTCAGCTCGGGCTGCTGTGCTTTGGAGCAACAGGGAAGACTGACAGTGCTCTGTGCACCATCGAAGCATTTTCTTTACCTATTCCTGCTTATAGGAATGCTTTACCACTCGCAGTTTTGCTGTTAGGGGTAACAGGCCCTTTTCATTCTGCTAGCCTTCTCCCCTGCCCATGCCGCACGTGCCAGTGTTTGCTCTCAGTTTCAAAATTCAGAGGGGAAAAAAAAATCCTTCCTGAGCAGAGTGCTGCTGCTGTCCTTATTCACAGGAGCTCTTGGCAGCTGCCTGGAGCACAGGACTGCCAGAAGCCTTCCCCACTGAATGGCAGAGGTGCGAGCACCTCTGCCCCCCTCACAGCCCCTTGACTTACCGTGCGGTGTGGAGAATAGGCTTAGCAGGATAATGACACTTGGTTGCACGCCGTGTTCTATAAGAACTTTGACAGCCTCAATTACAGTATTACCAGTACCTAGAAGGGGAAAATGTGAGATTTTTGTTTTCCTGCTTGAAGAACTCTTCCTAAGCCAGCCGGGGTTACCTGCACCAATCCTGGTATGGGGCTGAATGACGATACTGTCCTGTCCCACTGGTCGATTATCACCTCGGCAAGCATTAATTACTAAAGATTTTTGTCGCCTGATGAAGGAATTTAATCTTTACAGCCAAATAACCAACTCTGCCAGGTTTTAAACACTGAAGTCAGTGGATTTTATTAAAGCCCCGAGGCAAGAAAACTCATCTAAAATAATAAGTTAGCAATTAAGAGCTCCATGTGCAGAACCAGAATTACATCTTAGGCTGGAAAATTTCCTTCATCCTGACAAAGTCCTTACCACATTGATTTATTTTGTGGTTTTAATTGCATTTAACTTTAAAATAATTTACTTTAGAATTATTCCTCAAAAAGTCTTTTAATAGCAAAAATACTATTTCAAGTCTTTTCTCATATAAGTTCATTTTTTAAAAAAATTAGCCATCGGACTTGAACACATCTACCTTTTTCACAAGTGCAGCCAAACCCAAGTGATCTGCTCTGCGTTCGCTCTGCGTTCACGCTGATGTGGGCCGACTGATGTATATTCTGGCACAGCCTGACAAAGTCCCTACTATGTCACCTAAACCAAGCCAAAATCTAACAAAAGCCTCTGAAATTCAGAAGCTTTAATTTAAATACAGAACAGTCACCATAAATAATAGACACTTACTTAGTATGGGGTACATAAGAAGAACTTTTCTCCTGTAAATGTCTGGGGGAAACTTAGCATAGTATACTTTTGCTCTTTGAGTCTCCTCATCGCTCTGTATCAGGATTTTTCCTATGCGGATCGATCTACAGCAATCCCGTAAACCTTGTTCCATTGCTTCGCCTCAAAATGAGCAGAAAAAGAAATATTACATGATAACAAAGGGCACAAGAACAAGACATTACAATTAAATGGACCGTCCCAATACTGTAATGATGAATAGTTCTCAAAAGTAGCTTTTTTTTTCTTGCTTTCAAGTTTTAAATAGACCTTAAGCTATTTTCTTTATCTCTGTTTAGACAGAAAAACAAGCCTACTCTGTCATTTGGCTCGCAGGTATTTGTGTTCCCATGTTCTAGTGCTAAGCAGGTTTTCAAAGGAAAGAAGTAGAAATACCAAAACAAATATTGTCGTAATTCATACGTGGTTTGAAAAACAACCTTGAGCTCTGCATAGCCACACCGTGGTAAAAAACATAGTACAGGAACCTGCGGAGCCACTGGATTTTATATCATAAAAAGCTTGACGTAGTTTTGGGTAAAGGAGTACTGCCTCTAGCACCACTGAGCGTGGTTTATTTGGAGAGCTGTCTTTGAGGAGGAAAAACTAGTGGCAAATGAGGAAGGAGAGTTGGCCTGGTCTCTCACAGTTAATGGTTGTTAAAGAAGAGGCCAGATGAAGTCTGCTGCTGCTATTTGTCTGCTGAAATGTTGAAGAAACATATTACTTGCCATTCTTTCTTAGGTATCCTTGATTACAGAATCTCAGCTAGCAGTTTGGGGGAAACCTTCGCTGTAGGGAAGTTTATTGCACGTTTTCAGAAGCAATCTGGTTACTGGTTTCAAAAGCATTTAGTTCATACCCATTCAACAACCAAAAACTGCCTACCGCTTCTCATTATGCTGACTCCGCAGTTTCCCTTTTCAAATTTCACTCCTTCGTACTTGTATCCTAAAAAAGGAAAGAAACCAAGGGTCAGTGGCAGTGATCACTCCCCTCTGCCCCATCCTGTTTTAAGTGACCCTGGTGTGAATGGAAACGAGATTCCCCCGCAGACCCAGGCACCGGTGCTGAGCTCCGCGTGTCTCAGCAGGTGGCGTGACCCCATCTGCACGCCACATCGTGCATTCCTCAAACCAGCCATGGGAACAGGACCAGAACCATGAAAGAACTTTACTCGTAACAGTTTCATCAGAAGAGCAGCACAGGTGTGATCCTGTCTGTATGCTTTATAACTCAAACATGCAGGTGATTATTTTATATGAAGGATGTTATCCAAAATAAAGATAAATGGTACGTGCCCGAAGTAACCAAGTAAATGCACTCCAGTGCTACAGGTGAAGAGGCATAACCAATATGATGCTACTCTAACTGCGTTCCTGATCACTGAAGGACAGAAGCGGGCAAGGGGATGTGTATGAAAGAGACTGCCAGCACTGCGAGTTCAAGGTTATGAATTCAAAGGCAGCAAAGCAAGGTAAGCTCACTCGGAGTTCTTCAGATCTAACCTGAACTTGCCCAGTACCACCGCAGAGACGTGGCAGTGTTTTTATGGGTGTTGCATATTCTCCTGCCTGGCTGAAAAAAGTCCAAAGGCTCCTTTTAAAGGAGAGCCGACGG
Source organism: Stictonetta naevosa (assembly GCA_011074415.1). NCBI lineage: Eukaryota > Metazoa > Chordata > Aves > Anseriformes > Anatidae > Stictonetta > Stictonetta naevosa. The sequence goes on along the minus strand of CM021700.1, from coordinate 16,918,589 downwards.
CATTTCGTTGCTGGCCTCGAGGGCCGTTCTGCTTCTGAAAGAGTACAAATCGTCTGTGCTGATGGCAGCTTGAAGATGTTCGGAGGGAAAGAGTTAAGTATAAATAAGCAGCAATTCGTAGGTAAGTGTCTGCGTTCTCAAGGCAGGCTTCCTGTTGGATGAGTGTGTCTGAGGCCATTTTAGCTCCCTCCTTGGGCACGGGTAAGGGTGGGAGGGCTGACGCTCTGACGGCAGGGCTAGCAGTAACAGCAGACAACAGCCTGTGCACCGCGGCGACGTGTGCCCAGAGGGCCAGGCCCATGGCGCTCGTTCCCCACAGGCAGGCGAGTGGCTCACTGAGAAACAACTGCAGAGCTTCGGGAGGGCGTTACTCGCAGGGGACCTGCCAGACAAACTGGGTAACGCCGACAGCCATCAAACCACCCCTCACCGACTGACCTGGGACTGATGTGAAGCCAGGCCGCAAGAAGTAGCTGCTGTTTTAGGTAAAAGCGAGCAAAGGTAAGTGACTGCGGCTCCCGAGCACCTTCCTAAACTCTAGCTAGCTTCAGCACCGAGTGTTTTCAGGCTATCTTTTCCCTAACTGAAAGTAGGGTAAACCATGCAGATGATTTACGGTGAAGGGCAGAGGGGTAGAGTGAATGAGAGAATGTACAGAGCTGCTCTCAGGCTGCAGAAAATGCCAGCAAAATCCCCAAGGGGAGGAGGACTCAGCTGGTGCCTGTCCTACCGGGCTACTGCAGGTGCCCTGGGTGTGCTTGAGGTTCCCCAGACGTGGCTGATGCACTGAGCAGCAACCACGCTACCTCTGAGTAACCTGTGCAACCTTACGTATCTTTTAAGGTTAATAGGAGCAAACCAAAAGTACTGCAGTGGGTTTCCTCTAACGTCAACACAGCCACTTTTTATTTCCTGCTTACCATCACTCACGGTTGCAACAGAGGCAGATTTTCACTGGCATGACAAAAATGCTTGTGCTGAGCACTTTTTTCTGTAATGGGCACGTGAAATATTATCAGTTTTAATTCGATGGTGTGATAGGGGCGAGTAAGGTGATCCTGCACGTACACTGCTAAAGTTTTTATCACAGTTCTGCAAGACCAATTTAAAACCATAGTAAGGTGACAACTCTATGTCTGTGTTCTGCTCAGTCCTGTCATTGCACATGATCTAGCTTTTTTTTTTAATACCTTGAGGGGACCTGAACTCTGTACTCTAGCCTGAATGTTAAGTTGTTCCAGCCTCTTGTAACAGTTCCACATTGTTATATTAATTCAGCTTCCACTTCCAGCCCTACGTTTCCCACGTACCTGTTGGAGTGGTCACCGTGCATTCCGTGTATGGCAGTTGATTCAGTCCCTCTTCAACCACAAGTCTGATCTGTAGAACCAGAGAAATCAGCTTAAAGGGGTTTGTTAGCTATCCAGGTAAGATACTAAACGTTAGGAGTTTCTGCAAGTACTAGGTGAACACCTAACAGCCAAGAACATCCTCTTCTACTGGTAGTTAGGAATAGACTTTAAAGGCCTTCTATAGGCAATGTGTATGTTTTGTCCACACATCAAATGAAGGCATTAAAAAACAAAACGGGGGCAGGGGTACATCTATAATGCCTTCATAAAGCTGGCTTAACTTCTATCTGGCAGATAAAGCCATCAGAGACAAATGTTTCTCAACAACTAAGTGAACCACCCATGTTAACTTCATGTTGCTGACAGAAAATATCAGTGAGAAAAAAGGAAAACTCCCCTTCTTTCAGTTCCCCATCAGCTAGGCCCTAAGGCCTGTTTCAACATCCTTATTTCCAAGAAGCTGCAGCAGGGCTGCCCAGAACAGCCACAGGAGCTGCAGTGCTGTAAACATACCACCAAGCGCCCAAAGACGTGTCAGTGGATCTGCAAGTCTCTTTATCACCCCCTTCTTCTGGCACCTGGCAGCTCTGATTACTCCACACTGCTCAGCCCCTGCGTGTTCACAGGGTGCAGATGGCCCAGCTGCAGTGGGGACATTGCTCCTGGAGAGGTGGCTGGCGTGTCACACGTCCCTCCAGAAGGCAGGAAACCTGTGCTGTAGCCCAGGCGAAGGTACAAAATGCATTCATCTCAGCCCAGAATGGCTGCCCAGGAGAGAAGCTCTGGGTATTGCAGATACACAAAATTCTCTCTGCTGGTGAGCCAAAGATTTGAAGGCCAGGACTGCTCAAGGAAAGCTACCGCCAAGCCAAAGATGAAGCCTATTAAGCAAAAGTCACTGCATAAGGGCAGAAACGAGGTGACTGCTCCTGGGACTGAGCTCACTTCAGACACTCCAGAAGCAGGGCAGGCTGGAAGGTTTTTCTGTTCTTCCACCCTGCCCCAGTTCCTAGCACGCACACAGACTGCATTAGGAGTTAGTAAACTAAAAGTTTCTCTTTGACGTGGTTTTGGGAGGAGGAAGGGAGCTAACCATGTTAAGTTCCAGCAGGCCTAGTTAAACTGTCACGGCTCACAGACTTCTGCTGAAGTGTTAGGTTATGCATTTAATGCTGATATGCAAAATTATATAGTCAGTGTGCTCATTTATTAGTTACATGTTTAAGGTTGCCCCTGCAGTAAGCAAGGGAAATGCTGTTTGCTTTGAACCTTCATTAGCACAAGGTGTGTTAGAACTGCTAGGAAAAGCCACAGCTAATACGAGTGTGAGGAGTTGTAGCTAACCACCACGTAAGTGTTTTGAGGATGTTACCATGCTGGTGAACCTACCCTTTCTCAGCCAAGTAAACACATGGATCAAGTCTCCTTACCACTCTCAAATACTGCTGAAGAAATCAGGTTGGACCAGTCCTTCAGGGTCCACGACCAGAGAAATTGGGATAATAGGCACCTAGAGAAAGCAGCTGCCAGCACTCTCGTTTACAAGAGGTGCAATCACTAACTAGGGAAAGCAGCCGAGGTGCAGTTAGGGATGGCATGTCTCTGAGCAGACAAACCTTGAAAAGGGAGAGCCTGTCTAGAGACACCTGAACACTGTAATCCTGAGTGGCTGCACGTCACAACTCTTGTGCCTGCCTGCAGTTTGGAAAGAGGTGAAGCAATGAAATGCCAGTAAACTAGAACGCAAATAAATTAAAAATGATTTTTTGAAGAATCACTTGGACTAGATGATCTTTGAAAGTCCCTTCCAACTTTTCTATTCTGAATTCCAGAGTGACCAACATTACCTCGCCCCACTTGTCGGCTGAGGCTGCAGGGCAGTGCTGTGTAGATGACAAAGCCTTGCCTGAGTCCAGGCTGCAAGGCAACTGTGGTTGGTCCTTGCCCGAACTTGAGGCACACGATGCCTGGTGTCTCTCTGGGAGATGTCCCCTCTTCCTGTCACTCACCCAGGCTCTGGGCCCACAACATGCTGCTGTAGTGCCCACCCGGCTGCGTGCAGCTTGAACCCAGTTTGTCCAGTGCTGCCTACCAAGCAGGACTCCCTAAAATAATTCGCAGGCTGTCTCAGTAAAAATGCCAGGGGCTTGGTGAGCTCCTCGCTAATTGCACAGAAAAGCTGCAAGGTGCCATCAGTGAAAGTCTCCTTTCGCGTGCAGGGCAGCACGTGTACGAGGGCTCACCGTGAGCCTTTTGCAGAGTTCTCTGCTGGTGGTTCTCAGCTTGCTCTCCCTAGCACCTTCTGGTCTATCTGTTCAGGTATCTACCACCACGAGTCGTTAACGATCGAGCCTTTCGTGTGCTAGAGGCTTACTTCCCATGCCTGCCTCTTCTCCTTCCCAGACACAAGATGGTTTGTCGTCTTATGATTTCAGCCCCCCATCTTGCAGCTGCAGGACCACACCACCAGCAGTCACCTTCAGGAACTTTCTGCTAACCTTTACCACCTCTTAACTCCCTTCTTCCACACATATCTTTGACCGTTTCTTTTGTCATCCCCTTCTGTGAGAAACAAACTGCCAGATGGAAAAACTGTACCACTACATCAAATCCCTCCTTGAACCCTCTCCCTATTGTGACCTTACAAGATACTTGCCACTAGTAACTGCCAAACTAGTAGCAAGCTTAACTCCGTTCTCATTTTCTCTCTGCAACAAGATTTTGTTACTCTACAACTCCATGCGTTTGTTTTCAGACTGCATCTTGTCATTAATCAGCTGTCTGCTAGTCAGATCCAAAACATACAGCAAGTCTTAACAATGGTTGTACATCTACTAGAGCCCCATGTGAAACTGTGATAACAGAAAATGGGACAGTCACACACTGTTTTTTGTAATATTCCTCTTACAGAATGAAAAGCAGACCAGCAGACCACCTCCAAATAGTGAGAAGGTAGGTGGGAGAGGCCTGTCACACTAATTAATGGTGATAAATCGCGACTGGGACCCATAAGGGTTCTCCTGTCTGTAACAGAATAGCCATTTTTTATCTCATTTTTAAAGTACAGAACAGGAATCTTTATTGCTTTGCTTTAGTTCAAAGAAGTTGATGGGAAGGAATGCTCCTGAGAAGACGGGAAGCTGCTACAAGGTAAAACAAGAATATTAACCAGAGAGGAGTGCTGGTGGGGAGGGGGCCTGACTCTGGCCTGGAGACCTGTGCCCAGTAAGTATGCGGGGTTGCTGATGTTGGCTGTCTGAATCTCATGTACACATTTAAGCATGTGAAAAGCTGAAACCACCAAAAAAAAAAAAAAAAAAAACAAAAAAAAAGAGGAAGAATGCCCCACAGTTGAGCTGGTTTAGCACAGGCTGGGGATGCTTCCCGTGCTGTTCCCCCTTGTCCAGTGCTGCGAAGGACGTTATGTCTGCTGAGAACTGCTGGCACAGAAAGAAGGTGGGACTGTGGCTTTCTGCCTGTCCCTTATGAAGGCAAAGAGGGACACTGCAGTCGGTAATTTGACCCAATAGTTACAGTGATGAGTTTTGTTGGCTCAGGCTATCACTGATCCTGGAGAATGGAAGAGGCAGAAACATTCTCGAGAAGGGAAAAACAGCGGGGAAAGTGGAACAAGCTGCAGAGATAAAAAGCACTGCAGTCACACGTCAGGTCAGGGTCATATGTAAGCCCTGAGCAAGCCTGCATCAGGCATGGATTAAGACTGGGCTCATCACAGGAAACCTGGCTGGTTTAGCAAATAGTGCTGGTGACTGAACGCTCTCTGGACTGATCTTTGTTAGAGGGAGAAGGAAAGGCTTTCCTCAGTAACGAATCTGGAGTTGCAAATAGGAAACTCCCTCTTGAATACAAGGGCGTATCCGGTACATGTGTGGTAGCAAGTGTTGTGGGCTTCTTTAGGCATTTAATTTACGTGAGATAACTGCTGCATTCCCACCAGCCTTTGTGTCCTGACTTACCAGAATGTGTGAAAGTTTCAAATTGCTTTGTCCCTGCTAGCAGCTACCACATGGTTAAAAGCCCGTTCCCAGGGTGGATGCACCCAGAGCTGCTGATCTACCACACCACAAGTGTCAGGAGGTGCTCTGCATGCAATCAGTCGTTGACATCTAGACTGTAAGAAATTGTTGACAAGATCAAAAGTACTGTTTCAAACTAACACTAAGTTATCTATAGCTTCCGTGCATCTGTTTTTAAATCGCATTCTCATGTTGCTACTTCTCACTGTACTGAAGTATTTTATAATAACTTAGTTTCTGGAACCCTTTGAGATGAAGACACTGTAACAAAGAACAGAATCCCTACACAGAAAGTTGCTGTCAAACAGCAATTTCCTTTGTTTAGAAAAGCTGCCCTCACACTAACATTATTCTAGCTCACAAGACCATTTTATAAAAGAATTACACAGCACAACACCAAGAAGAAGAAATTCTTCACCTACCAGACGATCAGCAGAAAATACGAAGTCTCCTCTACTGGCTGTCCTGAAAAAGGTAACAATTTCTATTTTAAACTGGGGAATAATTAAGAACATTGCTTAAATATAATTTTACTTGAAGGACAATATTTTCCAGAGGCGGTTTGGAGAAGGGTCTCCTGCCACATTCCAACTTTATCCCCCAGAGATCCCACTGAGTGTGTTTTGTACTAGGTGGAGAAGCTTGAGGTGCAGTGAGCTCACGCGGGGCTCTGCCTCTTACCACTGGCCATGTTGCTGCACCGCACACACAGCAACTGAAGCACAAAAACACGAGCAGGATATTCTGTAGGCTTTCCATTGTACCACCATGCCAGCTCGCTTCCAGAACACCTCAGCAGCTCTGACCTGTGCCAGCCTGGTAGGTTCTCTACAGCTGTAAGCAGGAGAGCTTTGCTTTGCCCGTTCTTAAGTCAAATCAAACCACAGGACAGCAATGAAGCAGATCCCAAGTGCTGAGGTGTGATAAGCCTAGTGAGCCTGAGCCTAAAATGAGCAGGGACAAGCAGGCAGCGCTACAAAAACACCTCTCTCCTGGCTTAGTGGCTTAGGTGGAACTTCTTGCTACCACGACTGCTGGCTGGTGGCCCATCCAGAAGACAGGAAGGGTAAGCTCACCTCTTCCTGCTCCATGCTGTGCAAACATGCCACGTTGACAGCTGCAGTCGTAAAGCCAGGTTGGAACACCTCGCTTCCTGTGTCAAGACCAACTCTCACCACACAGAAGTAGGACAAACTTCCAACTAAGGAGACAACGTTTCCAGTATGTTAGCCTTAAAAATCCTCTGGCAAGGAATCACCATCACAGGCAGGCCATTTTTAGTGAAACTTTCTGTTAATCACACTAGGCATACCCCTCTCTCATCTTCAAGCTATGATACTCTAGATGTCTCTTGAAATACCACAGATAGTTTTGCACTTAATCCCCAAGGTTCCGCAACATCTTCTGTTTACAAGAGTGGAAGTCAGGATGTTTGTCTGCCTACTCCCTGTACAACTCGTAACCTTGCCACATTAAGAAAATTAGGTTTTAAAAGACTGGCAGCCTAATCTGATCTCTTTCCTTGTGCCAACACCCCAGTATTTGTTATTCAAAATGCTGTTTGGTTTTTGCTCTTTCTAGCAATGACAGGATAATCTTAATGTTCTGCTACTTTGATGTTAATCAGAAAACCAGAACTGAAGAAAGCCCCATCAAACAACCAAGAAATGAGCTTGCAATCGCACAAACTGATTTTGTTAAGATTTTTTAAAGGGATTCATATTCCCAACTGTGGTGTGTGCAAATATAAAAAAAAATAACAGCAAGTAGCAAAGTGTGTAGGTGGACTGTACTTAGGTTTTTCCAGACTGGGGCGTGGCCTGTCAGAAAACTTACCCATATTTCATGAAAGGAGGGTAAGACAAACCTGACCATGTCACGACTCTGGGTTTGACTGCAAAGCAATAGAAGTTTAGAGTGAATACTGTGGGCTATTAATACAGATTATGAGGCTTTAAATGAGCTACTCTGTCCTCGCACGGGGAGGCTGATGTTTTTACAAACTTTTCACAGAACACCCTTGGTCAGTGGTCAGTTCTGTCTGGTTTTTAAGGGGATGGAGGACAACAGTGGTAGCATGCATAAAAATTAGAGACTAATAATAATAATACTGAAAATGACAGACCTCGTGCACACCTTCAGCTGGAAAGCTGTGACCAGATTTCAAGCCCCACACCAGGAGAAAATTAATTTCTAGGGGCCAGAAAAAAGGCTCATGTGAAAACGCTGGAGCTGCTCACCATAAAGATCAGATACGAGGATACAAAGTAATGATCTACTGCAGACTACAAACTTCTTAATAAAGTAACTGGTACTGGTTACAACCACTGCCAGGCCTGTAGGCAGGTCATGGTCTGACACACTTCGGTAATTCCTATTTCTCCTGTTCACCTTGCAAGAGAACTCCCTCCAGAGACAGCAGGGTGCTGCGAAGGCAAGGCTGGAAAAAAGCTGCTTCCCCAAACAGAATTCATCAAAGACCTTTATAAGAAGTGTAGGCACTGGAACCTGGTGCCATTAATGGGCAGTGATGCAGCTGGGAACAGGAGCACATCCTCTCTGAGGGAGAACCAGAGCCGTGTGTGTAAGTACTCAGTATTTCAGTGCCTGTGGGGGGGGTGCTATGTGAAAGGGATCCCAACCTGCCTGCCTGCAGCAAAGCCATCTCTGCTCATCACGGCTGAGTGGCACGCTGTTGAATCATCACACTCTGTATAGCAATGAGGATTGCACGTCCTGCTGCTCTGCTGTCCTCGCTGCTGCGTTGTTCGCTGGTTCCCTGGGGAATAAGAAGCCGCAGCAGAACACAGCACAATGATCTCACATAAAAGACACAACAACCCTTAAATACCTGCATTTAAATCACGTCTGTTGTTAAATCGGGAGTTCAAATGGCACTACCCATCTGAGCTAATGAATTTCCTCCTGCAGAAACCAGCGCTCTGGGCTGCAGATTGCCACACTATTCATTTCAGCTTCCAGATTGCTGGTTCCAACCTGTGCAGGCCAGACACCACTGCGAGGTCACACCCTCCTCAGAAGAGGCTCTGACTGTTTGCTCCCGGGCACTCTGTACTTAAACTCATCAGTTTAAGAGAGTTTAAGAGAGGACTCAGAATTCACACCTGACAGTGTTAGCAGGCACCTGTCCACCCATTTGGCACAGCTGAGGCTCCAGAACTGAGCGAGCTGGGGCAAAACGCGTGCACCCACAAGCACAAGCCAAGGTCACCTATCTGCCTCCCTAATTCTGGCTCGCAGACCTCATTAACTGTAGTGACGGCTACATAAAATGAAGCTAAGTATATAAACTGTAATTTTAGCCTACGAAATGCTCACCACTGATTCAGTTAGCCACCTCTGAACCTGCCACAGGATGTGAGACCAGCAACATGAAGGTGGTTTTTGTCTTGCTTTTTGCTGGACAGTATTCCAACTGAAAGGCTGCGTTGCATTCCTCGGAATCCTGAATTCCTTTCCACTTTTCTGTGCTTCTCATCCTACGGGCAACACAGAGTCCCTAAGGTCTTCTACATCCAGCCTGTCCAGCCTTAGGCTGATGTAAACGTGCCTGATTCGAGCCTGCACCGCACCAAGAACGCCTATCCCTTCCTCACTGCACAGGAATAGCCCCAAACTGACTGGTTTCTCCCAGCAGCTTGCTTTGTAATTTCTGACCTTTCCATGATTGCTGTACCTGGGACATCTGTGTTCATGAGCATTAAGTAATCCCAACATCCCCCCTGAACTTGCCCAGCTGTGGGGCTACCTATTCTTTTCTAATCCAGAAACAGATACTACGTACTGATGGTATCTAACTGCCCTGCAGTGACATCGCTTTTCCCTCTTCTCCATTGTATATGAATGCAGCCTTTTGTCAGTTTAAATCAGATTTTTTGACCAGCAACTCCTCTTAGCCATAGCTCCTTGCTCACAACTATGAAACTTCTGAGGAGGAGCTTCTTTTAGCACTGGGTTGGAATGGCACAGTTGGACAGAGTCCTGGTAAGGCAGATTACACCTGCTCGAGGAAAGGTAACTGCAACAGTTTCTAACCCCTGCATAAGAAACACTCGCACCTGTGCAGCTGAGCACACATTTTACCAAATTTCTAGATGATGGGCATTAAAGTAGGCCCGTCTGAGGCCTTTTCTTCACTGAAATGCTGCTGCCTTTCTGAGCCAGAATATAAAAACAGTGTTTCCTTGCCATTGTTCCACACAAAGCCTTTCTGAGCAGTCTGCTGTCCAGCTTTCTACACTGGGCAGGAAGGGAGCTTGGAAGCAACGGCTACATCCCCACTGCTAGGGCAGTGCCACGTTCAGAATAAAGCGCAGTGCGCTAGCGCTGTAGCTGCTAGGAGCGATTCATTATTTCCAAGGCTTATTCTACACCTCGCCTTACTGGAGTCTTGTGCAATGGCCTGATGCAACTCTAAAAAAAAAAAAAAAAAAAAAAACTCCTCTGAGTTAAAATATCAGCTGCTGTTTTCTGGTTAAATTCAATACACCCATAAACTTGTTCAATGTATTTGAAAGAGTTAAAAATTTACTTACAACAATAATAAAAATACCTAGGTGGGTACAGTAACTACATTGCTAGTATTCACCTAGATATCAAAGCTAAATGTTATTCCCTTTCCACTAACCTTAAACCCTTCTGTAGGCCATGCAACAAGCAGAGTTTGGACTGCCTCGCTGTCTCTGCTTGGCCCACGTAAAACTTCCCTTTCTGCTCTGCAGGAAGGCTGCCAGAAGACGTTCTCACCTGCAGAGATCTTTTGTGTGATCTTGCCACAACTGCCCTCCTTGCAGCAAGCCAGCACTAGCTCCGTGTGCTCCTGCCTGCAATGAGATCAGCTTTTTCCACAACGCTTTGAAGAGTCAAAAATTCCTAATTTAAGGTAACAAGGCACATCTAAGCCAGTACAATTAACGTAGGTATTGTCTTTGATGATTCGTTCTACGTAAAAATTAGTGGTATTACAGTTGCAAAGTTAAATACTCAAGAGCTGGGAAATACCAAAACGCAGCCTATGCAGATAGAACAGAGAAGAAATAAGGGGAAGAATCGAGTTGGTTACTGCAGATGTTAGGAAGCCCGTGTGTTACAGGACAGGAAGGGTTTATTGGGATCCTGGAACACTCCATCAACAGACTGTTCCCCACCTCTGTATCTGCTGGGGCTTCTCGCATCAGAGGAGGCAAATTGTGCTTTTAATGGATGCTCTCTACGTACGTTTGTGTTACGTTGCACACTAAATTTAACATGCTGTAGTATTACCTTCCACGTGCAGAACAATAGCACACAAACAGGATGGGTGGGAGAAGAGCTCCTGACATGAGGTGCGATGCGAGCCCTGCTGTTTCCCTGTGCCTTAAGCACCTCGTGTCGGAGGTGCTCGGCAGCAGGGCCCAATCTCACACGGATTTTTGCCCCTTAGAGCTGCAGAAGCAGGATGACACCTCCGTGTCCCACCAGGTGTGGTGGCAGCGCAAACTTTTGGTGACAGAAAGTAACAAGCGCGGAAAGCAACGCCTTCAGAAAGGGCAGCGACCTAAGGAGGTAAGGGCCCCTCAGCAAAACCCTCCTCGGCGCTGTATCACTCCCGGATCCAATCTGGGCGCTCTCCACGGCTGGAACTAGATGGTTTATGAGGTCCCTTCCAACCCGAGCCACTCTCTGATTTTACGGTGCCTCTGTCAGGGGCTGCCGGTGAGGGGGGCTTCCCTCAGGTCCCACCCCACCCCCGGGGGCCGCGTCCCTCAGCACACCACCACCCCTCTCAGTCCCCTACAGCTCCCCTCAGCCCCCCAACGCCCCCCTCAGCCCCTCGGTTGCCCCCTCAGCCCTCCCCGTTCCTCTCAGCGCCCCCCAGCGCCTCAGCGGGGCCGGAGCCGCCCGCCCCTCCCTCGCTCCCTCCCCGCCGCCCGCCGGTTTCTCGTCAGGCCCCGCCGCGCGGCCTCCCGGCGCTCACTTGTCCCTGATGATGGTCTGCAGCTCCCGGATCTGGTCGTTCATCGGCAGCAGCTTCAGCTGAGCGCCGATCTCCGCCGCGGGGCTGCGCACTTCCACCAGCACCCCCCCGTTATTATTGCTGCTGCTGCTATCCGGGCTGGGGCTGCTCTCGCCGCCCTCATCGGGCTCCGCGAAGCGGATCAACCGCGAGCAGCCGCCGCCCGCCGCCGCCAACACCACCGGCGGCTGCTGCTCGTCCTGCGGGCCGGGCGCGGGGCCGAGGCGCTGGTTGCGGCACGGCATCGCCTCCATGCGCCGGGCCCCGGCCCCACAGGCGGCCACGCGTGCTCAGCGCCGGCCCCCGGCTTGCGCCGCCGAGGGGCGGGCCGCGGGGGAGCGCCGCCGCCCTAATGGCCGCCCGCGCTGCCGCTCAAGCAGCGGGGAGCGGCGCGGGGAGGCGCTGGTGGCGGCGCGGCCTCGGCTGAGGCGTGCGGGGAGTCTCTCAGGGGAGGCTCCCGCTCAGCCGCCCGCTCTCCTTTCCCCATGGGCGCCTCGCGGTCCTTTCCCCTCACGATCTCGTTCCTCCAGCCCCGTGTGGGGCCCGAGGAGGCCGCACGCCGCTGCCCGGCCCTCGGGTAGCTGTGAGGTGATGGCTGCCGCAGGAGTGGGGCTGGGGCTCCTCTGCCCCTCGGCAGTCCTGCCTTTGCCTCGGGGGTGTCCCCTCTGCCCTCTTCGGAGTGTTTTAAAAGGCTGTTTGGTGATTTTGACACCAAATACACTGGAGTAAACTCTGGTTTAGCCTCTGCTGCTTCACATCCTTTCACAGGTGCTGCTCTATGCTGAAGATCATGAAATATCATAGGATGTAGTGCGCTTTCATAGAACTGTAGAATCACAGAATCATTCGGGTTGGAAAAGACCTCCAAGATCAAGTCCAACCATCCCCCTACCACCAATGTCACCCACTAACCCATGTCCCTAAGCACCACGTCCAGCCTTTCCTTGAACACCCCCAGGGACGGTGACTCCACCACCTCCCTGGGTAACCCGTTCCGGTGCCTGACTGTTCTTTCTGAGAAGAAATTTCTCCTAATTTCTAAACTGAACCTCTCCTGGCATAACTTGAGGCCATTCCCTCTGGTCCTATCACTAGTTACCTGTGAGAAGAGGCCGACCCCCAGCTCCCCACACCTTCCTTTCAGGTAGTTGCAGAGAGCAATGAGGTCTCCCCTGAGCCTCCTCTTCTCCAGTCTGAACACCCGCAGTTCCCTGACAGGACTTGTGTTCCAGGCCCCTCACCAGCTTCGTAGCCCTTCTCTGGACACGCTCCAGGGCCTCGATGTCCTTCTTGTAGTGAGGGGCCCAAAGCCAAACACAGCACTTGAGGTGCGGCCTCACCAGAGCAGAGTACAGGGGAACGATCACCTCCCTGGTCCTGCTGGCTGCACTATTCCTGATATAAACACTCAACCTAGGCTTAGTGAACTACTTTTCATTAGGGCAAAAAACAGCTGTGCTCATGTTTCACGTGCAAAGTTTCAGGCAGGATATTTTCTAAACAATGAATTTGTGAACTCCTGACAGTGGGGCTGGTAATGGAAGTGCTGGCAGAGCCTTAAACAAAGAGGCACAAACACACATCCCTCATTTGACTTGCACATTTTGATTCTGCAATAATTAAGGGATGTATATCAGTAATTTTGTAGGCAGATGTCTGTTAGGAGAAGAGGATTTAAAAAAAAAATCAAAGCCTTGGCACATCTTAATTAACTTGTCAATCTATTTAACTGAGAACCAAACCTGCAGGAACTCTGCAGAGTTAAAACAACACTTAACAAGAACTTACTGTGGGATTGTGGCTTACTTAAAAATGTAGCACAGAGAGAACAGAAGACAAAACTGATGAGAAGGTGGAATGATTGCAGCAGTCTGTGTAGCCATCTGCTGCAATAAACATTTATGTATATTCACTTTTGCCTAATGTACCTGCAAATGCATTTCTCTGAATATCAGCAAAATTCAGTACAAAAACAGAACTTAATCTTAAATTACAAACAAAACTTTCAGTTGCGGGAATTGGAGTTTTAGTCTCTGTTCAGTTCACTAGGAGGTGACTGTAAGACTCTTGTCTTTATTTAAAGATGAGCAACACCACAGAGAGATAACAAGCTGAAAGACAAACTGAGGGATGGGAAACTGAACTGGAAGCCATCGTAGAAATGGATAGTTGCAGGTTCAGAGAAGAGGTATGATTTAGCCAAGTCTGAATGTGTAGCTGTGAATTTCTCCTGAATACAAACGCCCAATTGTTAGATTTATGTGAATTTTTCTTTTTTTCTTTTTTTCTTTTCTTTTTTTCCCAGAAGTGAGGCTTCAGAAACAATTCATCCTCTTTTGTCATTTGATATATATATATATATGCATATATATATATTTGGGAAAATTATGGTTTTTTTTATTCTGTTTGACAGGGGAAGAGGAGGGAAGAATTTATCTGTAGCAGCTGTTCTAAAAAAAAAAAAAAAAAAAAAAAAAAAAAAAGGCAATATTTCCTGTGCTCTGCTTTGACTATTTGCCATCAAACTGAGAGGAATTGCTTCTGAAGTGTCAAGTAGCAGACTATCTAGGCTAGCAAAACACAGAGACACTAAACAAAAGGTGAACCAGACTAAGAAGCATTTTGCAATGTGCTTGGGGGAAATTTTTAACACTTTTGTGCTTTGTTACTTAACTAAAGAGTGTATCTGTTGGGAAACTACTGACTGTGAAGATGATAACTTGTAGAACGAGGATATGGACAAGAGCTAGTTGGGAGGACAGGCCACTAGTCTGAAAACATGGGCATCATAACTGCAGAGACTCCAATGCCAGCACAGGTGTCTGACACAGAGTGCTGGAACCTGTTTTTGTGCCATAAAACTCAGAGGATGGCAGGTTCTGTGCTGGTGTCGTCAGAACATCATGGCAGCTTTTTTCTGACACCTTAAATATTTGTCCTTTTCACTATGCCTGTTTTTATCTCTAAATTAATATGCATAAACTTGTTAAGATGGGGACTAATGATAGTTTATTAAAACACCTGACCCACTTGGCATTCCCTCCTCCCTAGAAGGGACCTTGAGTTGGTACCAGAATGCAAGTGAACTGCGATACCTGTAACAATTAAAGACCAATCACACCTACACTGAATTCAGTGAGAAGTTTATAACTGACTTCAACAAGTGTGTCACATAAGTACACAACTGGGTTCATGTCTAAGGTTTTTCTTTCAAGAACATACTGTTGGCCGAGTTTTTGATGCTAATCCCATTGCTGCCTCCTCTAGGCCAGAATCTCGTGCCTGTACCACTGCTGCCTGACGAAGCATCTTCTAAGATCCCAGTGCTGTGCCAGCCCTGCCTAATGCAGCTCAGGGGAAAAACAGTTGACTTCTCTTAGGTGGAGAGGGACATGCTATAACATGGTGCTATCCAGGCCATATGTTAGTGGAAGACAGAGATTATTTAATCGGAAGCCTAACTTAATCAGCATGTGTATAGACATTGAAGCAGAAACAAGCTCTATCCATTTTCCAGGAAAATCAGGAGTTGTATACTAGGCATAGTATTATTTATAAAAGGACTGTTCTATGGGATTAATAAGCTGATGTATTACATTCCATCTTCTTGACATTCATACAGTCAGGTCAAGTCTGGTGTGCTTTTTTTTCTTTGACTTTAGGTTTGTTAACTGTCAAGACTTAAATTTCAAACACATGTAAATTGTACTGTATCCTAGTTACAGTTCTCTAAATGCTTATTTTTAACCAAGCACTGAAACTTCTAAAATTCAAACTGTTAATTAGGTGACACTGCATGGCCAGTAATTAATGTCAATATATCAGACTTTAACTATCAGCTTTGTATTTAAAGTTAATACTTCCAGTCCCCTGGGGACAAGAAAATATATTAAATGCAGGGGAAGAAAGATAACACAGAGATGGGGTGAGCTGAGAAGAGAAATTCATTTATGGTATAGGCAAAAACAGCAACAGTACTTCTAAATATTTTCTCCAGTATTATCCTTAGTCTCTGAAAGTCATTTCTTAGTACAGAAAGACAAAGTGTGTAGTCTAGATTGAAAGTATATGTTTTCTTCTCAGTGATTATCATACTTGTATAGGAAGTGTACTTCTGTTGTTCCTATCTTGAATTTCTGTGCTCGGTTTATGTGCTGATGTTGGACTTGGTATCAAAGCGATAGGAAAGGATTTGATGGGGCATGAAATATAAAAGTATTTTGTATTTCTGTGTTCCCTGCTAAAGATAAAAAATTTGAAGTGAAATAGCACCTTCCTGAGAAATGGGAAACTATCTACTTGAAGACAGCAATTGAGGGATGACCTCAGCCTTCTCTCCCTATGGCTTGGACAAGCCCCATCCCCACCTCCTAGGTCATGCTGGTGATCCTGCCCTCTGCACAAACAGGGCCACTGATCGTGCTGAACACAAGCTTAACTGATGTATGTAAAACCTGCAGGCATTCCCACTGTGACTTTGTGTAAATACAGGATCTTGCTTCTGCCCCGAGCTGTTCAGGTGCTCTTTCCTTGAGCTATAAGGAACTCTTCTGTGGTACCCAGATAGGTTTGTGGCTCCACAGAACTTGTTAACTGCCATCTACTGCATAGGTCTGTGGTGGGGTTCATCCTGATGAGTGTAGGTCTGATTTCATCCTGAGTACACAAACAGCAAAGATAACATCTTCCTTTTTTAAGCCATTAGATATGTTCAAGAGGAAAAAACCATCAGCGTTTGTAGTCAGTTACCTCAGGTGTCAGTAGGTCCCAGTGGACCTTTCTGATAGGCAGCTTTTGCTTGCATCAGTTGGATGCCTTCTCTCTGAAATGCTGGAATTCCCCACAGCCTTTGCCAGACATACCTTTAGCACCTGGAAATCCCCTAACGTGGGATATGCTGAGGGGTGTGATGGTGCCCCTGCTATTTCCCAGAAGCTGCAAGGATTAGAGCATCTTAGTACTCATCAAACCAGCACTGCTGGCTGTTGGCTAAATGCATGAATTAATTTGCTCCTCGATCTTTATTAGCAGCTTTCATACAGCATTCCATAGACACCACAGCCCTATTAAATTCCCTGCGACAATTACAAGAATTTGCCTTCTGGTGAGACTAATTCATGCAAGAGCTTTAATGAGTGTTTTTCCCCTCCCTGTAGATCTGTGCTTAAAAATCCTCTCTCATGCTGATACAAAAACACAGTTGCAGATTATATCTTTAAAGATACAGTTATGTTAGCATGTGTTGCAGGACTGAGTCTCTTATCAAGCTGGTAATGAATTCAGTGTTTGCTGCTAAATGAATGCTCTGATTACTTTTCAATGCATTGCATTACATACATTTGCAATTCCTTTCTCAGTGAGGCTCTATTGGAAAATGTGCTGATATGAAAAAAATTATTTTCATGTTCTATCATTTAAGAGTAAATGGAGTGTTATCTTCCATTTTTTCATTTAACACTGTAGACTAGCCATCTGCTCTAGTCACTGCTTTCAGTGCTAGCAAACAGGAGAATTTATTTTTAGGTTCATACAGTATATAATGTTCATATATTGATGCTGATCCTCAGTGTATGTTTAAATAATTAGCTGTTCTATATTACTTATTTTTTTTAAAAAAAAAAACAACTATTGAAGAACAGAAGGAAAGCATAAACAAACTATCCTTATTTGAGGAAAATTCATGGTATTACTTTGTAAGCCTCTTTACTAACAGCATAGTGAAGCTGTTAATGCTTGAGGCATTTAAAGCTCAAGGAATCCTCAGAAACATGAGTGAGTCATCAAATTATTCTTCATTGCCTCTTAGCAAGCTGAAACCATCATCAGCCACATAATATTAAAGAAATACCATGCTGCTGATTATATATGATATTGTATATGCTATTGGTGTGACTTCATAATATTTCATTGAGATGTGGATTTTGTTTTAATTACTAATTTTGGTTGGCTTATTTTTTTCTCACCGGTCTTCGAGACATTGTAATGGGGTGCAATTTTTCAGGAGATATATGCTTAGCATAGCGTTGATGCGACCCAGCTCTGTTCAAGTGTTTGAATCAACAAAAATGGAAATACTTCAAACCATTAGTCACTGGTAATTAGGGTGTTTGTGGATATAATGTGAGAAGTTAAACAATCTTTTTCAGTGGTTGGCGTTCTAGTTAGGATGTTGGGTAGTTCTGTAGCCCTGTGATATTTGTAATACAAATAATATGATACGTTTTAAATAACTTGTAAAGTAGCCAACAGTATAGTAATATAACATGTAAGCTGTTTGCCATTACAAAACACAGGAGAAGTCATAGTGGAAAATCTGTTTTTGTGCTTGAGTCTGTGTAGTGAGGTTAACAAAAACATATTTTTAAGAAGAAAGCCTAAAAGACACTTCTGTAATGCCATCATACATTTCAGTACATAGTTCATTTACACTCATTATTTGTCTGCAAAATGTAATTCACACCGCACCTCAGATGTGTGTGTAGCTGCTCTGTCCTTAAACATAAGGTCTTAGGAATAAAAGGAGTTAATATTTTTCAAGAAATAAGTGTAACAGTAACTATCTCCAAATCAGGACTGCGCCTTTCAAAACATTATATTTGTCAAAACTAATTTGATATCAATCTGAGGGAAGGTTTCGCTTTTCTTCCCCTCACAAACTTGTCCTATTTTCCCTTTTTTTTCCTCAAATTTCTTCCCATGAATTTTCTCTTAATATACTTCAGTGAAGCACTCCCCTCCTCGTGTTCTTTACCTTCTCATGTTGTTGATTACAAACAATGCATTGTCACTTTTCTATAACCTCTAGCCTGACTTCTGGTTTCAGTTTGATTTCCACAACTCTGGGGACACTTTCACTTAGTCTGATGCATGCTGTAAGTGGAATCGTCTATGTTCCCATTTGAAATACAGGTGTCAGTCTGCTTGGCGTGTGGATTATTTAGCATTCAGTGTTGATTCTGTCCATTTTATAGGACCATTTAATAATTACACATCTTAGCTCAAGAAATAGTCTTTATGAAATTGTGCCCTGCTTTATTACAGCTGGAAGAAATAAGTACTTGTCAATATAAGTGAAGTTCATTCCAATGTTGTAATCGTATTAAACACCTTTAAAGAGGAAACCTATTTTATGTTTAGACTTTATTAAAGGTTTTAAATTCTAACTGCCATTTGTTAACAGTTCCTGTTACATAACTGACAGAGTGTAGCTGACTCCAGTGTTTTGATTGTAAGCCATAAGCTTAACCACTGCACTTGTGCATATTCACGATTCTGATATTTTATATGTAAATCTCAGGATTTCACCACCATGCATATTCCACTTCAAGTACTTCTCTGCCATAGTGCAAATCTCCTGTGAGCGTAGCCTTGACGGGTTTTTACAGATAGTTTTATTCCACTTACATGGCTAAGACATTTCATGTACGTGTGCCAAGCTGTCAAAGCTGCAAGGATCTAAATGAGGCCAGAGCTGCCACCCTTAGGAAACAGAGAACTCAGAGATTTGAGGGCATGATGCTAGAGAGCTTTAATATCCTGCTGCAGTGTAGTTTAGGTTTCTTTTTATTGAGGGACTGGAATGCTTAAAGAACAGCCACACGTCAGAAGTAACTGGAAGTTTTGAGGTTTCTCCGGGGTGACCTGAACAAAGAGCAAAAGTGTGTCATTTTAAGACTGCAAAACTGAAAGATGGTCAGGCATATGACAAAAGGTGCATCTTTTGTCTGAAAGAATAAGTCCACTCATTAATAGTGCAATAGTTCATTATACAAAAGTGCTAGAGCAGTCCAGTTGTAAATAATGAGTTATACCCTCTGCAATTTCACTAATTCTCAATTGGTTCAAATTTGCTGTGATCCCTCAGTGTGCAGGCACCATCTCAATTGCCTTGCTGAATGCTAATGAGCTTCCACTGAATTTAATCACAGGGAGACATCTCTTCCACATCGACACCTATTACCAGCTCCAAAACTGCTTTGTGAAGCTTCGTAGAGATGTGGCCATAGTGTTGTAGCTGCCTGTAAGAGCTGAAAGTCGCACCAGGCACCATGCAATAGAGCCCTAAGACAGACTCAAGGACCATCGTATTGTGCCTGTATCTGGGAACCACCTTGGTGTTTACCAAATACATTGAAACCATCCCTAAGGCAATATGAAGAGAAGGTAAAAATGAAGGAAGAAACTGCATATGGAAGTCCATATATTAACAACACCGTGCCTATATTTAGAGGCAGGCAGGAAGCAATATATTAAGAATATGCTTTTATCTAGCTATGCTTTAGATCAGCTCTGAGCTTTTCTCTGCTTCCTCCAGCTATCCAGCTGACAGATGGTGTCATAGCTTTGTGGCTGAGATCCATAAGTGAAATGCTTGTCCTGGGTTTAGCTTTCACCAAAGGGGATCTTCAGTTGGGACATACGTATCCAAGCTGTCCCCAGCTTTTCATTCAGACCTTTCCTTTCCAAGAATTTCCCGTGATGCGTAACTTTGGATTCTTAACTCATTTTAACACCCCCCTTAGGGTTTAGTGCACCTTAATACTATCTTTAGAAATGCTTTTCACCTTGGATGCAGTAAGCTGGAGCTGTCGTCTGCCTGTACAATAAATAGGATTTATTAATTGTTTGTTCTTCTGGTATGTCAGCAGAAAGAAGTCGCAACCCTATAGTCTACCTATTAGCAATATTTCCTCCATTTGGATTCATTCTTCACACAGTGAAACTCTTTTCACATAAGCATGCATATTGCCAACTCTGCTTTTTCCGAGACTATAAATAAGCATGTGGCTTGTTACTGTTTCTTGATCAGGATTAAACACAGTCATAATCAAACACGTCCAGGATGAGAATGAGCTTATAAGGAATGATATCAACTTTGGCTTTGAGGATTCTGGGATAACAACAGGTGCTTCAAAAGGTCTGAATCAATATACCTGTGGGAATCATCTGAACCAATTTTATAGCTCCTTATAAAACCTTGTTTTATTGCAGTTCATTCCCTCACTGTATTTCACAGTTCACATCCATCTGCAAATGTCATTTTTCGTCCATTCTGACTATATTTCCCCTCCTGTTCATCTATCTTTAAATAAATAAATTAATTCTGGTTTATTGCTTCTGAGATGCCTAGATTTTTATGAGGTATATAATACTTCCACAGTGGAGTTTTTGTGGTTCTGCACTATACCGTGATGTATGATTCTTGCAGGAAAAACCTAATACTCACTTCTGTGGGTACTTATTTATTAGCCAGATGATGCTTTCAAAGCGTTGAGAAAACATTAACAAATTAGTCTTCATGCCAACACCCTGTATGTCAGCGGTGTCTTCATTTGTTTTATCTTCAGTTTGCTGTTAGGGATACGGAGACATCCCTGATACAGCTGTACAGCACGTTAGGGTATAGTGAAAGTGTTCTCGAGACCTGGTTTGCTGTCTACACCACTCATGGAGAGACTGGTGGCCATACTACAGAGTATACACAAGTACACCTCTCAGATTAGTGTGATACTAGTTTGCCACAGTATTTTAGCATTTATTATTTTATAATTTTAATATTAGCAACATAATATTTTATGGTGCTTTGGGAATAGTGTAGAAAAACTTCAGCTATCTTTTAGGATTCTATTCACAAATCTCCTCTGTGGTGAGTTATTACCATTCTTGTAGCTTCTATTTCTTCTACTGAGCTTTTTCTGTCATTTATTCTGACTGCAAACTCTGGACCAGGTATCGATTTTTGTCTGAGTTATACAAGGAAATCTTCTGCTCCTACAGCTAAATCTACAAAAAACAACAACAAATGCATATTTTTTTCATAGCAAGCTACTTTGAACAGTTTAAGTTTATAAAAACTCTTCAGTTAGCTTTCTGCATCTATGTCATGAGCTTTGTTATCCTGGTTACATTACTTTGAGATGTTTTCCATCACTAAAGTATATGGCCTCTTCTTTCTGTCTCTCTCAGGGTTTGTGCAGTGAGTGCCTTGTGCAGATAGAAGTAATCATTACTGGTTTCAGAGAAACAGAGCTGGAAGACCAGAACTGGTAAAAAAGACTAAAATAGTAGGGGGAGGGAATCAAAACTAACAGCCTTGGAGAGTTGTAAAATAAGGAAGAGCAGGTAAAGGAAAAAAAAACCAAACATGCAGGGAAAATACTTTCAAATATATTAAGTACCTTACTAGCCTTAAAAATAGAGAAAAAAATATATGCATTACCACATAAAATGGAAGTTATAAATCCGCATGCTTAGTTCATAAAAATAGAATATTAAAAATATTAACTACACAATTTTCTATCAAGTAAAGTAGTCATTTTATATGTTTAGTTAGGTACAAATATTTATATATATGCCAGATTTTTCAGTTCAGATTAGTTTCTCACATCTTAGCCATTTTAATTCTAAATATCATAAATGAGGGGCTATTGACTATTGCATTATTCGTATTGTTT
Organism: Stictonetta naevosa; assembly: GCA_011074415.1. Lineage (NCBI taxonomy): Eukaryota > Metazoa > Chordata > Aves > Anseriformes > Anatidae > Stictonetta > Stictonetta naevosa. The sequence continues at coordinate 16,896,730 of CM021700.1, read as the reverse complement.
TTTTTTTTTTTGCCTGTCACATTTCCATTATGACAATTATTTGACAGATAGTTATCTTTAACTTTCCTATATTTAATTTGATCGTTTTACTTCCAGTACTCCTTCCTTGTAGCGTCAATAATTTCTCATCCTCTCAAATGTTTACAGCATGGGATACAGTCAACCCTCAGTTATCTGTAAGCCAAGCTGGAAGTATTTAGCACTTTTAATCTTTTGAAAATGAATCTCCTCCTCTTCACCAGTCTTCTGGTGATTTACATATATATATATGTGTATATATATATATATATTTAGTGTTAAGTGAATGACAGGACTTTATTTTCAGTATTGTCAGAAGACTGAACTTTCCCATTGGTGTTACGTGAGAGGAGTGTGTTATGTTTCTTATGTAATTAGCGCCTGCTTGAGAACTTCAGAACTGTATTAGACAAAACCTAGCGGTGGGCTGTGCTGGAGGAAGCATGAATTGAATGACCAAATGCAGGTTTTCCATCTTATTTTAGTGTCTGGTGGAACGCATGTAACATGTTTTATAAACGACTCTGTGCATAGGCGTATGAAGCCTGCTGTTCTCTCCTCGCTTCCGTTTAACTAAGTACAATAACAAGTTATCTCAGCACGGCGTTGGGAGGTTTAACAACGACGTCTGAGCCCAGCCCGGCCCGGCGCCCCTCACAGCCCCCGGCCGGACCAGGCCGCGCGTTGCCACGGCGACCCGCCCTTCCCTCCTCCCCCTCCCCTCGGTCCTCCACCGCCCCACAAGGCCTTGCGCTCCCTCCCGCCCAAGATGGCGCTGCTGGGCGCCGCGCCGAGCTTGGCGGCGGCCGCTTGCCACCGGCGGCGCCTACTCCTCGCTCTCGCCCTGCTGCGGCCTCCGTCCGCTGCCGCCTGCTCGCACGGCTGGGCGGCGGGGAGAGGGCGGCAGGGGGCTCGGGGCGCCCCGGGGAGCGGCGAGGTGCGTGGGGAAGGCGGGCGGTGGGGGGGCGAGGGGGGCGCTGAGGGGGCCGCTGAGGGGGCCGGTGTGGGGCTGAGGAGGGCACCGAGGGGCTGTGGGGGACGGTGAGGGGCTGTGGGGGACACTGAGGGGCTGTGGGGGACACTGAGGGGCTGAGAGGGACGGTGAGCGGCTATGGGGGGCACCGAGGGGCTGTGGGGGGCTCTGAGGGAGGTGGCGAGGTGGTCTTGGGTGGGTTTTGGCTTCAGGCTGGGAGTCTGGTGCTGTGTTCCTGGGGGTTCTGTGCCCTGGGGGCTTGGGTTGGGTTTTTGTGGACAGGCACTGAGAAAGTACGTGGGTGGGTGGGCTGTGGTGGAGAGGGTTGTGCTGACAGCTGATTTTGCTGTTACATAGAGGAAGGAAGGACCCCGAGGGTGCTGTTAAACTTCTGGCCCTTCTGGGACTCGTCTGCATAACACGTCCCAGCGTTGTTCTTCGGCACCTGAACTGCCCTGAGCCACGTGGAATTGCACTGTGTTTGAGAAGCTGCAGGTTCCCCTGCCTGGCTTTTCACTTAGCTGCACGGTGTGTGTTTGGGCCCTAAAATAAGGGTTACGTTAGACATTTCTCCGTGTCTATTCTTCTGGGCCATCCCGATCCGTCTGGACTGAGGGTTAGTGACTGACCGCTTTTCAGAGCAAAGTCTTTAGATGGACTACATCTTTTGGCTTTGTTGTTAGGGCTGCCCATTAACCCGTTCTTCTTGTGATAGTAGAAAACTAGATTTCCATCGTAGCTGAGCTCAAAAGATTGTTAGAGTATTGTGGCTGGAAGAGTCTTATAATCAGAGCTGAGTTATTGTGCTTTCTTCAGTCTTTCTTGCCTAATTGGGTTCCACAGAGTGGTCTGGATATTGGGCAGCAGGTTTTTTGGGACTGCCAGCAGCTGATCACGCTGGGACATACCCAGTCCCCAGCCCACACTCCTCCTTGCTGTTAGATCCCCAGAGCCTCCAGCTGTGGAAGGGTTTCCTCCAGCTGACTTCCTAAAGCCGTGTGTTTTACGGCCTCTCCTTGACAGATGTTGTGCAACTTGCTTGTTTGAGATCAGCTGTTCCCGTGCTAAGCCTCTTACTGTAGGGAAGTTGCTGGTAATGTTGAATTGTAAACATAAAGTGTTGCTTTTAAGCTTCACATCGGCATTGTGGTCAGCTACCTTTTAAAGTAGCTTCAGCATTTAAACCTGGGACTACAAGATCCACTCTAAGGAAGTTGTTTCTTAGTTAACTGCTCATTTGCAGATGATGGAGTGTGTGCAGTTTGAGTTCATGTTTTTTTTTTTTTTTTCCCTTCTCTATATTTTTGAGCAGTTGACTCTGTGTTATCCCCTTTTTTCCTTTCTTAACTCCATCTGTTTGTCAACGTGTGGGCAGTAATGCTGTTCCCACACTTCTAATAGTATAAATTTAAAAACGTAAAGCAGTCTGTAGCTTGCTACCAGCACAGGAAATAGGTTAAATCTGAGCATCAGATCATCCCCTGAATCTAAACGATTTCCATCCTCTTTGTTTGGACCTTAATAGTAACTTCCTGAGTGAAAGCGTGGCTCTGCTGTGCTAGTACCATTAAACACACGCCGTCTTTTGTGCTGCAGTGCCGGAGTGTTTGACTACACGTGTTTGTATTGTTGCATAAAAAATTGCCACAGTCATCTTTGGACACCATAAATTCATGCTCTAGACGACCAATTGTAACTGCTGTACAATCCCGGATTCTTGCTGTCAGCAGCAGAAGGCTGTAATGTGTTCCAGTGAACCATTTTTTTTGGTTACAAGTAGAGAATTGAGTGCATTTCTCAGACTGAATGGGTCCGGCTTTCACTAATTTATTTGCATTCTTCAAAGGGAGAGAGAAGGAAGTGTGTCTCAAAGATTGTATGAATGAACTTTCCGTAAACTCTCAGCTACTATTTTTGTTTGATAATATCAAGCCTTTTTTTCTTCCAAGTGTACTGCTCTTTATGACTGGCTTTTCATCGTCACCTGTCTTAATTAATTGCCCCTGACGGGCAGAATTCTGGCACAGGCGACAATCAAGTTCCTATTACTTGGAAGAAGAGATGAGCAGGACTGAAGTAGTAAATTGTTAGGGCTTTTAGTATTGAAACTTGTGGAAGACAAGAAGCTGAGAGCTGAAGGTGATGAAGACCAAGTATTTTATTTGAAATGTCTAGTGAGTAACCAACAATGTAAGTGTGGTGATACATATATTTATTGTAATCCCATTTTCCTTTTGAATATTTTCATGTGAAAATGTCAGTTCCTCCTGACATTTGTTGATTTACACTGGATTTTCTGAACGAGGAAGCTCAGGCTATATCTGCAGTGTATGGATGCATTCAGTTATTTGATCTTTTTGTTTCTGTGCGTTTCTGTGTTAAAAAGTGGTAAATTAGGCATTTATTTTTTTTTCTTTCTAATACACAATCTGGTGGTTAATTTTTACTTCTGCATGAAGCTCCATTGGGGTGTTCTTTGTGTCCCATTTTGACAAAAAGGCAGCACATTATGTGTGGTGTGCAATCCAGATCGATTTACTTGATCGTTGTCTAGCAGGAGGCTCAAGCTGCGTGCTCTAGAGTTCTAGGTTATGATGCCCTGCAACACGGGGGGACCAGCTGACAGCACTTCTTAACCTTCTGTTAATCTGCTGACAAAGGAAGATGCGCTGTCCTGCCATCCCAGTTTCTTTTTTCTTTTTCAGCAAGTTCTGTTGGTGCAGGCACGGAATTTCTTGATGTGACTGCCAAAAGTTGGCTGTGAGCTTGAACAGGTTGTAGGTTAGAGCAAAAAGCCATTGGCTTTTATCAATTAGAGAATTCAGCATGTAAAAAAACCTTCTGGGAGCAAGTCAGTGCGTCCTATGAGAGTTCCAGCTATTTAATTGTTTTGCTGTGTTTAGACCCTAATGAGGACTGTAAGTCTTTTAATGGGCTTCTTCTGAAAGCTTTCCTATTATTAAAAACTGAAAGAACCAGAGCTTTAATTTTTTGCATTTGAAACAACTTCAGTTTGTTTGCTGTGATCTTATGCTGCACATTTCACAGTCACTTGGGTTTAAGCTTAATGAAGGCAGTGGATACAGCATGTGTTCTTGTGCACATCTCCAGGTTGCTGGGTGACGACAACTTCGGTTAGCATAGGGATGTTTTTATGGCCACTTACAATTTACTCTCTTTACTTACTGCAGCGTTACTTAAAGATTTTACTGTAGTTTTGGGCTTTTGTGATTATAATCACGCATACTGGAGTAACAGCAAAGAAAGCAAGAGATGCTTAACCCATTCTTCTGGTTTTTATTCAGTTGTTTCCATTACACGCCTTGCTGTATGTTCGTTAGTGTGTGCAAGAGCTCTTGTGTGACATTTATTGCTCTGTCCCGGGGATCAGGTATGGATTAGATCTTGCACTAGCTGGTTGAATATACCATAGGGCAGTAAGGTGGGAAAAAATGCTCGTGATCCAGCCTCTTAATATCCCATGACAGGGAAGACTGGCAGGACCCAGCCACCTGTGAGGTCCTGATGTCTGGCTTTAATGGCACATCGTCCCCCAAACGTTCCTAAATACCAAGCGTTTTACTAGGAAGGAGCGCCTGATGTGGGGCAGTTACACCAGCAGTGCAGTGCTTTTCAGTGCCGCAGTAAAATCACTTTTTGTGAGTAAAACAAACCGTATGGCCGCAGTTCTGCCTTTAGTGATATAACTACACAAATAGCAGAGGGCTGTGGCAGCACAGCCGTGTCTGTCCAGGTTTGTGCCTTTCACAGCTCAGACTGGTAAACGCTGTAGATGTGGCGTTAACTCATGAGAAAAAAGGTTAAAGGCAGGAAAAAGTTCTGGAGGAATAGGATCATAAAGAAAAGTTAATCATTCTTTTTAAGAATGGTGGAATTAAAATGCTTCAGCATCATCTGATCATATTTCTGCTCTAATTTGCATCCATCTGATCTGTGTTTTTTGTTTTCCTTTTAAGAGCCAGACAGCGTTAAGTATTTTCTGTGGCACTTACTGCAACAAGATTCAAGCAGAGTGGAGCTGTTTGGATGCTGTTGTGTTACAGATGATAATCTATGTCTGTCTTCCCTCACACGTGCATTTTTCACTGGTTTGATCAGCTTTGCTTTTCTGAGTAATAAGACATGTAACATTTGTATCCTGGAGAGGAAACTAGCTGCATTTATGGAAAGGCACCACAGGTACTGTAAAAACTGTGGAACTGTGATCAGGCTCCATTTCTTGACGTTGAGATCAGTTCGTATTTCCATGAACGCGGCTCCTTCACTTCACCCTGCTCCGGTGGGCAGGCGTTCGTTGTGTCAGAGCTCATTTTGAATTTAGGATCTCTGCTGGATAGTGATGGAGAAGATGGCCGTATTGGGTGCAGTCTGCCTGGCGAGCTTTGGGAAGTAACCTGATGTGACTCTCGTGTCTACTAGGAAGCTTTGTGGTCTCTTTGTTTGTTTTTTTTTGTGTTGGTGTTTTTTATAGGTTGGTTGGCCTGCATCCAAAATAAAAGCAATGGGAAATTATATTTAAATAAAGCTTAAATGAGCATTTGACTGGAAAGGCCCAAGAGTATTCAAATAAGGATAATTATTTTACTGTGAATCTGCATAAGCCAAGGAATGCACCGAGAGCTTGCTTTCAGCGATGACTTCAGCAGTTATAAAAAGCAGGACTTTGTAAGTTATTGTGAAGTGTAACGGCAAAAGGTAGAACAGACCTCTTTTTTTTCCTTGCATTATCTTGGCCTTCCAGCTGCCACATGGTGTGTGATAAAGCACGTTCTTGTGCATAAGTTAATAACATCCCTTGCTCTGGAAGTAGTTGTAAGAGAAGCTTCAGGTGCTTTGGTTAAACTTACTAATTTATGTGCAGCCTTCTCTGTCTTGTAAAATTATACTGCTGCTCATTGTCTGGACATTGTTTCACATGTCTGTGTGCATTGCTAAATAACTTCTCTAGATGTTCTGGTGGTGTAGCTGACCAGTTTGATGCACAGCAAGCATTACTCAACTGTCTCCATCCTCTGTCAAGCAGGGTGCATATCATAGTTAAAACATATATCTGGCAACACCAGAAATTAATTTCTAGTAGCCTTGGCTTCGTTATAAGACCTTTTTACTAGTCTCTTTACTCATAGATATATGCCTTGTAACACTGAGTAGTTGAAATTCATTGTGTTTTCAAATTCCCTTTATAGGGGAAATATTGCTGCTGAGCAGATCAACAATCTCATATTTCCAACCATAAAAACATCAGACATCTAATTATACCGAGAATTGTTGCAAGGAAGGCTGTATAATGAAGCAGAGCAGATGGAAATATGGGAACTGGATCCAAAACTTGTCTGGGGAGTGCTGGGGGGCATGGGGCGAGCAGCACTCGCGGTAGTAGAAGTTGCTGTGGTGTTCGTTGGGATGCACAGCGTGGTGCTGGGGGAGCTTCCTTTCTGCCACTGGGGTGGGCTTTGCCAGAAGAACCTGAATGTGTGTATTAGTAAGGTGATGTTATGGGGAAACTTCAGGTATTTTTTGTGATGCTCTTGGTTTCGGTTGTTCTGGATTTGTCTACAGAGCACCTGCACGTGGTTAAACATAACTCCAATGAAGCTCGTATTGCTTGGATAGGTACGGTTGGTTTATATTTGTAAGGGCAGTGTATTCTGCTTACCAGGATATTTTCACCTTTCACCAATGGTACATTGTGTGCTACACAGAGAAGCTTCTAAGTGTGGATTTGACCTTGTGCAAATGTGTTTAATCCCTGTTGTTTGTGTCGATAGCATTTCTACCACCACCAACAGTCATGACCCTTCAGCAATGTGACTTTCATGTGCAATCAGCACTAGACATCTGTTTCATCCTTGAGAGTACGTAGGTTCATCCAAAAATACATTAGAAGAACATAACAGTGCAGAGCGAGCCCTTCAGAAGTTAGGAAATGCCAGAATTAATGTTCCCTCTGGAGCTCCTTGAATTCTGAAATAAACAGGACTCAGGCTGCAGAAAAGTAGCCCCCTAGTGCTTTGCTTTGTTCCAGTAAGGTCCGAGTAGGGCTCTTCTAGAGCCCAGCTCTGTTGGGAGGGAGTTGTAGCGAGGGACGGCGGATCCCAGGTCTGCTTATGGGATGTGTGGAGTGTGGCAGTCGTACTCCTGTCGGTGTTCCTCTGGTCGTGCTGTGATGGCTGGAAGCCTTACCAGTGCAGTGAGCTGCTCCCCTCATCAGTTTAATTCCTGGTTTCTTTGCTGGGACTTGGTTTCTAACAGGAGCTTGGGAGAAGAGGGAAACCTCCAGTCTTCCAGGCACAAGACTAACAATAAAAAATTGTTTCCCTGCGTAGCTTGTGCAAATCACATGTCCTTTGGCTATATCCATCTCTTACCCCTGTGAGGGTTTGTAGGTTCAGTCAACAAGATAGGCTGTCTAATGCAGTAACTGAGCCTGGGTCTGGGGGTGTTTCAGTGGAACTTGAACTTCAGTCAGAAGGAGATGTGTGGGCTTTGTCAAAGGATGTAAGCTATTAGTAAAATATTTTGTGTCCTATGAGTATGTTCTTGAGCAGTGCATAGTTTCTTTCCAGTAGCTGTTGGAGCATTGGTTGTCTACTCTCATGGACTAGGAATATACAACAAAAACAAATACATTCGGAGTTAGATACCTGCAGTTCAACCTTTATAATACTTAAGATCAATATATTCTTGTTCTTGCAAAGCCGAGCAGAAGGGAATGATACTGCCCAGGAGAGGTTCCACCTGTGTTGTCTTGGGGGAAGCCAAAGCATTGAGCAGTCGGTTCATCAGACCCAAAACTTCTTTGGCATGGTGTCTCAGCAGTCTTTTATCAGCATCACATGCTTGAAGTTGGCGTAAAGACACCGAGGATTTCAGCAAGCTGCACGCTACTCTGTAGGAGGCAGGAGCTGAATAACTGTACTGAGCCTCTCACCCCGGACCACAGTTCCATGATAAATTGTAGGTTGTTGTAGTTCGGGCTCTGCTTGTGGCTGGTGAGGCAGTTGGAGCTGCAGTGACATAATTGCCTCTGCTGAATTAGGGAGTGCTGCTGCTTTTGTGCTGGTTGTACAGCTTAATTTGGTGTTAGACTCTGGGTTGTTCCCAGATGCCACTGTAGTGGTTGCTGCAAGGAGTGCTTAATCCTCTTCTTGCGTGTTGGTGGGAGCTTTTATCCAAAGTAACCGTGCCTTCGTACCAGATTAATTTGCAGTAACTTGGGATGTAATGAGGCCTCTCGGAAGTCCTTGTCCCTTTGCATTATATTTTCTGTTTATGAAGCTGTCACCGTTCATACCGAGAGTGCATTAGTTTAGATGGAATCCACCCTGTTGACATGGCACTGAAGCTATGAGGTTATCCACAAGGAGCTGCACCTCCTTAATTCAGCTCAGGTCTTGGCAGCATCAGGACAGCTGACCCAGGCCAGTGCACTCTATTAAGCGTGCAGTACGTAGTACTAACGTTTACTCTTCCTCTGCCTATGCTGTCACGTAACTGGAGCGGTTGAAATGAGCGTGTCCTAGGTGGTGACTTGTGGGGGAACTGTCTTCATTTTCTGAAAAATGAATTATAGCGTGTGGCTTAGAACAAGAGCAAAGGAATATATTAAAGCAAGGTATAAAATACATGGCGGTGCTGCTATTTGGCAAGGTTAAAAATATCCTTCTTTGTGATCAAGGTGTTTTCGTTTGTTATTTTTAACACCTTTTGGACATTCGTCCTGTGCCTTGGGGTGATGAGCGGTTCTTTCGCTATTTTGCTCAGTGTTAGTGCTCATGCTATGTAATATCGGAACAGAGCAGCAGAAGATTAAATGTTGAATGTGGCAAGGATGTGGAGCCATCACTGCTGACTGCAAGAGAGGTCCCTGGTTTGCTGGTGGGGAAGCACTGCCAGCTAGTCCACCTAGGGAAGATCCTAGACGCTGCTCCTTAGACACTGTTAGAGAAAATGACTTGCTTTTGATGTGCCCTGTAAAGCATGCAATAGTTGGTGCCTCACAGAATGCCCATTAAAGTTGCATTGATAGGTACGTGGATGTTGGTGTCTTGTATCCTGCCCGCCTGACGCTCACAGACGGCTGTGGTGCAGTCTCTGAGGGTCCTGATGCCTGCCGGCGAGGAGCTGCAGCTTTGATAAGCCTCGTGGTCCGCCGGGCAGGCATGGTGCCGGCTGAGCTGGGAGGGATTGAAAGTGGCAGAACCTGTGAGCGTAAGAATAACAATTCATTATGAAAAATAGAACCAAAGAATATTTGAAAGAAATCAGAAGACAACCTGGGAGAAGATAAAGATGAGAAGGAAAACTTTGGGGCTTTCGTGATACAAAAGAAATGAAGTCTGGTGGCACTGGGGCTTTAGGGAAGGGAAGGGTTCGTTGTCATTTAGCATTTTTAATGGTTGAATGTGATAAAGGTTACACCTGTTGCCCATCAGTTTTTCTTTTTGGTGGTCAGTTGTCAAAAACCAAAGCCGTCTGCCTTGTTCCCATGTTATGCTTGTTTACATAAATTGGATGAATATCCTCTGCATGTGAAATGCATGTTCTGCATTGCTCCATTTCCCTCCTTTTTTTCCTTTTTATTCTGTAGATTTTACCAATCTGCAAGCAAAGATCATGGCAGAGCCTGGTGGGAGGTTATTCAAGACCGTTCTTGGAGGCATCAGAGGTAGGTAGAAATTTTTCTTCTTCCTAGTTTTTTTTTTGGGGGGGAAGGAAAATCAAGCTCTTGGAGCATCTTCCCTTTTTTTCCCTTTTTATTTCACTATTTACAATCTTGAAGTACAGCAAGTTAAATGACAACTTACGTTTCTGGCTCTAGAAAAGGAGTAAACTTTGCTTAGAAGACTCAGACTTTTATATACCCCTCAAGAAGGCTTTTTTGAATCTAAAAACTAGTGATAATACAGTCAGTTATAAAGAAGAGTTCTTATCAATGCAGAAAATTTACATTTTTATGTAAAAAATACAAAATACATGGTGCCAGACATAGAAAGTACCAATTTGTAGAAAGCTGTGAGTTTTCCTTGAGTACATAGGGTTTTATTGCTTCAAAATGCTGTTTAGGTTGGGAAATACCAAGAAACTTCACAAATTTATTCTCATCATTCTGAGTGACAGGTTGTCAGGCTCTTATTCCTATGAAGTCTGCTTGCCTTAATACTAATGTAAACATAGGGAGAATTTATTTTTTACTCTTCATGGAATCATCATGACTTATTTCTGAGTAGAACCCTTGGCTTGAATGAAACTACAATGTATTTGTCTTTTTTATTACTGTTATTAAAAAAAAAACCCAGACATTTATGAGTGGACTTAAGCTAACCATTTATAAATGAACTTAAGCTAAAATCTTTTGAGAGTCATTGAGTCTGTGTGGAATTAACACTGATAATATTCTTTAATATATGGAAAGTGAAATTTTGCTTTGGGAAACCCTGAGCTCTTTCGGAGTTTTCCATCTGATGGTTTGATAAAGAGCTTTTACATAACTTTTACTGAAATGGAAGTGGAAATTGTAGCAAAACTTTTAAACAAAATGCAGGCACTTTTGAAGAGCTTTGATGCACCCATTGTTTGTGGCAGGTGAATTGAAATTGCACTTGAATGAGTAATGGTGAATTGTTATTTTTGGTCCATCTACCTGAACCGATAAATTCCAACTTTTGGTCCATATTTATTTAGCAGAAGATCTTGCTCACATGGTAAGGAAAGTGAGTACCTGTTTTTAAAAATACGGTTCTTTTCCTGACTGCTCCAGTACACGCTGGTCTGGATTGCAGTGGGGGCTCCGGGGTGGGTAAACGTGTGTCTGTCACACGGTGCCACTAAGCCACTCGCATCCCAACGGGAAAGGGAAGCGTGAAGCAGGTTTGTTTGTTTTGACCTCCCCCAGTGAAGTTATCCTATGTGGAAAGGATTATTGCTTAGGTGTGTCCCATTTTATTTATTAACACATCCGAGTACAGTTATCTTCCAAAACTTTAACTTTGTTTCCTTATTCTGCTTTTCAGTTGTAGGTGTCCTTTTAACTTAAATATTTAAAGCTCTGTTGTCTTTATCGCCTGGCTGCTTGGAAGATTCTCTTCACTATAATGCTAGATTTACAGTCCTTCTCTTATTATTGTTTCCGTAAGCAAGGCAAGGTTTTTGAGATAATATCTTTTATTAATGTAAGCTGATACAGTTGGAGGGTAAGAAGAACCAGTAGTTCTTCTTTCTGTTGGCTTTTAAATGCAGGTTTCCTGAGGTTCTTGCAAATTAACTTTCCTTTTTCACACAGATCTTCCCAAGATTGCAACTGATAGAGAAGAGAATGTGTTGGCATGGTCATGCAGGTGGAGGGCTTCACACAGATCCAAAGGAAGGGGTAAGAAATCTCTTAATTGGTATTGCTTTTATCTTTTTTTTTTAAAAAAAGCTAAAGACCTCACATAGCAATTTTTGAAAACCTGTTGGTAGATAAGTGAATGCTGTAGCACAGCAGATTCTCCTGACTTCTTAATGTAAGAAAGTAAGCTTACTAGCTCTTAGATTACCAAACATTTATAATAACTATGTTCAAGATTCTCAGTTTTATTAAAATACAGTGCTAGTGTCACACACTGCTTTGTTAACTTGCCTGCATTATGTTAATGTTTTTTCAGGGAAAGTACGTTCCATTGTCAGTTAATGTGCTCTGATATTTCCCTGCGACTTGGCATTCAGAATAGCAGAAATTAGCTTGTGGGTACAAGTTGGTGCGTTAGTTGGTGAAATTGCACTTGAAGAGGGGGGAAAAAACTAATTTTAATGCCTGTATTTGTACTTGGATTTAACGCCGATGCAGCCGGTACACTCGACTGTATTTACATTCAGGAAGCACGTGCTAAAATAGTGATGACAGGTATGTAAGGAGAGAAGCCGATCTTCTATTCAACCAAACTATTAAAGGTAGAAAAGAAGTGGGCTTTTGGTTAAAACAACATGGTGTAAACCTTACACTATTGAAATTACAAAATCAAAGAGCTTGGGTTACATAACTTTCCATTTTTTCACTTGCTGTGCTTTTCTCACTCACACCTCCTTCAGGTGCTTTGTGTATTGCGGTACGGTGCCATGTGGGGACTAGAACTTGGTCAAGCTTCGGTGGGATCTTCCTTGGACTAGCACAGACTGTGTTGATGACAAACTGAGGTCTCAGTGCAAATCCCAGGTGTTTCAGGGCTGGTTCCTTCCTGCTCACCTGCTCTGACACTCCGCTTCCCACAGTCTGAAGGAGCTGACCATCCTTTTTCCTGTAGCTGTAAAGGAGCGGAGCACTGCACCTAGGATTTCCTCTTAAATCTTGGTCTGAGAGTTATCCCTTCATTTAATCCAAACCCGTTAATGCTACAGGCAGAAGTCAGGTCAGACATTACTCACATGTAATACTTTTGTAGTAAGGGGGAAATGCATAATCTAAAATGCAGCCAGATTGTTTTAGCAGGCATCTGTGATCTTTTCTGCATCAGGCACAGGGAAGCAGGAGAGTCAGACATCTTCAGCTGGTGCTATTACTGCTCCTGCATGTAGCAGTAACTTCAGGGTAATTTTAGGACCCTCATTGCAACACGTATAGGCTCTGCCAAATACTTCCTAGGCAAAACAGACTTAAAAACTAGCAAGCTATTCATCTCCCCACTTACCCTAATTGTATATGTTATCAAATACAATTACTGTGGATTATATTTTTCCTCTAAATGGAAGGGGGACATTATCACCTGTGTTCTGTTGGGTTTAATTATTGTTGGGGGTTTTCCTGTTACAATTTCTGTTCCCCTGGGTATGTTGATCAGCTGAGTGTTGTCTGTTTGCTGTCAAAACCTCATCTTTTTACCTGCCTGTGGAAAAGATCCTTTTTATATACAAAGAACGAACTTGCCCTCATATGTTGCAGCTGCAAATCGCAGACTGACCTGTCTTCAAAAAAAGCTACAAGGTCTTTACTCTTCCTTTAAAACCCTGCTCGCTGAAATGCAGGCCTTTTTTCAGTGAGATAATTGTGTGAGAAGAGGAAAACAGAGCGACAGTGGATGCAGAAGCTGAGGTTCTTGGCAAAAGTGAAGGAAATCTGATGGTACAAGTGCAGTTCTTCCATGTATGCACTGGTACTCAGTGCACTGAAGTACTGGCACTCACATTACCACAAGAACTTTTTCCCCTGCAATTACACTTTTAGGAAAGCTGTAGGTGATACACGTCAGCAATATTACACCTGTATCTCTCTTCCATTTAATTTTTTTTGACAGATCATTCTGTTTGTTTTGGAAAGTGATTTTGTCCTGATGTTTTAAATTCCTCCTCCTGTAGCAGCTCCAGGGGAGACAAAAACTGAATGTGAAGGATGAACAAAGAGTGTGAAGGGCAGTAGGTGTTACCTTCATCTTGCAAGGATCTGGAAGAGAAGATTACACATCTGTTTTGTTACAGAATAATTTTTACGTGTAACAGTGGCTTATGTGCTGGAGACTGAAACTGAAAACAGAAATGTTCTTTTACCATCTTCAATTTTTTTTGTGTGTTAGACTTCTGTAAACAGAATAGACAGGAATAGAAGCTGTGGTGTCTGTCTGGTTGCTAAGCAGTCATGTATTACTTTCTTATGGAAACACTGATAGTCATGATGGGGTGCTGATAATTAGCCTGCCCCTACCATCATTTCACGTGGTTGCTATTTGGTTTGCTAGTCACTGCTTGCCCTCCTTGGAGGGATGGCTAGTACTAAGCAGTGTTTTTTTTTTTCTCAGAGTTTGGAAGAAAAATTCAGGCCCTAGTCTGACACATACTTAAGCTGATCTGGCAGCCCCAGAAAGAATCCTACTTCACGCTGGAGGTTTTGCTGTGACTGTATGGTCTGGTAGTGAATTAGTGAGAACTGATTCAGCTGAAAAATAACTTCTCCAAAGGGGAGAGAACAGTGTGTGTGTGCGTGTGCCCCCCCCCATAACAACAGCAACTTCGCTTCACTCAAAGCATGTTGCATAGTCTGGACTGAAACAATCTTTAAAAAAATAAATCATATTCTATGTTCTCAGCCATACTTTGTCTCGTGCTACTGAATTTGCAGAATTATCTGACTCTTCCACGAGCGGAAACCCTGCAGCAAACACTGAAGAGTTTCCTGCCAGTTTCACAAACTGAATCAGCTCATCAAGGTGTTTCATGAGCTCCAGAGGTGGTATGAGAAATGGGCTGGGGCTGTGCAGATCAGTGCTGCAGAGAGGTGTAGAAGCAGAGGAGGAGGCAAGCTGTTAGTGGTTCGCAGAATTACCTCACGCAGATGTGAGACAGCTTGTGCTGCTGCAATACAGAGGATGATACAGCTTCGTGAGTGAGTATACAGGGAGCCAGGACAGGGCCTTTTTTTCTTCATCAGCAATGACAGCTTAAATGCAAGTCAAACTACCACTTTTCATCCATCATGCTGCTGATAGATCATCCTTCTAGCGCAAACTTTATCCATAAAGTCACAGGGCCAGCCCAGTAAATGCTTTGCAATACTCAGTAATCTTGGAGATTGTGGACAGGAATGATTACTTTTCTTTTTTTCTTTTTTTTTCTTTTAAAAAGTATTTTAGAAGGTTCAGAATCTGGAATGGGTAGGGACAGGAAGAGAGTCTGCGCTCGTTCTTTTGCCAACGGGTCTTCAGTATTCCATAGTGTTTTAAAAACATGCTGTGTTAAAAAGGAGGGGGAAAAAAGGCTTTTCTTTGCTACCTGCTATAGTATAAATCTAATACTTTTCCTTCCATTTCTTTGGAAATAAGCCTTGGAAGAAAATATAAAACATATCACTGCTACTTAAAAGGTTAAAACAAACACCTTACTCTTGACCTTTTGATATACCACAGAAGTCAAAAACTGACCTGAGTCCATTAAATAGATTGCTTATTTTAATTCTTAATCTTATTACTTGCATAGTTAAACAATTTCCAATTTTCAACTTGTGTTTCTGTACAACAGGAACATTTATTTCATGGTAAACTTTGATATAATGTGCGTGCATTTTGCATCTCCTTTGATATTTCTTCTTGTCCCTTTGCAAGGCCTTTGGCAAATGACTGGCTGCCTTCAGACTTTTTTTTTCTGAACAGATTTGCTTCTATCGCTGTTCAGAGCCATGCAGAAACTGAAATGGATTCCTTGTTTGCTGTCAATGTACTTCTTTAATTTTAATAGCTTTTCCATACAAGTCCAGCTATCCAGTAGCAACACATAATTAGAAATACTCTGGTTGTGTGAGTATCTTTTGTGTTCATGTGATACCATTTCTTTTACCTTCCATTTTAGTCTGTAAGAGGTGACCAAAGATATTTCCCAAATGTTTGAAATGCTATTCTTGCATATCCTTAGCTCAAGTGGAAAGGGATGTGTGTATGCTGCAGCAGATAGCTCAATCTCCTCAGACTGAGGAGACAACAGAAATAATTTTGCAGCCTCTGTTCACGTACAAATACTCAATATATCCATTTAAGTCATTGCAAATGTGCTTATACTTCGCAATGCTCAAATATGTTTTCGGTTGTTGACAATATTCAGTGTCCTCTGTCGGTTTTCTTTGAAGCGATGACTAGGAACTATGTGATGAATGTTTCAGTGCTTTTAAATGCTTACATTTGTAGGATTGGCTTCACTGGTTGCCTTAGCAATCATACCTCTTCACAGAGCTCTCCTCTCTCATTCACACTGGACCTTAAGAGAGAATTTTTATTCTAACTGGTTTTATTCTCAAAATTGAGACATGAGAATGTAAAATATACAACCTAGTGAGGGAATCATTAAAATACATTGTAAAATGCTCCCTTTCTACCTACTTCTGTAATGAAAAGTCATCTTAAAGTGTGGACCGAATTTTCTTTCCTTTTCCTCCCCAGTTACAAAATAATGCCTGAAATAGAGAGATTAGCTGCTATTTGCTGCCCTCCCTCCAGCTTTAGATAACCTTCACGTCTTTGAAGTTAACCCCAGGTTATCCAACAGAAAAAAACAACAAGTTTTTGGTACTCTGTGCTTTTATTCTTGATTGGCTAGCTTTGTTTAGGCTTCAGCTGCTGTAATCAGCTTCGGAGTTTAGTGGAATATATAAAGTGTAAGTGATACATCAAGCTATCTATAAAATAACCTCTCTATGGAGAAAAAAGGCATTTCTAAGCCTTTTTTGTCTGAATGGTGGTGGTCTTTAGAAGAATGTTTGAGGTTTGGAGAATAGAAATCATGAAGATTTTATGTTTAAAAAAAAACAAGACATATCTAGTTACATTAATGTATGGCTGTGTACATCTTAAAAGCCTGGTGAAGGCTGATAACCCAAATTCAAGGGCTGTTCTGTTAAACAAAGTGATGACATTTGAGGCTGAGTGAAAGCAACCAGAGTAGTTCTCCTGCTGGTAGTCCTGCCTTCGTTGGGCACCCACTGAAGGACTACCCTTTGTGCTCCTGAAAACGAGCTCTAGAACATGTGGGAAAAATTAGAGGATGTTTCTCATTTCACTGCCGAGGTGAAAAGATGATCAAAACCTGTACAAATGGTTGTTGGAAATGCTTAAATGTATAGTAATGCAAGCCATTAATCTGATCTCAAATTTACATAGAGTTCAATTTGTGTATCAGCATAAGTGTTTAGTTTGAGATTCATACAAGTTCCTGTAATGCTAGTGATTTTTTTTTTTAGGAACTGCATTTTATTGTGACTCACTGAATGTTCTCCAGACTACTTTGTCGACCTTTCAGACGTCCTTCTTGCCTTATGCTTTTTGTTGTTTTTTTGGTTGTTTTCTCTCTGGTTGTTTCTGTGCTGTGTTAAATCAGCTTCTGAAGAAGGAATACCAAGCCCTTGCGTTCTGTATAGGAATGTTGGGAAGATAAAAAGAAGGATCAGTTTATTTGTTTCGTGAACAATTTCAACTGGTTATTGTCTTTCTCTGTTTTCCATTTATGTTATACTTGCGCTCTTGAGGACAAGTGAGTTAAGAACAATTCATCTATTTTAACAGTATCCTGGTTATAAACTGAAAAAAAATTACAGTTCAAAATACTAATTCGTCTTAGGCTCAAACACTGAGAACTGTCTGCCTGTCAAGATACAAAAGTTACACAAATGTATAAAATTCATTCTTAATTATACTGTTATTTTGCTTCTGGGGTCTCTTTATAATGTGATGCCTCTGTTCTTTTTCAACAGCTGAAGGAGATAGATGCCAAAAAGATTGTCAGAGCAATGTTGTCTTATGTGTGGCCCAAAGATAGACCAGACCTGCGAGCCAGAGTAGCCATATCTCTGGGGTTCTTGGCAAGTGCAAAGGTAAGAACAGATATTTCCTTGCACTGTAATGCTTATGCTCTTGCTTGCGACAAAATTAGTGTTTGTTAGCTCTCAGAAGGACTTAGGCATACAAAAGCTTTCTGCAGATCAGTGGAGGATATAATTCAAATTTTGTGCAGTCCTTGTAGAAATAATTTAGAAGAGCAAATGTTAACTTTGTGCAAAAAGTGTTTGGCTTTTGGAAAGAAAAACAAACAAATATTTGATCAAAAAATACTGGGAGTAAATGTAGTATGTGTCATTGAAACATAGGACTCAACTGTCTTTCCTCTGAATGGCAATTTTTACCACAGCTAATATTAGTATCTTGCTGGGATAAGCTAAAGTAGGTGCTACTTAGCAATGAGTTTTAGCACTTAAGGAAGTACAACGAAACTAGCTTATCAGCTTTCAGCAATATTGCCGTGTTATGAAAGGAAAGCGAAGAAACACTCTGTTATCACCTACGTGGCTGAAGTTTACTTGGAAGAGAAATGTGCTCATTTATTTGAGCTGATGAGGAAGAGCCAATCTTTTGGTGTACAGCTCTTTCTCGTAGAGGCAATCTATCAGGTGGTAGCTGGTACTGTCTCCAGTAGATATTTGTGTTTGTGCTGCTGTTCAGGAAGTTGCTGATAATGCAGATGAAAACATGTGCAAACATGCAATATTCTGCAAGTAATATTCCACTTTTTTTGTATGCCTGTACAAAATATTACAGCGATGCTTTTGATTGCAATTGAAACCTATCTGGGAAGCTGTCTGCTCAAAATGCAGATGCTCAGAGTGTTTTGCTTTACGTGCCGTGTGGTTACCCTCGGGGTACTATTTAACTTGATTATATGGTTGGTTTGTTGGTGTTTTGTGATCTACTTTTAAGTACACCCCAGTTACCAGATGTATGTGAAAATTCTCTTAACTGAGGTTTTTTTAAAGCTTCTTACTAGTATTACAGATAGTAATCTGAAGGTAACTTTGAAGGAAGTTTGAAGTACTTTTTCTCTCCTCTTAGCCCCACTCTCCTAATTAGTAGGGTTATTTGAATGTGACAGAGAATGTGAATCCAGAATCTGATCCTGCATGTGGCACCACTGTACCTTGCTTTTAGGAAATCTAATAATGTTCCAGGCAGCTTTTTGGGTGCTAATGAAAATCGATGGCCAGGATGCACGACTCTTGCAAATAGCTTTCTATTAGGGACTCCTGTTAAGCATCCGTCTGTACCAGGGTGTGCTAATACACAGTGTCACCTGAGACATCTAGAGAAGCCTGGTTTGCTTGAGGGCTGGCATGGGATTTCCCCTCTTGATTGTTTTAATGAATCCTGCTTTCTCACATAGTCTGAGACGTTAATAATGTTGCTAAAGCTTATTTCACTGCAGTAAGTAACTTCCTTTGTAGCAGCGGTGGCACTTTTTATTCTCAGTCACAGAAGTCTCTTTGTAGGTACTTAGCACCTGGTAGGCAGCCAGTTAAGGTCTTCTGTTTCTTCAGATTTGGAAATAATTGTTCGGTGGAGTTTCTTGTAGTAATGCTTCCTCACTGGAGAGGTTAGTTAGGCATTTTAGCCTTTTTTGGTTCCTAGCTTGGTACTACAGGTGGTCAGAATACCAGCTAGGGCATTTGGTATACAACTGAAATTCTCTGCTGGGAGAGCTGCATGTTTTCCCCAGTTCCATGTCAGAAAATCAGACATTTAATTGCTCTTTGGGGAAGAAACTGGATGTTTGGATCTCTTTTAAGTGTACAGTTTCCTACTTCAAATATAGCCTGGAAGCCCTGGTGTCCAAAGCAGTTTCTCAGAAGGAGGCAGCAGAAAACCTGTTGAGCTTTATTCAGGTTTTAGGAGATGCCAGTTAAAACAGAAGTGTTTTGTGAGAACGGTTTTTTGGGGGGCAAACAAGAATTTCATTGGGAAAACATACAGTGAGCTCTCTACAGATGTGTATTGTAACAGGCTGGCGTGAAAATTTTCATGGATGTCTTTGAGCGATCCTTTACTAACATTCTTTGTTTGTGGTTTTCTATCATAGCAAAGCTTTATTAGATCTCAAAGATAAAATAACTGCAATCTAACGTGTCATTCCTCATCACCCGAGCTATATCCACTCTTCCTTTTGGAGTAAATTTTCTTAAACTGCTTTGTATTTTACACACGCTAAGTATGCACATAGTTATTGTGGCATGAGTGACATGCAGTAGATTGGTACAGAGCTGTAGTAAGTCTGTCACATCTCTGAGCCTTGAACCTGTTCTTCGTCCAGAGTGACCTAGAGGTCACTTTGTCCTACAGGAAATGAAATACAAATCAGTTTACCTGTAACTTGCCTGGACCATGAATAAACCTGTACACATTCCTCCTTGTCCGATTTGGGGAGCCTTTGTTCTGGCTGCTAGTGAGGTTAATTACGATGTACTTGACAGACCACACAAGCAGTTAGAGTTTCACTGCTATTCAGTTGTCAACGCAAGAATGCCAGCGTATCTTTCTCCTCGCTGCAGTCCTGGCCTGCTTCCTTTGTTCACTATGAACTTGTCTGCATCTGAAGGGTTTCTGTCCTTAGAATGCAGTTGGTATAAAGGCTGCTTGTTCTTAAGGCTTTTGCACAGAGAACTGTATGGTCATGATGCCTGCTACTGGTCACCTTTCACTGTAAGAAATGCTTTTGTAGCCTTTTGGTCAATTACTTCAGAGTTACTCAAAGGAGTTTGGGGGTTTTATACCTGTATATGAAGTTAAGTTTCCTGTTAAAAGAAAAGATCCAAACAGCAGCTCTCTGAGACAGAGGCTGTAGTGTGTCTTCAATTTTCTTGTTAGAAAATGCCAGAGAAACCACGGAGGGGAGGTGGTTTATGAAATCCTCAGCCACAGGAAAAATTCTGGGAGTTCACACTGCGTTTGATTTGGTCTTGCTTAACCACAAAACACAAGCTGGAGAACATACCTCCTTTTCCTGCTGCTTGTGAAATAATTTGTCTTATTTCTTATCTCTTTCAGTCTTCCAGTTCAGTAAAACTCAATTTCAAAACAAAAGCTGAGTGTGTGTGCAGCTACTGAAGAGCCTGCAGTTATAATCTGTCTTGACTCCTTTAGTGGGGCCCAGTTGCCTGTCATTAAACAAGTTATTGTGATTTTTGGTTCCTTTTTGTCTACGCATAGCTGCTAGTAGTATTGTTAGCCTTCAAAGTGAGCTGTTTGTGTAGCTTTTTATGACTGGGAGCTGACAGAATGAAGTCTGCTCCAGGGCTAGTAAGGTCTTTTTTTTCCTTTGGAAGAGTTGTTATATTATGACATGCTTTAAATTTTTATCTTAAATATTTATTGCCTATCTAGACTTGTGTGATCTGAAAGTTGCAACAGGAAGACAGGTGAGAGGCATACACAAGGCATTATCTATGTTTTCAGATGCATAGATTAGCCTGCACAGTTTTGTATGCTTTTAATTTTCCCACATTCCCACTCTTTTTTTGTCTTCTCTTCTGGGATATGTGTAATAAACCCTTTTCTTCTTCCCTTTTTCTTTCGTGGCACAAGAAGAAAAAATGCTCTGGCTCCTGAGGAGTTGGATTAAACATGTGAACATGACAAAATCTTGTCACTTCTGTGAGTCTGCAATGTGTTTTGGCCTCTTGGTCACAGAACAAGCATGTGTTATTCATAAGCCAGAGAAATCTTTCAGGCTATCTGCATTTCTACTGACTGCTAGTTCTGTAAGTTTCAGGAGAGTAAGTTGTTTGGCTAAATAGACAAGTATTGTACTGTATCTTTGCATACAGATAAAATTTAATGATACCTATCACATCACTTACAGTAAGTACATATGGTCTTTGTTTGAGCCCTTTTGGTGATTACGTGGAATTAGATAATTGCAGTAAACCTTAGAGACTGTTAGGTTTTTTAGCAAGTTTCAGGTGAAAAGGGTTTCTAGATTTTAATTGTTTTTTCTTTTACTGAAGAACATGTTTCAGATCATCAATGAATTCAGGGAAGGCACAAAACTAGATGGGCATTCCCTCTCTTTTGGACCACATTTTCTAGCTTTTGTTAGCAATCTTACCTCTGGAAGGGATGGAGTTCTCTGTTCATACTTCCACAAATAGAGTTGTTGGATTTATACTTTTGTAGTGGCCCAGAGATAATGGTCAACAGTTTTCATTGAATTATTGTCAAAAGAAGAGTTCACTGTAGACCAGTTTTATCATGTTGGGGCTCAGCCTGTCACTCATTCATCATCTTTATTAAACAAGAAATACTGGGAAAAACAAAAGGAAAGACTGTTTGCCCTAAAAATAGTGCAGTCCCATAAGTGAATAGAGATGTTGGTGCTTTATCAGCTTAAAACAGTGCAGTCATTTAAAACATTAAAATGGTTAAACTCATTGAAGCATGATGTATTGCACTGTATCATGCTGTTAATTGGGGACTGTTGAATTGGGATGACTTCATGGGTGCCGTATTTGATATCCTGGAAATTCAGGCAGGGATTAGCTATTAATTCAAAATTATAAATAGAAAATGTACAAATTTATTTTAAAATGGTCTTTTTTAATGGGAATTGTTATCAGCCTTTCAGGCATTAGGAAGAGGAGGGAAACCCATATAGATACACTGCCTAAGATGATTGTTTTGCACAGTACCTAGGTGTGCTTAAAGCTTTGTGCTCCATGTCAGCTAGCCACAAAAGAGGTAGCTGGAGTTTGTGCAGAAGGCTAAAATTTTGTTTCCATTAATGTGAACATGATCTCATGGATGTTACAAATTGAGTAGGAAAGGCCTGTTTCTAATAATGGTCTCTCATCTCTCTTGCTATAAACTTTGTAAGATTAACTTTTTATTTTTCTTCCTATGACTAGAAGGCAGCAGGCTGCGTTGATTGCTAATGAAATGCAATACTGGGCTGCCTATTATTTAGACTTTACCTTCCAAGAGTCAGAACAACTATAACCTGAGACCAGGCTTTAAATTACATTTAATACTCTGCTGGGTGGAATTATATTGATGTGAAAGAAGATGTTTCTGTAAAATTGTAGGCTGTTACCAGTTAAATTAATTGGGAGTGGAAAACCGCAGTTTAAAGAATACATCTTTTCTTTTAATGGACTTTAAGATATATCTGTAGTTCTATTTCTAAACTACCTGTAGTGTAGCACAGTTTACTGAAGAGTAAAATCCCTGCAGAGGGATTTGTAAGAATCTGCAGCAAATCAAGACAATCTGCATTACAATGCTCTTATTTTCCACTGAGTAGTCTCTCCCAGGAAAACCTGCACTCTGTCATGTTGGTCATCACTATCATGCAAACGGTAGTATATTCTTCTTCATTAAGAACAAAATGCCACCAAAAATTGAGTTTCAGTAACTCTGAAAGGAATAATAGGCTTTTGTTGTTTTTGTTTTTTTCATTTCCCTGTGGAAAGGGGGGTGGGTGTATTTGGATTCCGGTGTTGTAAAGATGGAAAATCTCTGTTAATAGCATCCTCAGTTCTTTGTAGGGCTTCATGCTTAACATTTAAGCACGTTATAACACTAACCTGTTATTCTGTTGTAGAACTGAAGTTATCAGCTGTCATTGTATACTGCTGCTTTGATGGTATTTGTTAAATCTGACTTTTTAATGGAGATTTTCAATACTCTAATCTCTTAAGGAGCCATCGGTGAGTGACACTCAGGCTTGCACTAGATAAATTTCAGAACAGTGTATTTGAAATAGGACCTGATCTTTCAGCTGTTTTCTTTTTCAGCCACAAACCAAGCAGGAATAATCTCACCTAGATGCTACTATGTCATTTGTCTCCTCTCAGGAGCTGTATAGAGTATGCTGTACTTTAGTTGTTCTTTTTTTTAATTTTCTGTGCTTTTTTCTGCTTAGTGTATTTCAGAAAGGAGAGAGAGAAGGGAAGAAGAGAAAGGATTCCTTTCTCATTTGCATTTGAAACTCTTGCCTAAAACAGAGTTTAAAAAGTAAACAACGGAATCAATAAATTAGCTTTTTTTCTTTAGTCCTTTAGTATAAAGAAGTATTTCCCAAAACTCTTTTAGTTAAGTACTTGCATTCCACTATTGACAATAGTTCTTAACACTGAGAATATTTGGTTCTGAGATAGTTCTTATAATTACTAGAAATTTTATCTTCCAGCTTGATTTTGGACTGAATTTATAAAAGACTTTACCACTCTTTTCACTTGAAGCCTAGTTTTCTCTAGTTAAACAATTTTTTACTGGACTTTCAGCTCTGACTGATGTCCCTAAAAACAGTTGAGATCTAAGTGGGTATGCAAAACATTTGGTGGAGAGAACTGAAATATCTTTGTCAATCTGCTTTGGGTTTTGTTTTCTTATCATGTGAAATAATTTGTCATCTTCCTGTGTTTTTTTTCTAAATAATTACCCAAAAAACCCCAAACACACTAAAAAACCACAGCCTTACGCGAGGTCAATTGATGGTAAAGTATTTTAACATCTACCATGATTGTAAGATTTGAAGTCTTAGGATTCTTGTTCAACTGCTAAGAAACTTGAATATCTTATTTTTGAAACCTGAGAAGCAGTTTGAATGAATGAATTCTGTTAATTAAGTGTAACAGCATTTTTTATTGTTGGTATAAATGAGTGGCGCAATAATGAAATATTAACAAGACTTAAGATTTTATACTTTCTTGATGACTTTCAGTATTTTCTTATGCTACAGTTGTATGAGGACAAATACAAGCAGTCCTAAAGTCGGTCTGTTTAGGTATTTAGCTGTCTTGTTTCTCACAGCAGACACCACTGCTGGAGGAGATGCAATTGGGTTGTGGTGCTCTTACAAAAATATGTAGCGACATTGCACGTGTTGGGCATGGATATAATTGTTTGAAAGCTCATGTTAAAGCAATTCATAACATCTTGTAGGTTATGGAGTCTTCTGTGTCACTGTTGGGGTTAGTGAAGATGTTAGGATTAATGTAGATACCAAGTTAATGTTTATAGTGATGTTGCAAATGGAAAGCATTGTTTAAATATTGAGGCAATATTCTCTGTCAGAAGAGACAAAGGGGGGATTAACTTCTTTCCTTGGATTTCACTGGAGCTTTGGTCTAATGTGTCTTGGTTGGCCTGGAGTTAGCAGCGTGTGGGTGGCTTGGTTTTTGAGTACTAGTAGTTGTTCTTACCAAGTGGTGCTGCACAGAGCAAGCACCCTGTAATGACAGCATAGTTTAATGGCACTGAGGATGCATCATGCAGGGTCTGCTCCTTGATTCATTTCCCCACCTTGTCACTGCTGTAATGAGCACGCTGCCTCGGTAAATGGTGCTGTTGCAGTTTGTTTAGGGTAGAAGTTGATCTTTTGTGTGTGGGACACACAAATGACCCCGCAGTCCCAGGGTTAAAGACTTAATAATATAGAGAATATTTTACTTGAAATGGAGAGCCATCCCGCCGGCACTAAGTGGTTAAGAACCAAGTGTAACGGTGCAGCTATTTCAGAAAATACCCATGCGGCATAGATATGTTTCAGTGCATAACTGGTGTTCGTTTGCTTTTAGGCCATGAATATACTGGTTCCTTTCATGTTCAAATACGCAGTGGACAACCTCAACCAGATATCAGGAAACATGCTGAACCTGAGTGACGCACCAAATACTGTTGCAACCGTGGCAACTGCTGTTCTCATTGGCTGTAAGTGGGATTCCCAAATCTGTTGACAGGTGTTAACTTCCTTCAGCAAGGTAGTGGGATAGCACAGCTTCCCAGCTTTGCACCGCCAAGCATCTGGAACAGTTATTCTGGAGTGGTTTCTGTGTTGACGTCTTCTTTCCAACGTTCTGTGACCTTGCTTCTGATGTTCCAGGTTTAAAAGAAAAAAGTTATAGAAACAATTGTTGATTATAAATCCTACCCTTTGTTATATCCAGCTGAAAACAAAACTGATTTAAAATACACAGGCAATGGTTTAGAAATGAAAAATAGCATAAAGTTTTGAACCAATTAAGTATAAATTAGCTTTGAAGTAAGAATGTTGAAAATATGTAAAGAATGAGTCTAACATTATCTTTTCATGCATAAAGGGAATTTGTAAAAAATAACTTTCATTTTGTAAATTTTTCATCTTTTTTAGATGGCATCTCAAGAGCTGGGGCGGCATTGTTTAATGAAGCTAGAAATGCAGTATTTGGGAAAGTAGCACAAAATTCAATCAGAAGGATAGCAAAGAATGTGTTTTTGCATCTTCATAATCTGGATTTAGCATTCCATCTAAGTAGGCAAACTGGAGCTCTGTCAAAAACCATTGACAGAGGAACGAGAGGTATCAGTTTTGTTCTTAGTGCGCTAGTATTTAATCTGGGACCTACCATGTTTGAAGTGGCACTAGTCAGTGGAATTCTGGTAAGTGTTCACTCTGTTCATGGCTTGGAATTGTCGTCTTTAGGATTAAAAGACTGACTTACCAAAGTCTGCAATGTATTAAGAAAAATGAATTGAATTGAATTTACGTGTTGGTTGTAAAAGAGACTGTAAAGGAGAGTAATTTATACTTTTTAAATATTAGTTGTTTAAATCTCCTTATCTGGAATTATTTCCACGCTCAATGTCTGCCTCTAGCCAATGATGTTTATGTGGAGAGTTTTTAATGTTCTTCTAAAGAATTGTTGAAAAAATGAAATCACAAAAGTAAACTGAACACAAAAGTGTCAAATATATCTGGGCACATACTGAGAAGGCATGATATAAATGTCCAGAAATGTTACATACTGGTGTGTTGAGAGCAGGGAAGGGAGTGATTATTGGCTCCCTTGTGAATACTGATCTTTTCTTCTCTGTAATTTAAAATTGAAAGTTTTCTTCTGGAAAACAGACTTCTCTTTGCAGGTTTTAAGCTTGATGAGGTCAATTTTAAACTTTGTTACAAATCACACCTAATGTCTTTTAAATCGGGGTGTTTGGATATTTGTATGCTAAAATCTAGGTGTTGGTTATACAGTTTTAAACCAAATTAGAAGTAAGAATCTTGTTTTGTTTATTCTCTTCTTTTTGAAGCACTTCAATGTGACAATAAGTTAGAAAAACTGATGATATTTGGTTACATTTATATAACCTTTAGAAATTGCAAATTAAGCTGGCTAACAGCCAACCTGCCTGATTTTTTTTCCTGTGGCTTTTCTCTCCTGATATACTCCAAAGCAGAGAAAACACTTCATAAATTCTTTTCAAGGCCACTTATTTCTTTTTCTGCCTTCATCTTTCTATCAGTCTACCGAAAGAGGTTGTAACAGATATTGACATGCGCAAACACCGACATTTATGTTTTGTAATGGCAAAAATAACTTTCCAGTATCATGTTATACATTAGCTCTTGTTTATCTCCTTTTTTTTTTAACCTATACTCTTATCCTTGCTACTTCTGAGTTTATGCCTGTGGTTCAGAGCAGGGACTGTGGGGAGGGATCTTCAGAGTTCTTGTGTCTGGGACTGAGATATCAAAATTTGAGACGCAGTGGAAAAATATTTCTAAATTAATTAAAAGTAGTTAACTTTAAAAAAAGAGTCGTCATAATTTTTATCTTCTAGTACTACAAATGTGGTGCGGAGTTTGCATTAGTAACCCTGGGGACACTGGGAGCATATGCAGCATTCACAATAGGAATTACACAGTGGAGGTGAGCCATCCCCTCATATTTCATCAGAGTGCTTAGTGCTGCTCAGCCTGAACTTTTAACTGTATTAAGCCTTCATTTTACAGGACTAAGTTTCGAATAGAAATGAACAAAGCAGATAATGATGCAGGTAATGCTGCAATTGATTCGCTACTAAATTATGAGACTGTGAAGGTAAGAGAGATCTTTCCTTTGTCTTATTTCCGTCAGCCTAAGTAAAATGAGTCATAAGATTATTTTTACAGGGCTACATATTTGGAGCATTAGCGCATTTTTAAGAAAACATTCATTTGAAGAGTGCTACGTGATACTGGTAGAGTAGCATAGTAGTTGTTATCAGGGCTCAAAAAACTATTTGCTGCTGAAGACCAAGAAGAATTTCATGACTGAATTTTCTTGACCATCAGTTTCTGCAAAGTATAAACTTACTTAGTCTTGGTGCACGTTTCCAACAATTTTCTTCTGAATGTCAGCCTGCAGCATACAGTCTTCTCAAATGACCACGCATACTGTTTTCTTCACCTGTTACTTTTTGTAGCACTCTACTGCAATTTGTGCATGAAAGATCAGGTCTCTATTGAGTTTTCTACTGCTGCTTAGAACAGTTCCTGTGCAGTTCTGAAATTGAGCATGCTCATGTTGATATTATGCCTCTATTAATTGGAGAGCTAGAACTGGAAAGAAGAAGAAAGACTGTATGAGAGCTACTGTTCTCGAGACTTTACCATCATTGCAGTAACAAGGATGCTCTAGTACCTGGAGAACAGAAACTTCTCTTTTTAGTAGCAGCTGGTGTTTGGCTTGGATGTTAATTGTGTAGAAGCCCTCTGAGAGACAGTATTAGTAGAATATGAGGATGGCAGGGATCTCTGTATTGTCTCCTTTCCCAGTGCGGGGTGTGCTGGATATTCTCATTTGTAAAGTGACTTTAGCTCATAAAGGTTTTGTACACTAATCTTTTTATCTTCCTTTCATTGAAGTTCTTAGAATTGTTGTGGGGGGGCAGGGGGTGTCTGTACATGTGTTATGCTTATGCTGAATTTTGTAACTAGTGAGAAACGTAGTCTGGTATGATTGAGAATGTCTCACTTATTGTTTTTGTGTCTATTGTAGTATTTCAATAATGAGAAATATGAGGCCCAACGGTATGATGGATTCTTGAAGACATATGAAAATGCTTCTCTGAAGACTACCTCTACTTTAGCTCTCCTCAACTTTGGACAAAGCGCTATATTTAGCGTTGGCTTAACAGCCATCATGGTGCTTGCTAGCCAGGGCATTGTTGCAGGTAAATGATCTGTCTATAAGCTAAAATTGATTCTCCTTTACCTTAATCCATAATAGAGGTGTTAATTAACTTGTGGTTTATGTGATAGTTCATTTTAAAACTGTTTTCCTGAGAGTATTGGAATTTCCTGGAGCAGTATTAGTTCCATGATAAATATAGCAGTAACTAGTGCGGTTTCGCTAAAGACATTTTAAAAGTTTAACAGTTAGAGAAAGTTCCTAAGAAAATGCATCTTAGGCTAGTTTCTGTTGACAGATTTTGGAAGGAACTTCTATGAGTATGAATGCTTCTTTGGGGAAAGTTTTTAATTTCTACAAGGGTCCTTTCATTTTACCTTTCTTCTCCCCATGTTGGCAAGAACCAGAACTTTTTCCCCAGTGTATCCATAAATGTAATGTTGTTAGCAGTGTCCTTCACAGTCCTTAGATTAATAAAGGTGCTTTATTAAAAGATTTTGGTTCCATGTGCTAGAGTTTTTCTACCTATATTGGTCTAATTCACTGCATAGAGGAAAACTTGCTTGTTTAGGAGGATGCAGTACAAGCTTCAAATATTGTAGATGACTGCATTATCAGAATGAGGCTCAGCTAAAGGATCGCGTGATTTTAGAGTAAAAACAATGATGTGTTGAACACTCGGCATGCAGATGTTTGTAGGGTAGACCTTTGCATCACGCTGTTTATCTTGCGTCTGCTCTGATTTTTAAGAGATGGCAGGAAAGGGAAAAGCTCCACTGTGAATGGGTCAGTCAGTCAGATGCAGCTTATGTCTATCTTTCAGAAAATTTAGAACAGCCTTTAAGCAGGAGGGTAGAAGTGTGGCTTTAAATCATCTCTGGGTCTGTTCAGTTGAAATGGCGTGACTGTTACGCTTTAGCCAGCGCTTATCCTTAATATCCTAAATTACTCTGCCCATGTGAGGCCTCACTTGGAGTACTGCACCCAGGTGTGGGGCCTGCAGCACAAGAACGATGTAGAGCATGTAGACCTGTTAGAGCAGGTCCAGAGGAGGGCCATGAAGTTGATCAGAGGGCTAGAGTGCTTCCATGAAGAAAGGCTGGGAGAGGTGGGGATGTTCAGCCTGGAGAAGAGAAGGATCTGGGGAGACCTCATTGCATCCTTTCAGGATTTAAAAGGGGCTTATAAAAGGGATGGAGAGCAACTTTTTACTTGGGCAGATAAAGACAGGACAAGGGGTAATTGTTTAAACAAAAAGAGGGGAGATTTAGATTAGAGGTTAGGAGGAAATTCTTTACTCTGAGGGCAATGAGGCACTGGAACACGTTTCCCAGAGAAGTTGCGGATGCCCCATTCCTGAAGGTGTTCAAGATCAGGTTGGATAGAGGCCCTGGGCAACTTGATCTAGTGGGAGGTGTCCCTGCCCATGGCAGGGGTTGGAATCAGGTGATCTTTTAAGGTCGCTTCTAACCTAAATGATTCTACGATTCTTCCTTGATCAATGTATTTGATATTAAGTTGCCCAGAGGTTTTCACAGTGTGCTTTGGCAGCTCTGTTGTATACAGTAATAAAGTCCTCTCTTGATCATTTGATTTCTTGATGAAATTCCATAGTTCGGTTTTGTCTGCAGTTTTACTTTAGCTTCAAAATGACTGTATTTCCTGATTGCTTTCACGTATTAGTTCCTCCCCTCCTTGTGCTTTTAACTTACATAAGACTGTTTCTCACTGTGGAATTTACAACTTCATAACCTGATATTTTTTGTGAATTTCCTGAAATGCTGCTGGTCTTACTTTCCAGGTGCTATTTTAGCTTTTCTGGTGAAATTCACACCAATATTGCCACTTGTTTCAGACACCTTCCTATATAAAGTCTGATCCAGTAGGAATGTATACGTTGACTATTCAGACATCTGGTTTTAGAAATGTGATATGAGAAACTAGATTATTTTTAAAAGCTGTTTTGTTGCTTCCTAACAAGACAGCCCTTCAAGCCTCCTTATTCTCTCTCATCTGTCTCGTCTTAAGGCAGCCTGTCTGTTGGAGATCTCGTAATGGTGAATGGATTGCTGTTTCAACTTTCTCTTCCCCTGAACTTCCTGGGAACAGTATACAGAGAGACAAGACAAGCACTTATAGATATGAATACACTGTTTACGCTTCTCAGTGTAGATACCAAAATCAAAGTAAGTAGTAACTTATTTTCCTTTAAAGTATGGGGTTTCTTAATAGGGGTGTTCCCTAGCAGTGCTATCACTTCACCGTGTTTGTTACCTTCCAGGTGTAGTTTCTGTTCAAGAAAGATGTTGCAGAAGGATGTTGTCCTGCATCTTCTTTAAGTGCAATTAGCGCCATAGCAGCTGCTTTTTTCTTGCAGAACCTTTTAGTGACAGCGAAAGTTGCTTCATGGAAGCTGTGTTTGTATTGAGATTTTTTTTCAATTTAAGTATCTATGCATTGTGCTTTTATTTTTATTTGTAATTAATGATGCAGAATTTATTACTGCAGAAGAAGAAGTGAAGCAGAGTGTTTACAACCGAATTTTTACCTTCTTTGAGGAAAAGGAGGAACAACCCAATTTTACTTGTGTGGCTGATTATTTTTAACATATCCAAGCTAGAGTGTCTATTTGCCTTTTTCTGAGCTAGGAAATGGACTGTTTAGCTTGTTGAACTGCTTGAGTTACTTTCTGGGCAGCATGTAAAGTGGCACTCTTCTTTTAATAGGACAAAGAACTGGCTCCACCCCTGCAGATCACACCACAGACTGCTGCCATCGCCTTTGATAATGTGCATTTTGAATACCTTGAGGGGCAGAAAGTCCTTGCTGGCGTGTCTTTTGAAGTCCCTGCAGGAAAGAAAGTGGCCATTGTAGGAGGTAGTGGGTCAGGGTGGGTAAATGGACTAAATCCAAAATTCTGCATCATTGATTGGCATTTTTTAGATGTTTGTTCTTGTTTTGATTATTATTCTTGTTTGTGACATCAGTGTTTGGAGATCGTAAATGATGGACTAGGAATGTAACATTAGCTCCAATCCATTTCAATTTCAGGAAAAGCACAATTGTGAGATTGTTGTTTCGTTTCTATGAACCTCAGAAAGGAAATATTTATGTTGCTGGCCAGAACATACAAGATGTCAGTTTGGAAAGTCTGAGAAAGGCAATAGGAGTTGTACCTCAGGTATAACATGTTTCATTCTCCCCACGTAATCTGTAATAATGGTAATTCCCAGAATGTCCTAATTCAGTGGTGGTGTCTATCTCGTTTGAAAGTCACTGTGCTTTCTTTTTTGGAAATATTACAAAGTTTTTATGTGTGTCGTTACATGGACCCAATTTCTCAAATGTGTTTAAGCCTCTTAAAGCTGGAGGCAGATTCTCATGAACTGATGTACTTCTATACTTGATTACCACCTATGATGAGTTAGCAAAGTGGTGAAAGTATGCATGATATACTTAAGACAATGAAATGTGCCCATTTTTGGGAAATGAAATTTCCCGTAATACTTTTACCTTTGGGCTTTGTGGAAAAATGCAAACTACTGTGTATTTATTTCTTTCGTGGACTGGGGACAGGTTTTTTGTTCAGTTTCTTGTTTCAAATGCTCTTTCCATGAATGCAGGATGCTGTTCTGTTCCATAACACCATCTATTACAATCTGCTCTATGGCAATATCAGCGCAACACCAGAAGAGGTGTACGCCGTAGCAAAGTTGGCAGGAATCCACGATGCAGTTCTCCGAATGCCTAATGGTTACAACACCCAAGTTGGTGAACGAGGCCTCAAGCTCTCAGGTAGGCCCTTAAGTACACACGCTCGTTTGTACCCCTTCTGCTACCTCCAAGTTCAATGCATAATTTATTCCTCAGGCTTGCTTTTAGCTCATTTACATTATAATATAAATGTAGGGCTAAACGTTGATGATAAACCCAAAGTTTGGACAACTGTAGTCTTAAAGATACTTGAAGGAATGTGTTTTCAAGGGATAGTTTTAAATGAATTAATATGTAAGCACGTAGATGCGTCCAAATAAAAATGATCTTTCCTGTCATGTATTTGGGTAGTTGAATGCATGCGAATAGAATCGGGAGCTTTGTGTGCTTTGCATGTAGGAGACCTTCCAAATCTGCATTTTTAAATCTAAACTCGTAGCAGCTGACAGTGAGATCTTTATTTTTGCAGTTGATAATAAGTAATGTTGTGGGATATACTGCAGTTGCAGCATAGTTGTTTTAGAGCTTATTCATAGTGAAAGGGCAGTTATGTCTTACCATTTTTAAGAAACAATGCAAAAATGGTGTCTGCGTATTTGCAAGGATTTATGTAACACGGCCTTGGTGTTGAAGTGTGGGTTGTCAGCGTTCCTCCATAGTTGGGTGTGTACCCTGTAAAGTGGCATAACTGTCCTACCCAAGAAAGCAGCATCACAGCATCAGCCAGGCTTTGCTAGGCATGCTTCTACAAGAAGGGCTGGAGGACTGACCTGGGAAACTACAGGCCTGTCAGTTTGACCTCAGTGCCAGGGAAGCTCATGGAGCAGATTATCTTGAGAGTCATCACGCAGCACTTGCAGGGCAGCCAGGCGATCAGGCCCAGTCAGCATGGGTTTATGAAAGGCAGGTCCTGCTTGACGAACCTGATCTCCTTCTATGACAAAGTGACGCGCTGGGTGGATGAGGGAAAGGCTGTGGATGTGGTCTACCTTGACTTCAGCAAGGCTTTTGACACCGTTTCCCACAGCATTCTCCTCAAGAAACTGGCTGCTCTTGGCTTGGACTGGCGCACGCTTCGTTGGGTTAGAAACTGGCTGGATAGCCGGGCCCAAAGAGTCGTGGTGAATGGAGTCAAATCCAGTTGGAGGCCGGTCACTAGTGGCGTTCCCCAGGGCTCGGTGCTGGGGCCGGTCCTCTTCAATATCTTCATCAATGATCTGGATGAGGGCATTGAGTGCACCCTCAGTAAGTTTGCAGATGACACCAAGTTAGGTGCGTGTGTCGATCTGCTCGAGGGTAGGAAGGCTCTGCAGGAGGATCTGGATAGGCTGGACCGATGGGCTGAGGTCAACTGCATGAAGTTCAACAAGGCCAAGTGCCGGGTCCTGCACCTGGGGCGCAATAACCCCAAGCAGTGCTACAGACTGGGAGATGAGTGGTTGGAGAGCTGCCAGGCAGAGAAGGACCTGGGAGTGATGGTTGATAGTCGGCTGAATATGAGCCAGCAGTGTGCTCAGGTGGCCAAGAAGGCCAACAGCATCCTGGCTTGCATAAGAAACAGTGTGACCAGCAGGGCTAGGGAGGTGATCGTCCCCCTGTACTCAGCGCTGGTGAGGCCGCACCTCGAGTACTGTGTTCAGTTTTGGGCCCCTCGCTACAAGAAGGACATGGAGGTGCTCGAGCGAGTCCAGAGAAGGGCGATGAAGCTGGTGAGGGGTCTGGAGAACAAGTCCTATGAGGAGCGGCTGAGGGAGCTGGGGCTGTTCAGCCTGGAGAAGAGGAGGCTCAGGGGCGACCTTATCACACTCCACAGGTACCTCAAAGGAGGCTGTAGCGAGGTGGGGGTTGGTCTGTTCTCCCACGTGCCTGGTGACAGGACGAGGGGGAATGGGCTAAAGTTGCGCCAGGGGAGTTTTAGGTTGGATCTTAGGAAGAACTTCTTTACCAAAAGGGTTGTTAGGTATTGGAATAGGCTGCCCAGGGAAGTGGTGGAGTCACCATCCCTGGAGGTCTTTAAAAGACGTTTAGATGTAGAGCTTAGGGATATGGTTTAGTGGGGACTGTTAGTGTTAGGTCAGAGGTTGGACTCGGTGATCTTGAGGTCTCTTCCAACCTAGAAATTCTGTGATTCTAGCCATGCTTTGGCAGCTCTTACATAATTTCAGTTTTTCTCCCTCTCTCCAGGTATCTGTCATATTACAGTTACCTATCTGTTGCTTTCCTGCATCATCTTCCCAAAAAAAACATTCTTGCTGTGGCACAGTTAAGGGAAGGATAATCTAAGATGAGGGATCACATGGAAGCCGGGGAATGTCTGAATCATGTCCCGTTTTTCTGTTTTTTATTGTAGGACATAGGATTATGAATGTATGGAGTTTAACCATAACTCTGCTAGGTAATAGCAAGATTCCAATAAAATGCTTTCAGTTTCAAATTTCTTAGGTGACAGTTGCTTTGAGAGAAAGCTAATACCGATGTCCATTACATAAATGTAACAGGAAATGCACGTTGAATAAAACAAAATCAAAATTACTGTTTATGTTGAAGGGTATGTGATTATTATGATGCCATTATTACCTGACATTGTTATTATTTATTATCATCATCAATAAGTCTTTATCCTCGTATGGCTCTTAAAGTTTTTAATAGGTATGGATGCAAGATAAAATGGGATAATCATTTTTGTGAGGCTTCCCCATTGAATTCACTGATAGGTTTTTTTCCCCTCCTCGGTGGTTATTACGAGAAGTGTAAGATGCAGTTGCAAACTTCATTAAAACCATCTCCTGTTGCCTCATTTTGAGAAAGCAAAGCACTGTATGTTTTTGCTTGTAATTGCTAGGCAATGTGAGTAGTGCTGGGGCAGTTTTTCACTTGTTTATTTTTTTTTAGTACAACAAACTTGAAGTTGTTAAGATAAATGGGAGCTCAATTGAAATGTTTGGAAGGGTTTTGATAAGTGCTGAACTGTGTGCAGAGAGTAGCAATGAAGAGACTTCAGCACGTACTGCCTGGGGAGACCCCGTATCACTGTGGTGGCATGTAGGACATGGCTTTCTAAATAACTCCTCCGCCTTATTTATAGCGAGCTTGTAAGCTTGGGTGGCAGAGCTGGTTAATTTTCTTCCACCCTGACTCCATGCACTCGCTGTTGGTCAGTAGACTGAAGAATGGGTCAACTGCTTTCATCTGCATGTAGGATGGAGCAGTGGAGGGCAGAGCCCGCTCTGTTGGGAGTGAGGTATGGCCCTACAGGGGAGACAGCTCTGTCCCAGTGAGTTGGGAAATATCAAAGTACTGAGGTTGTTTGGGGACAACACTGGATCTTCAGAGGATATGGGACTGTGTGGTTTTTCTTACTACGCAGCTGCTGAAATCTTGGACTCTTTCAAACCTGATCAGAGGTTATGTTCTGTACCCAGAGTGTACGTGCAGGAGGAAGCACGGGCATTTGTGAAAGGGAAATGCAGAGAGGAATGTTAGAAGGAGAATAAAATGTGAAGCACAAATCTGGGTGAGCGAGTGGAAGATAAAATAGGGACTGTCTGAACTGCAGAGGGCAATGGTAATGATGAAAGATTTCTCTTGTGCTGCCTGTCTCCCAAAAGCAGTAATTTCTAGAAAGAGGATTTGGCCAACAATAGGTTTGGAATGTCTTGTGGTTTTCCTTGAAATAGTAGTTTGGGCTTTTTCAAGTAGATTGTGTTTTTTTATAATAGATGTGTAATAGACAGAGCCACAACAACCCCAAACCCTGACTTTGTGAACAAAACAATTAAAAAGCTGCAGTCCTGAGTGTGAATGGGGAAGAACATGAAACAAGTCTGTATGCTACAGATGTAAGGAAAGACCTTGGATTTTGTTAGCATTGTATGTCTCTCAAACATGGATATTGACAAGCTGTGAGTTTTGAACATGCTTTGAAGGAGAGAGAAAGCGTATTAAAATCGACTGAGTAAATTGTGCAATTCCAATTGCTGCTGAGTTCTGCCAAAGACAGTTTAAAATTTGAGCTGCGTGATTATCATCAGCCTTTTAAATGGTTTATTAAAGCATGTTCTCTCCTGATAGGTGTGGAACATTAACAGGAATGTAATGATGTTAAATGGAATGTTTCATAGTCTTGAATGAAACAAGAGGGGACAAGTGCATGAATGTGAAATGTTTGTATTGCATACCAAATGTTTATCAGATTTAAGTTCTGAAATGCACCTGTTTTCCTGTCTGTTAACATTGTCCTGAGTTATTCTTGGGTAAGTGCCTGTAAGAATTGTGAAGGAAAGAAACTAGTCTGAAACATGCTTACCACAAAACCCAACAGGCAGTACATTGCAAAAGGAAGGCGGTTTCCAGTACTGTATTAATTGCATTCTTAAATGAAATTTGTTAGTTAAAGCTGTTAGGTATGGACACTTTTAATCTGGGCCAGAGAGGGATGAAAAGTTAGATGAACTTCAAGGAGAGACGTGAAAGAAAAACAAACAACACGTGCAAGGTGCATGAAGTAGAATACAGCAGGCATGGACAGAGCATGGATTATTTGTAAGGGGAAAGAGGATTTGCGTGTTCAGTTACTGCACAGGGCACAGCTTTAGAGCAGGCAAATGAGCTCCTGCTTGGAGCTGTATGGGGTAAGTTACTGTATATTGTCATCCTCAGCTATGTGTATGAGGCTCTAGCCTTGTAGTATGTATGAAACAGTTTTCTGTCCCTTTCTAAAATGCTAATCAATCTTGAATAGCTTTGGATTTACCAAGGAGCAGGAGCTTGATCTTTATTGAAAAAATTAAAAACCAAAGAAGTCTTGTCCGCTGCTAAATTTAGAATATTCTGGAGGTCATGATTGTAACTTCATCTTTTTTCCTCTTCCTTCCCTCACCCCTCTCTGTTTAGGAGGAGAAAAGCAAAGAGTTGCAATTGCTAGAGCAATGTTAAAGGAGCCACTTATTTTTCTCTATGATGAAGCCACATCTTCTTTAGATTCGATTACGGAAGAGGTAAATTGGGATAAAGAAATATAAAACTGAAGTGGTGTAATGATGTCTGATTATGATGCTTTTTTCTTGTTCTTTCCCTCCTGGGAACAATTCTGTTCTTTTTGCCAGATGGCTATTGCGTGTCTTGCTGGGATTGTTAAGAGATCCTATGGTTAAACTCTTTTCTGAAGGCCAGAGCAGAGGTGTGTCTGTCCACCTTGAGACATAGTGAAGAATAGCAGCTCTGTCCCTGGGTCTATCTTCCGTTTTATACTCTGGAGGTCCTGTTCACCATTAAATGTTATTCTCTGATACCATTGTAAATTCTGGATGTGGCCATGGGGCGTGAAGCTTTCCAGTCTACTTCCAAATATGTTTGGATGACATCTGGCATTCATTTAAAATGTCTTAAATAATTGTGAGATAACGCAAAGCAGAAAAACTCCTGTTCATCGTGCAGCGTCTTTCTGAGATGTAAATCAGGTGGGCGTAACCTGAAGTGCTGGTAGTAATTTGTATTCATTTCACAGGAAGGGCTCCGAAACATCAGAGTGTTGTGACATAGATGTCATGACACTACCACAGTAACTGCATCAGGCTTCATAACTACGTCTTTGCTTAAACACAAAACTCTCAGCACCAGCAGTAATTTCACAAACTAATGTCATCAAAAACAAGAGCTGGAGCTATGTTTATGTTCACTTATGCAGATTATTGAGTGAATTTATTGACCTGTAATCACTAAATGGCTTTCATTTTCCAGGTATAAAGAAATCGGAGTACAAACAGTACACCTATATAGTACCTCATTCAAACATAGTACAGCTTCCTCATTGGACCAACACCGTTCATAACACACGCACTATTCTATAGAACCTTTCTTGATTCTTTCTCTCTTTCATTTTGCTGTGTTTATGGCAAGAATCATAAACAAAGCTGAAAGCTTCACAGCAGAGCTGCGCTTTAAAGACAGCAAATGAAAATGAAACATTTCCACAAAAGTCTGTCAGGTAATTGGAATGTTTTCTGACAAAGACAAGCATTTTGCAGGAAAATGAAGTGGGCACTTCACTTACTGTAGTGAGGGCACCAACTCCCAGTTGGTGCTGCTTGCAACTGAGTACAGTTTAGGAAGGTGGCAAAGTGCTCACAAAGGAAGCAGCAGATGGATCAGTCCCAGGATTGCTTAACTTTGTGTTACATGTTGGCATGCTATTGAGATTTTTCTTTAGCTTTCGTTGATTGGAAAATCACTTTTTCGTCTTTGTCTTTACTGTTGTTTGTTGCTTTTGTAACGTGGCTACACAGGGGGAGGTTTTTCCTGAAATCAAGTAACATTGCATCCCTTGGGATATCTGCATTTTTCTGTGAATGAAAGCTTTTTTTTCCTCCTTCTCCCCTCCTTGAGGACTTTATCAGAGCCCTCATATTTCATGCTTGGGCTGCTTCTGTTTCTTGTAGACCTATCTGTTTCTTATTGTGATAGTATAGCAGTATTAGAGAGACTTCTCAACACTCATTTACAATAATTTGCATATTTCCAGACAGCCTTTTATTTCTTTCATACAACCTATAAGTGTTTAAGAGCATGTCTGTGTTTTAATCTTACAGAATATCCTCAGTGCTATGAGGGACATGGTGAAACACCGAACGTCAGTTTTCATTGCCCACAGGTTGTCGACAGTAGTTGATGCAGATGAAATCATTGTGCTGGATCAGGTGAGGCTATCGCCCTGTGAAGCATAATTTCTACATAATCTGTGCTCCTTTTAGAGAGGCTGTGCCCATTCTGAAATATTGACACCCCCACCAAGCTACTAAAAGCTCTTTGTAGAGAAGAGCTATGTTAGAAAAACCCAGCACAAGCTTTGCTTTCTGTAGGTCTTTGCAACTAACAGTTTGTCAGTTGTAGAAACTTGCATGTCCAACTCTAATATGTTGTGTGTATTTTTACTTCATTTGAATAGTACACTTAATTTCAGGTGTTTGTAAGGATTGTGACAAATTTTGCGTGATTCTCTGGGACTGGCAGAACATTGCGTGTTTCTAATCTGATTTATTACATGTTCCCGTCATATTGGCTTCGTAATGTTTGTTCCTCCAGTTTATGCTTCATTCTCATTACTCGTTGAGTGTCTTTCTTAATACATCCATTGTTTTTTTCTTTCAATGACAATAGAGTCCACCGTATGCTGTTTCCATGCAGATGAAACTGTTGTAGGATTGTTGTATCTCATTGTTATAAATCTCAACACCGTTTTCCTTGTACCTGTAGAAAATTTGCAATTACTCCCTTCCTGTATAGTTGCCTTCTAAGGAAAAAGAGAAGTTATTTTATTTACTAATATCACAATTCAGCCCTCATATTCAGTCTGTCCTAAGTCTATTTTCTTCTGTTACCCATAGCTGGGTATAGATTTAAAACAAATATCCTTATTGTAACTTTATCGTTACTCTTTTTGTTTGCTTATGCTGAAAATGAAGTGCTCTACTCTACTGATAAGAGATGTTAAATTTAACTCTGCGTTCATTTATTTCAGTTACTCTGTATATACTTGTGATCAGAGGTGTATCTAGTGAGCAAAAATGTGCATATCTAAAAAATTATTCTTGCAGTATGGAAAATGCTTTCACAGAGAATTATAACAGTATCTTATGAAATAATGACATTCGTGATTGCCTTTGCTGTACAAATTTCAGCTTCCTATCAATCTCAAATGGAAGTAGTGGAGAACACTCACTCTGCAGCTCTTTTTCATTTGCTTTTGTTCTACTAGTTTTTTTGGCTTTCGCTGAAAAATCATTTTCTAAGGTGTATCCTTTATGTAACATTTACAACATCTCACAAGTGTTTTTTAGTGTGTTATAAAGCAATCTGTGACTTTTTGTTCCGATGCAAGTTTTTCACAGCTTACTAAAAGTGTGTTTTGTGTTACAGTGTAACTTGAATTAAAAATAAAAGCACAACCCAAAACTGTAAAACAGCTAGGATGCTTGCTTTCATGAATGATTTTAGTGTAAGAGAGAAAGTGGATCAGTAAGGCAGCATGGTGCAGCACTTTTTAGTGGATGACTGTTTTGCGAGGCATCCCTGACGCTTGCTTAGCAGAAAGTTGCCTCTTGTCCCAGCTTGATTGAGTGCTGTGTTAGCAACCAGCTAAATGAGGTGACAAGATGATTGTGGCTCTTTTTGCTTAGCAGTGGAAATACGGCACCACGATTTCAGCATCTTTGCCTACATAAAATCAGAATAATTCTTGTGTAAACAAACACTGCAGCATTAAGATCAATATCATTAATAAAGCTGAACAGAGAAGTTAAATTTCTGGTGATTGTTCAAGAGCTATTAAAAAAAAAAGTCATCAGTCAAAAGCTTAGTCTCCACTACAGTGAACTCTCCAAATTAACCACTTAGTTTTTAAATAAATTCTGCAGTTAATGTTGGTCAAGTGTATATTTGTTCATATTCCACCAGCACGACTAGTAATAAAAGTGACAAGACCCAATTTTGTTTCCCAGCATGTTCATCAGCAGCTGTCACAAGGAGGTAGATTTAATTGTAAATCAGAATTTGGAACTAATACAAAATCCATGTAGCTGTCTTTTCCCAAAAGAAAGAATAGCTGGAGAACGAATACATTATTTTAATTTGAAGTCAGCAAATGTAAATGTATCTCTGAAATTAAAAAGATGAGTGAGTCAGGTTTTTGGAAGACTAGTGCTGTTTCACTGTCTGTAGGATTTGAGTTCTCCTCTCCGACTCTTCCTTCCCATTTCCATCGTGATAGTCGATAAATCAGTTTTGCCCTTCAAAACAGAGCACAGGTGAACTAACTGCTCGCTCAGTTTTCATGATGGCACTTATAATGACAGAAGTAACCGAGCACCCATCTAGAAGCACAATTTACACTAGCTGTTTTGAGGATTTTATTTTAAATGCATTTTCTTTATCTAGTACAAATCCTTCTTTGCATG
This sequence comes from Stictonetta naevosa, assembly GCA_011074415.1. NCBI lineage: Eukaryota > Metazoa > Chordata > Aves > Anseriformes > Anatidae > Stictonetta > Stictonetta naevosa. The sequence continues at coordinate 16,855,851 of CM021700.1, read as the reverse complement.
CTCTTTTAGCTTCTCAATGTAGCTTAAGTATATTTCTTACCAAGCAGAGGCAATTGTTTGTTTGTTTTGGTACATTCATGTGACTTTTGCAGTAGTAATTTAGCACATTGCTCCTCTTAGGGTTCTGTGTTTATTTTAAATAGCACTTCTAGTTTAGATAGTAAACTTTTCCATGTTGATGGGCTTCAAATTTTATCCAGGTGGACACAAGGCATCTGTGCTCTTATTTACTTATGCTTTAGAAGAATACAGCTCCTTGTTTTCAGCATGCAACATAACATGCAATTCAGTGCACCACATTTTCAGCTTTCCATTGCTGTCCCAAGCTTCTCCTAACTAAGAGTTGTTGTAATCCATACTGTGAAACTTTGGCCCATATGTTGGCAGCATTTATATTCCTAAAGCTCTGGTGATACTGACTTAACTTCCCTTCTTTTACAGGGTAAAGTTGTGGAACGTGGTAGACATGCAGAACTTCTTGCAAGTCCTAGCAACCTCTATTATGAAATGTGGCACACACAGAGCAGCAAAGTACTAAATAGTCATAATGATCCAAACTGGGGAGAGAGAAGTAATCAGATGTCCAAAGAGGAGGAAAGGAAGAAGCTACAAGAAGAAATTATCAATAGTGTGAAAGGCTGTGGAAACTGTTCATGCTAAGTATGACCCTGGAATAATCTGTTATAGCAGGTTCCAATACACACAAAGTTACAGTGAAACACAGCAACACAGCTCTTGTATTTTCCTTTTTTTTTTTTTGAGTCAACATTCAAAAACTTCCTGGGTCTTGCAGTTTTGCGGTTTTACAGTTTCTCAGAGGGACATAATTTCAGCCAAAGGAGTTTTAATTTTACATCTTCGCAAATCTCCAATATTAAGTGGCAATCTGCAAGAGCTGAGTTTTTGAAAAAACTTTAAACTTACTTCTCAAGTAAGAGTGTACTTTATGGCAATTTTTAGGCATTGGTAAATTCTCTTGGTAGTTGCTTTGAGATGGATTATTAAATTGTAAACAGACTTGTCCTTGATTTAGATTTTCTCATCATTATTGATTGATAAATGTAACGTTTTAATTGTAATTAGGCTAATTTGAGCTCAGTTGCTAGTGAGGAAGATGCAATTTAAATTCTGGAGTGGTGTTCTGGTTTAAAATTTTCTTCCATGTGAAGAAGAAGAAGAAACGCTTCAACAAAATATTGCAGGTTTCTAGTAGCAAGCTAAGTACTGGAATAATCCACCTCACTCTTAAAAAAAACACCTTTCATAACAGACTATCTGGAAATGTATTGGTATTCTTTTAAAAAAACATACAGTATTTTTAAGAGCTGGCAAAAATCTGGAATTGAAAAAATTTGGTACAACTTTACAGAAAATCTACAGAAAACATACAAAACGTTGCATGCAGATATTAAGAATCTGAAGCTTTTCCTTAAATTAAAAAAGTGCAAGTTCAGGATTCCTTATCTTCAACATCTGCTATAGTAGTCAAAGCAGAATGCAGTCACTTCTTTCTGTTTCAGTGATGGTCTTAGGGAGCAATTAAGATTCAATAAAAACTTCTATGAATTTCTATTATGTCATTAATGTGTGACAAAATGACCTGGATAATATAGGAAGTGTAGCTGTAAGAATCTCCGGATTTCAGTAGTCAAAGTGTCTTCAGTGCCCAGAAACCTCAATCTTTGTGATTTACAAGACACTATGGGATTGTATTTTTTTTTAGGCCTTATCTCTTCAGGGAGATTTACCATATCTATTTATCACTAGTTACTCTGGTATAATTCCTCATTTTGGAATTAAAAAATAAAAAATCTTGCTCTTGGATGTTGAAAAGCAACTGTTTGTTTTTTTCTGGGAAATTATACTAGTATAATTACACCCAATAATTATGCTAGTAAATCAGGTGCAAAATTTCTTAGTGTGGGCACTAGCAAAGCACTGGATTTTATGCTTCTGGAAACTTATTTCTAAATAGCATTTATTCTTTTGTTATACCCTTCTCTGCAACAAAATACAGGAACAGTAACGTAAAGGAACTACAACCTTTATCTTTTCTGCTAGTCACTCATTTTCCCTCTCTATAACAGATTTTTTCCTCCACCATGTAATTAATCCCCAGTTAAAAATTACTTGAAAATTGTATCAAATGCAAGGACTCTTATTTTCATCCTCAGAGTCCACAAGCCTTGCTGATGTAGTGACAGCTCCGAATTCCTTTAGCTTACAATCTTCCTTTTATTTCTGCTAATTAATTCTCTTTTCTTTTTTTAGTTTCTAACATCGGTATTGTTGATTATAAAGGTGCAGTTATCTCTGAACTGCCAGAAACAGCAAAGGGTTGATGCAAGTGTTGAGATGTCTCCCTTTCCTATATTGTGGCTAATAAAAAATGAAAACAGATTAAAAACAAACAAACAAACACCCTAAAAGAAAACGCCATTTCTCTCTGATCCCCTTCCACACCTCAAGAGCTAGTTTTTGGAATTAAATAATTTTTCTGCTGCTTCATACAGTGGATAATGTACAAAGGCTGTAAATAGTATTTCAATTAAGAAGACTTTTTCCCCCTTTGTCACTAGCTTTAGAAATGTCACAAGTCTGAAAAATGGAGGAAAAGTTTTCTTTTTTTTTCTTGATGAACAATTTCCCATATTGCCGGGCTTAGGCATCCTAGTAATTGTCTGAAGTTGATGCAGAAGCTAGCATTATCTTCTAAACAGCCTGAACCCAAAAGCCATTTTAATGCCAAGCTTGACTGTGAAGGTAAGCTTTCAGGTTAACAAATGATTATATGAAGCTGATGGCTTTAATCACTGAGGATGGGTTCTGCAAATGCCCCAAGAGTCTTGAGTATTACAGGTTTGGGTCAAAGACTGTTTTCGGATGTTAAATACCAGAAGTGGTCAAAGTTTAAACCTGTCAAAGGTTTGGTGTAGCTGTAAGGCCATTACCTGTCTCTGCCATCATTTTTGGTGCCAACCCAAGTGCCGAAGCTTTGAGCAAACTGGATGACTGCTATTAATCCTTAACAAAGACATGTCCCAAAAAAAGGAGGGTAGTCACACAGTAGGGTATTTGCTTTAAAGAGTTGCAGTGAGGTTTTGGAGATGTCTAATAACTTGATGTGTTGCGGAGTTGCTAGATAAACACTCTGGCTTCGTCGCTTTATTTGAGTGAATGATTTTTGTGCTTGTCCATCTGCTTCTTAGGCACAGGTTACAAAAAATACGCTTTCCTATTATAAATTTAGCAGCAGCACACAAGAAATGGAAGAACATAAAGGTTAATGACAGCAAAAGTTCCCCCTGGTTACCTTTGCAATTTAAATGGTGAAACACTTCCTGTAAAAGCCGAAAAAGTCAATGCGTAGCTGAAGAGTTGTAAATAAGCAAATGAGGCTCCTCTGCTGTCAGCAGCCTCACACAATTCTGTCGAATGGCTGCAGTGATAAAATACTGAGTGATGTGTTTAGCTTGTGAGCAGGCATCTTGGAGAAGTAGTAGCAAAGCCTGGTGATTCTGCTAGAAGGTAAAACTTTTTGTCTCAGACTTCTTTGTTTTTTGTTTGGAGTTCTTATGTACTGTGACTCCAGAACGTCACCATTTTCAGCAGACATTTAACACACAATGATGGGAGAGTCATGTCTTTGAGGGCTTGGGCACTGTAGTACACCGAGTCTTAAGATGGTATGTATGGCATCTCTTTCTAAAGCCTTACAATTTTAGAGGAAAATGATATATTTTGGAACTCATTCTAATAACCTCTGTGAATTTTAGTAATTCTGCTTCTCTGTAGTCTGAAACACCGTTTATCCTAAACAGCTTTTCATATTCTGGAAAATTTTCTGGACTTTTAGCTGGTCATTTTTCAAAAGTCAGGTCATCTAGTACCATTATAAAATCTCTTGGTGTTTTTAGAGTGGAAAAAGCCATTCACTTTTTTTAATGCTCTATTTATAAAGGAAATGTATTTGTGAAAAATAGACGTAAAAAAGTGGCTGCTTCTTGCAGTATATAGTCTACTGTAAACTTACAGAATTTAGTGTTAATTCCTATGCAAGATCTTTTAAGCATAGGAAACAACACGTTTTGCCTGTTGTACCCTCTAGGTTAGCAAACTACTTAGTTGGTGGAGAGGTTAATGGTGTTTTGGTTGTTAGAAATGGAAGTTCATAACTTGCTACTTGCAGATGACCCCTCAGTATATTCTCAGCAGTGCTGTTATATAGATTAGTAGTTACCTACATCTCTTAAAATTAAGATTTTAAATTATGTGCAAATTTATTTTCAGAATGGAAATGTAAAATATACATTGTACAGTAAGCTGATAATGTTCAAGAACAACAAGAAGAGCTAGCTTAAGATCATATTGTGTAAACAGCTTGATGGAAGACTTCTTACCCTGACTCCTCTTGTTCATCTGTGTACAGATAATTATTACTAAATAAAGGATTTATCTTTGTGAATAGATACGGGTGTCCTGTTAAAATGATTTTAATAACAGCTAAGGGAGTATGGCTTCTCCACCTAGCAAGGGGAGCTGTGAATTGACTTTTCTAGTAAAAGCAATTGTTTGCAGTGTTTGGGAATGACAGTGAAATCCCTAACAAATTACAGGGCTGTGGGTTAGCATAAGGCAACCAAATTCCAGATGATCAATTAGAAAGGTAAGTTTGTGTAGTGCACTCAGATTCTCTTCCCATCAACTTCCATGTCTTTTTAAACTTCAGCGTGCTGAGCTGCAAAGCCATATGAAGAGCACTGACGTTAGATGCATCATGCTGATGAGAATGAAAATCTGTTGTTAAAAAGCTTGACTGTTTCTTACTTGAAAATGCTGTATTTTTATAAATGTGAACCGTTTTACCTCTTTAGCACTGAACCTGAGAACAATAGAAGTAGATCTGTTTGAAGAATTTGCTTGAGCCTTCTCTTGATGTGACATGGGGTCTAATTACTGACTGAAGATCATTTTGTGCAGCTGTAACTCGAGTTTCCCGTTATCAAATGAGAAGGCAAGATACGGTTTTTATTTACATGTAGTTTTGATGGTTCTTCTCTTGTACTGTGCACCACGTTGATGTGAGCCGCAGTAGCTGCTGGTCCTGCTGTCATTCTGTTTCAAAGCTCCGGTCACCGAGCACTGCATGGTCTCACAAAGTGCTCTGTGTGTCTGGAATGAAGGACGTGAGATCCAGGAGCAAGCTGCTGTTTTCAAGTATGACTGGATGAACTTCCAGCTGTTGTTTCTAAAGGTTCATTTGCTTTTCTTTAAATCTTTCAGTGGTACTGTGCAGGAATACTCTATAAATGCTTACTGACAAAAAAAAGTCATTAATTTTTGAGGAGAAAGAGCTATAATGGGAGTATGTTTCTTCTTCATGTATACATATAACTTCTATTCGTGCTAATTTGAGTTGCATGTGTGCATCAAGGAAAACAGTAATTACAAATCTAGCATTTTCTAATCTTCACATAAATTAGGAATCATTTAGAGGTTACCATGCTCATTTAACATCCCATCTGTGTTCCCACAATGGTTGCAGAAGTGACAATTTAGTATTCTATCGATTATCTACTGTTTCCCAGTAAAACATTTCCTGTGACGTGTTTTGGTTAGTTGAGCATCTAAACACTCTTCCCTACCTTCCATCCTGACTTCTGCTGGAAATCACAGTTTCAGCCAGCACACAGGACAGGAGGGCAGCTGGATGCTTTCGTAACTGCATGCTGATGTGTTTGTCATATTTCTTGGAAGAAGCCAGAGCATTTTTCTGAAATAGTGATAAAAAGCTGTGTGAAGTGATTTGGCAGTACTCTGACATACAGTTGTCATCTTAATGAAATTGTCAGTGGTGAAATTCTGGTTATCTGAGTGTCCTGCAGAACTGAGGTTTTAGAATTCGGATGCTACATTAGTGCATAAACCCCATTTCTTTTTAAGAAAATCCTCAGATGGTTAGTGCCTGAAAAATATATTTTAAATCCCTGTGATATGACTTTTGATCCATTTCCACAGATGTTGAGACTAAACTCAGGGAAAAGACTGGAGCTTTATGCAGCCTGGAAGCCCAACAGAAACTCTGAGAGATCCCCCAGGGAGAGGTCTGCAGGCTAAGGTTGTTCCAGTCCCCACATCCCTCTTGTCTCCCACCAGGACGCCGCCAGAGCCCATCAGTGGCGCTTAAAGTAAGAAAGTTTTCTCTAGCCGGGCCTGGTTGGCCCTGGAACGCACTGGCCAAATGCCTGGAGGTGTTGCTGTATGTTGCTGTGCACATGAGGAGAAATAACGCTGCATATCCTCCTGGGGATGCATCAGGAAGGAGCCCAAACACTGGTGTGTGCAGTCACAAAGTGCCTGTCTGCAGGGCCATCTGCTCAGCCCCACTACAACCTTCTGTACCTGCAGTGTTGCTGATCACACTGGCAAGCCGCTGGTGTAATGTAGTTTGTGTGCGTAATTCAACCTCTGACTTCTCCGAGCTGCTTTGTAAGTTCCCTACAACCTACAGCTGCACTGGAATCGTGACCACAGGCACTCGGTGTTTCAGCACAGGGTCTCTTTCTCAGAGAAGTGCTGGTGGTACTAAGCTGCATGGTAGTGAAAAAAAAAATAAAGCATTTTTACTTATGTCTCAGGGCAGAATTTAAAATAGCATCCCTGATGTTAAAAGACTAATGTGACTTCTCAGCTCCCCCACATTTCATTTCCAGTTTTCAATGCTTTGTAGCCCTTCATAAAATTGTCAAGCGTTTATATCACACCAACTTAAAATGCGTCTTGTAAAGCTACCAGACTTATCCTGGAGAGTGGGGGGGGAAGTAGAGAATTTTTTCCTTTTTATTATGGAGAGGAGGCAACAGGCTGGAACACCATATATCAGCTTGTGTTATGTCCTTTGAATGCGTTGTAAAGTGCTCTACAAGTGTCGTCTGAGGATTTTACTGGCCTTGTGCAAGCCCCAGTATTTTGAAACGTAGAGGTTAAAAAGATGAGAAGTTTTTTTTTTTAAAAAAATGAAATATTTTATTATTGTTTATTAATATATGCTCATGTGTTTTTACACAGGGGTGTAAAATATCTTTATTTCTTCAGTGATTTGAGATTCGAAAAAGGCCCTGGCTTTTGAAGAAGGTTGAGCCTATTGACCATGAAAAGCAGGGAATGTTTTCTGGTTTAAAAAAACAGCGTTTGCAAAATTTGTGAAAGGTGATGAGGGGCAAGGGGTTGTTGATGCTGTTTAACTGTTACGTGATTCAAGTGATCTAGGATATTTGGCAGGATACAAGGGAGGGGAAAGAGCACAAAACAAAAGTGTTTTAGGCTGGAGTTGTCACATCTACCCGGTGCAAAGTTCACATGGGTTTATTTCAAAGCTTGTATGGGGATTGGGTGGGTCATGGGTTTTGGGTATTTGGACCAGGAAAAACATGCACCGGGTCAAGTCTTACGACAATCCTGTAGTCTCAGCTGGAAGGAAGTTCCAAGGAACAGCTTAATAAACGGTAGCAAGTTAAGCAAAACTACTAAAACCTAAGAAGTAATATATTACTACTATGTCAGGAAGCTGATGTGTGAAGTAGGTGAATGTCAAGTGAACTTGTCTAGCTGTGCCAGAGGTGGCATAGTAGGCGTCTCAGATACCGGTAGCATTAACAAGAGAAATATCCTGGCAGGGTTTAGACTTTTAAATGGTTGAATTCGGACTTCCATGCATCTGTGAAGTAGAAAGCATGTGTATATATCTGAGACTTGTTTAAGGTGGAGGCCGGGAAGAACTTTAAAAGATTAGGAACCTGAGAAATTGTATTGTGGAACACCTGACGTTTACTTCTGGGGGTGTGGAGGGTGTCGGTCACGTTCAGTGGTGTGCTGTGTGCCAGTAGGTGGCCGTAATGGACGTTACTGAAAATGGCAGTCGCCACAGCAAACAGTGTTTCCTAAGTTTCTAGGTCAAAAACAAACGATGACCCTAAGTTGTACAATGTGATGACTTTTTTTCTTACAGTGCTTCACAGTATTTAAATATAAACGGCACAGGAAGAGAAATTCAGGCGGTATCGGGGCATGGTGGGGAGAAAGACCTCTAAAATCAATCCCTGAACTGCAAGCTTTTAATGCTCATCTTGGCCTCACCTAACAGTGGCTGCTTGCAGGAGTTTTTCTTGTAGCTTCTTAAAAATTACCTTACGTTGCCGTGTTGCCTCTTCTCCCTCCCCTTCCCCCCAGCTGAACTATGATTTTCCTGTAATTCTCCCTAAAATATTTTCTGCCTCTAAGCCTGAGGAAACATTACCAGCTCCTCGCTCAGAGCTGGGCTTTTCCCCTCGTGTGCTGTGGAAGAGTGCTGGCTTTCGAAGGAACTTACCGGGTGACCTCGGTGGGATGGGACGCTGCACAACGAAGGCCCTTGTGCCACCTTTGCACCTCTCGTGTAGCAGCTCTCGTGGGGAGGGGTTTGCTTTACAAAACGCTGCTGTCGAGCTCTGCCACAGCGTCTGCTTTTCTCCAATTTGGGCGGGCAAGCAGCCTGAAATATGAGGAAGCGGTTACCAGCTTTCTCGGTGCTGTCTTTTGTCTGGTGTTTTATGTCATATTTGGGTTTTACAGGCATTTAATTTTCAGTAGCGTCGGTGTGCGTTCGTGGTACGCAGCAGGACTTCCAAAACGGCCGGAGATAGCTTTGCAGAGAGTGCTGTGCACACACGGTTCTCACGGTGCGGAGAGGATGACTTCGAATGTCATGTCCACCGAAAATCAGTGCCCAGTAAGACCCTGTGCTGCTGCTCAGCTCAGCTGCAAAGAGCACGCCTGGCCGTTGAACTGCACGTTTGGGTGCTGTGCCTTTGTCTCTCAGAATTCATTTCCCATCGGCCTTGTGCTTTCGTGTCAGTCCCCTGGAATTTTTTGATGCTCGAAATCTCCAGCCCGTCGAAGCCTTCCTGCACCAAATGGACAATTCTGAAACCACCAGCTGAATCTCAGCGTGGGCAAGAGTTACCTGTTCCTAAAGAGGATGATTCCTGTGCATGCCAGCAGCATGCAAAACATTAGGGTGTTTTTAGAAGCTCCTGATTTTGCCTGAGCTGTGCTACCGGCAGAATCAGCAGCTGGAATTTCCAATGGGTGTTAGATTCTCAAATCACTAAATATTTTGTAGCAAAACGTGGCTGTAGGTAAGATTTCTAAAGCTCCCCTTGTGCCTTTCATGTCGTAGGTTTGCACGCGAGTTACCATAATTCGGTCAGACTTGGCTGGATGTTTCCATGATGCAACAGCTCTCAGCCACAATCTGGAAGGTGTTTCTCGGCACTGCAGCCTGTAGTGCTTGCCTTGAGTACGGTACGCACTGGAGTGCTGTGTTTAAAATATTTTATATCTTCTGGTAGATGTGCATGCAGATCACGTGTAACACTCTCGACTCTGAATTCATACAGAAGAGGCCGTCATGCCTCGCCATCAAGCCCTGTGTGCATGCGTGTGTACTAAATACAAACACAGAGACCGCAGTTCGTGGAAGGGGGAACAAGAAACGACTGAAGGCAGGCTGCAAAATTAAGAAGATTACCTAGTATAAATAGCGTAAAAGTAATTTACAGCAAGTCAAATGCAAATAAGGCTTGTTTGCTGGATGTCCTTTTTGTTCTCACTACTTCTCGATGGATGATCAGTTCCGGAAGCTAACAAAAAGTGTTTTATATTGATTATTTTGTGGATTTTGTGTTGTTTTAACGTAAGGCCCCAAGCTTTCTAGCTGTTTAGTCTACTGGAAAGCAGTCCAGTTCTCGCAAGTAAGTGTCCATGTGATTCTAATAAGTGTCTAGAAAAGCAAATCCTACAAGTAGCTATGTTTTCAGTCTCAGATATCCAAGTCTTGGTGGAAATTCATTCAGTGGAAATACAAGCTCATCTCTAATAACCATCTCTGATTTAGACCAAAGCTGCTTTATTGGCTTTTGAGCTGTCCTGCACAGATCCGGTTCTAACTAGCAAACTGTACAGACTTGCTTAGTCCTTAAATTCCACTGGATACATCTCTGAAGTACTTTGCTCAAACAAATGTTATTTTACTAAATCTGCCAATTTTAGCTGTTTGACAACTTTGAGTTTGGTCTGGCAGCTCACATCATCAGTCAGAACATGATGAGCAGAATAAGGGGCTGCATTGCTTGATGGTGGCTTACGGGGAATCTTGTAATAACGATCAACTAGAGAATGTTGGAAAGCCGTGGCAACCTGTAAACTGTGTGTGGCAACTGTTAAACGCTTGTTTTTTGTCCCTGTTGGCTGCAGTGAGATGCAAGTGGCTGTGGAAATGGGGTGGCTGTGTCCCAGAGTGGGAGCAGAAAGTTGTCGTCTTGGACCCATGTTGTCATTTGGGTGAATTTCTATGTCAATGACCACAGCACATTCTTAATGCTTGAGACAGATTAAGAAGTAGTTACTCAACAGATTATTTCTCTCTGACTGCAGGAGATAATGATGTGGAAATAGTTAGCTTGTGAACTTTGCAGAGAACACAAGAGGAGAGGAACTTCATGAAGTCCTTGCAGTTGAGTGCTTTGACATGACCAGTGCTACCTACATGGGAAGTGAAGGCAGGCGTAATGGCTTTATGGTTCAAAGCAACTTGGTGACGATTTAAAATGAAATGGGTGGTGTTAGAGATGTAAGCTCACAGGTGCACGTATGCCATCTCTGTGTAGAAGGTCCTGAACTTGCAAAATGCATAACTGTGGCCAATGAAGTAGAAGAGCTGTGACTTTCTACCAGAGAAGTTGCCTTGCTAGATTAGTTTGGTACGCCCTGTGACTGAAGTATATGCTTCCTGGCAGCAGAACAAGGCTTCCTCTATGATTTATTTTGAAGGCAAACTTGGTTTAATGCACACTTGTTCTAAAGTTGTCATTAGTGAACCTGTTTGAAGAGCTGTTAGAGTAGCTGCACAGAAGCTGCAGAAAACATTGATTTACCAGGTAGTGGCAATGTAGCCAACTAAATTCAGATGGTGCTCTTCTCTAAAATAGGTGCAAAAAAAAAAAAAGAACATGGCCTCAGAAAAAATGTGTACTTGCTGAATCATCCAACTGTTACCGCCAGAGTTTGTGAGTCAGAGATCATACAACAGAGGTGGGCAACAGCTATTGATAAAGATAGTGAATATGTGAAGGAAGCCCTTGGCACTCTCTAAGCCTCTTGATGTTGTTTGACCAGATGTTTATAATCCACAACAGGAAAAAAAGCTGTGATCAGCCTGGTTGTGGCTGACTAATATCTCTTTACCCATTGACTAGCTGTCCATAAACACAGGAAATGAACTAATTATTTTAAAACAAAATCAGCCCAAGTGATTAAAAAAAAAATCATTGAGTTCTCTGTTTTTTCCCCGAGAGCTTCTCCAGCAGTTTGTGGTTCTTTCCAAGGGCTCCGTGCCTTCTCAGCAGGCTTGGGTCAGACTGGGACAGAGCATCATTGATCCTATTGAATGAGTCACCTTGAAGCTGCTCTCTGGTGCAGATTGGAAAGTGATCTTTGTGGATCAGCGTGCAGTAGATTGCGCTCTTTGATGTTGTGGCCTGTTCCTAAAAGTGCCAGGAGTTCTATAGCTCCGTAAGAATTAGGTGGAACGTCTAAAATTATTCTAGAGTGGAGCCCAATGTGCTGCCAAGGTTTATAATCCACAAACTGGCTAGGACTAGTTAGGGAAAAGCGTGATGCGAGCAGGATGCTGTTACCTACACCCTGGACTTTTCATCAGCCACAGACTGCAAGCTGCATCACCAGGGAGCGCGTACGTGAACCTTTTCAAGGTGACCAAACACTTGTATTGGAGTTGCCTCAAGTGCCAAGTCAACATCTGCAGCTGAGCTCTGTGTGTTGCTGCTGTGTTTTTGAAGAGAAGCAGGAACGACTGAGAATGTGTATTTGCTGTATACGGCAGATGTCCAAACCTTCCTAAATGTTTAGTGTCCGTGGACCTCAAGATCTCGGTTATCACTGTTATCACAACAGGTTCTATGAATAAAGGTTGGAAATTGAGACCTTGGTATAAAATCCTGTAGATTAATTGCCTTGATTCCCTTTGGCCAGATGAGGTAAGGTTACTTCACACAGGCAGTGCAATTACCTGCTGTACAAATGGAAAAGGAAATTGCAACTTTGCGCATGATTTTCAGGAAGACACCCAAACTACAAGCTATCTAGCAGAACGGCTGCCCTCTTTGGAGGAAAAGCTTGCATTGTTCTCTGGGGAAACAATAGATTTGAAGACATTAATCTTTTTAAATGTGGCCTTGCAAAGTGTCCTGTGAAAGAAGAAGATCTACTAAGTGTTTACACTGGTTTCTGTAGCTTTCAATCTAATGGATAGAAATCTCATCACCCGAGACCTCCTAGGGCTTTAGCGTGAAGCCAAAAATCAGACTGAATTGAAACGGAGACCAAGCTGAAAGCAGATACAGGGCTTAAATACAGGTTATGTGATGCATTGGAGGATTAATTGAACTGTCCTATGTCATTAGGACAGACTAATGACTGAATAAGTCTTTTTTCCCCCTTTTACTATTTTTATTTAAATTAGGTACAAGAAGGAGAGGAAAAAAGTAAGCATACAAGCACTACATTCCCTAGAGGGGGAATGTAAATGTTACAGTGGAGACGGAGGAAGAGATCCTTTCCTGTTGCAGTCTGAGGTAGATTAGCAGCATACCTTCAATATTCCTTCTTAGAAGGTAAAGATAATAATAGTTCCCTAAGAAATTGAGTTACAAAAAAAACCAAAAACTTTCACTATAAAAATGTCCTTTAATTTTAACTTTAGTCTTTATTCTGGGGGGAGATGATGAGGGTAACATGAAGCACACTTAATCTATACTGTTGTTTCTTTGTTTTCAAAAGTAAATGTTTTGCCTGGAGAGAAGCTAAATCGGTTTGTACAGGTGTAAGCCTTTCCTTTTATTAATATTAAAATAAATAGGGGACTCTCACTGAACTGCAGTTCAGTGTTTCAATCAGTCTTTGTTGGATTGGAAAGCATTTTTTTTTCCTGCTAGGAGGCTAAAAAAAAAATATCCTTAAAATAAATTAATAAAAATCTCTTGTGAAAATGCTGAAACTAAGTGGAATATTTCCAGAAAAATCAAGCATTATTATGATGTTTTTAAGTGTGTGTAAAATAATCCTGTCTTCCAAAAAGATGCTTAAAGTCATTTGGATAGAGTTGGCATCTGCCAGGGTAGAGTCACACATAAGATAACATGATTGACCATTTTTGGCATACGATGGTCTAAATTGGCTCATCTATTGGCTGTCAGTCTCTTCTGAATTGGATCCAACTCTTTGTAGGCACGTTTCCATCTGGTTAAGTTTAGGACTCAAGCTGTTTATATATTAAAAAAAAAAAAAGTACCAATAACAGTCTCTGGGAAAAGGTTTTTGCTTATATTACTGATGTATTTCAAAACTATTTGGTTTTCCTTACTGGGCAAAATAACCTTACAAATGGTGGAAGAAGATCTGCTTACGTATTGTGCTAAGATCCTTGAAACACAAAAAAGATTGAAAGACATGTAAATTCTTATACATGCTTACTTGTATATATGCATATAGTTCTATAATACGCTATTCTTCCAAATTGGAAAAAAACAGATTTGAAGTCTGTTAATATTTTAGCTGTGCGCATTAGGAAAGTAGGATGAATACATGCTGTCGCATTCTCATTGAGTCTTTCTAAGATTGGCCTTGCATTATTTTTATTCTGAATATTAGCCATCTGGCACTGTGTGCTGCAGTATTTAGTGCCACAAATAATAATGAAAAATATGGTAATATCTCATGATACTTTAACATAAAAATATAAGAGAGAGGGGTGTAAAGCTTTGGGCGTATAATCTTAAAGCTGCCAAAGCATCTTGTTCCCTGTGCCCTTGTTTTCCGTAAATGATTCCTTGATTGGAGACAGCAGCGGTAATACGCAAGTCACTGGTTAATGCATGCTAATGAAACTGCTGTTCGTGTAGTTCACAAACTACAGTCCTGAAGAAAAATAAGCACGAAACTCACCAGGACTTATCTCTTTCAATTCAGGTGGATGTAGATGCATCCAAGACACACATGAAAAAGCTTTTTGAGTTTAAATATATAGGAGAGGGCTCGATCTTTTACACATCGCTCAAGTCCTGTATACATGCTTGAATGTTTAAATAAAAGACAGTTTTTCCTCCTGTCTCCCCACATGAAAATATAATGAGACTTGCATATTCAGCAAAACTGTTGTTTGACTGTAGTTAAGTTTCCTAATTAGATGGGGCTTAAATGAGGTGAGAGCTAAGTTCAGTGATTCTCTAGGCTGATGCAAAGATGAGGTGCAAGGTGACTGGTGGAACTTAAGCCTTCGGTGTTCCAGGAAAGCAATTGAAGGATGTTTAGGTTCAGAGGAAGGAAGCGTTTTCATGAATATTCATTTTAGAGAGCACTTGCTGGAAAGATGAATTCACTTTTACATGTTTCTCTTGGGTTGGATATGCTGTTGTAGATGGGCCAAGCAGCAACTGGGATGGCAAGACCTATGTGGCCATGTTGCACCGCTGCTCTGTCTGCAAGAAGAGCAACCATTTTCATGAGCTCTGCTGCTAAGAATCCAACCACTACTGGAACATCCTCTACACTTGAAGCAAGAGCGTGAAGTATAAGGTGCCTCCAGGCACAGGGAGCTTCATGTTTCCTAAAGAAATCAAATTATTTATTAGAATACTATAAGTGACAACTCCAACAGAAATGAACAGGACTTAACTTCTGTTTCCATGCAGCCCACCCCAAACAGAGACGACGGCATAACATGAAAGATGACAAGGCTAAATAAAATTTGAGTTTCCATCTGTTGGCAAAGAATTCTCGCCAGCTCTTTCAACTCTGCTATGCTCATCCAGAATTTTTAGATGCGTGGCAGCTTGGCCAAAGCAGTGGCCAGGTTTGGCCTGTGGAATATCCAGGAGCATCTACTGCCTATCTGCAGTTCATTGGTCTAGCACACGTAGCAGAGGCAACCCGCATCATCAGGTTCACTAGATTTACTGCCTCTGAGTAGATCAAATTCATTGTGAATCCCCAGCAAGTCTGATTCTTTCCAGACGTGCTGGCACAAGGATCGATGCCTGAGCAGTAAGTTCAGTGAGCACAGGGTGTGTTGGGCTTGGTGCGCGAGCAGAAATTCTGTGCAGAAATCCAGAAGCTTTAAGCCAGAGGAGCCAACTTCTATCCGCTATATCTCGTGTTCGTCCGTTCCTCCATCAGTGGCTAAAGGATGTAGGGGTGCAGAAGAGACTGGCTCCCTGGTGGTGATGTGGAATTGGGGGTTTCCGCTTGGGGGCTATCCAAGAGCCAAACTGATCAACAGCTCTGCTGCTGCAGTTGGTTGTGCTGTCTCAAACTGTTGTTCAGTGTTACTGAGCATTCAGAGTTATTCACTCTTTCCTTCATCTTGTTTTTTTCCTTGTCCTTATCCCGATCCTTTTGCCTTCTCCAGATTTTTTTGTGACCAGTGTGCTTTTTTTCTAGCTTTTTTTTTTTTTTTTTTTTTTGTCTAGCCAGTGTGCTCTGGCTCCCTGCAAATACACCAGACCTTTCTTAAACCTTTTTTGTTGTTGCTGGGTTGTTTTTTGTGTGTGTGTTTTTTTTTCTTTTCTTGCTAATACAGTAGCCTTCCCTAAAATGGCCAAGGTTGTTAGTCCTGCCAAGGAAATGAGAGAACACAGAGCCTTCTGTCTGCAGAGTATTCATCTTGGCCAAGGCACAAATGTATGCTTTTATTTCCTCCTGTTCAGAAGCCACCAATAATCAGGTGTTTGGCCGCGGAAGCCTGGTAAGATAAATGTACAATTTGAACAAAGATTTTAAATTTAAAGTTGAAGTGTCAGGAGGGATGT